>JAODXP020000003.1:2504854-2532354 GCA_027497455.2 Sardinella longiceps
CAAATGCAGACTGGGTCATAGAGAACCAGTGTTCTACCAGTGCAAATGCAGGCTGGGTCATAGAGAACCAGTGTTCTACCAGTGCAAATGCAGGCTGGGTCATAGAGAACCAGTGTTCTACCAGTGCATATGCAGGCTGGGTCATAGAGAACCAGTGTTCTACCAGTGCAAATGCAGGCTGGGTCACTATAGAGAACCAGGGTTCTACCAGTGCAAATGCAGGCTGGGTCACTATATAGAGAACCAGTGTTCTCGAGTCTTGAACAGAAACGGCTGAAGAACGTATTATTTCACTCAATTACTGGACGCACAAACACACACATATACACACACTCTGTGTGACCGTGATGGCTGTGATACACGCATTTACACACTCCCTTTACTTACACAGATACACATACTTACACACTTCCTTTACTTACAAAGCTACACACACACATACACTGGCTATAGGCACACAGATACACACATTCACAGCCTCTTTATACTTACATAGATACACACTCGTACACACTCTCTATACTGTACGTACACATATGCACACGTATACGCATACTCTATACATAACCTTTCTTGTGCCTCATAGTGATGACCTCACAGATGTGCACGCTAGTGACTCTCCCTCACACACACACACACACACACACACACACACACACACACACACACACACACACACACACACACACTATCTTTTAATCCAGTGGTTGTCAAACTGTGGTTGCCATTTTAATCTGTGAATGGGTTCTCAGTTCTCACCAGCAAAAAAATAATATGAAAAAAATATACCGAAACATCTATAAACTGTCCTCAATAGCCCCTATTGTTATTACATTATATGTATGTGTTCACATTTTGTTAATGCAGCAATAATTAAGCAAAAATATCCATGTTGCAGGGGGTACTTGGTAAGACCAGAGTGTCTCAGGAGGTACGCGGCAGTTAAAAGTTTGGGAACCACTGATTTAGTATAACACACATATAGGTGTAAACTAGTCTAAACATGGTTTATTCATACCGTTATGTAGGCATTATACTATCAAACTATGTTGACAGCACACACACACGTTAGATCTCCAAATAGATCAGAATTGCCGGTGTGACAAGCAACTCCTTTTGACCATGAAGTCAACCTGAACGGTTTTTGCTCTCTTTTTCTCAGAATCTTTCTCTTCTTTCCTCTCTCTCTCGGCCAGTCTTTCTTTCTCTCTCACTGGTGTTCTCTCTCTCTCTTTCTCTATCCCTATGCCAGTCTTTCTTTCTTTCTCTCTCTCTCTCTGCCAGTCTTTCTTTCTCTCACTCACTGGTGTTCTCTCTCTCTCTCTTCAGCAAAAAGAAAGGAAAAGGGAAGGAGGGATCACAGCAAAAACAGGCAAGTGTGTTCTCTCAATAACACACACACACACACACACACACACACACACACACACACACACACACACACACACACACACAGGCTAATGTGCTGTCTCAACCTTAAAAAAAGCCCCTTCTGTAGATTGTCTAGAATGAAATAGAGTGGCTGACAGACATTCTAGGTTGACACAGAGATTCTAGAGTAAAATAAACTGGTTGACACAGACATTCTAGAATGAAATAGAGTGATTGAGACATTTTAGAATGAAATAGAGCAGTTGACAGAGATTCTAGAATGAAATGGAGTGGTTGGCACAGACATTCTAGAATGAAAAAGAACGGTTGACAGACATTCTAGAATGAAGAGCGGTTGACAGACATTCTACAAGAATGAAATAGAGCAGTTGACAGACATTCTAGAGTGAAATAGAGCGGTTGACAGACATTATAGAATGAAATAGAGCAGTTGAGACAGACACTCTAGAATGAAATAGAGAGGTTAGAACAGACATTCTAGAATGAAATAGAGCGGTTGTAAGACATTCTAGAGTGAAATAGAGTGGTTGACAGACATTCTAGAATGAAATAGAGGGGTTGACAGACATTGAGCGGTTAGCACAGACATTCTAGAATGAAGAGCGGTTGACAGTCATTCTACAAGAATGAAATAGAGCCGTTGACAGACATTCTAGAATGACATAGAGCAGTTGACAGACATTCTAGAGTGAAATAGAGCGGTTGACAGACATTATAGAATGAAATAGAGCAGTTGAGACAGACACTCTAGAATGAAATAGAGAGGTTAGAACAGACATTGTAGAATGAAATAGAGCGGTTGTAAGACATTCTAGAGTGAAATAGAGCGGTTGACAGACATTCTAGAATGAAATAGAGGGGTTGACAGACATTGTAGAGTGAAATAGACTTGTTTCACACCTGAACATTCCGACATTCCATGGTAGTAAACTGAACATTCTATCATTGAAATGCATTGGATTTATGCCTCTTTCTGCCTTGAAAAAAAGGGGTAATAACATTTCAAACATGTTTAAATTCACTTTCCTTCAAATAATACACATTTGAAGCACACAAATTGGGAGGTCCCGAATAGTTTGAAGCTTCATGCACATAAATGTAAAACCACTTTTATCTACTCGGGACCTCCAAATTTGCGTGCTTCAAATGTGTATTATTTGAAAGAAAGTGAATTTAGACTTATTTTAAATGCTATTACCCATTTTTTCAAGTCAGAAAGAGGCATAAATCCAATGCATTTCAATGATAGAATGTTCAGTTTACTACCATGGAATGCTTTTAGAACCTCGGAATGTTGAGTTGTGAAACAAGAATTATCACAGACATTCTAGAATGAAATAGAGCAGTTGTCACAGACATTCTAGAATGAAATAGAGCGGCCTTGACCCAAAGTGTGGCACACTCCAGACCACCTGATGGTAACAAAGTTCCTTTATTTTGGTTCTGGACTAATGGAGTAATACAAACAAGCAATGAGTATTTGGACAGAAATCCAAATCAAACATGACAGAAACTGCATTTCACACCACTGACCACTGGGTGAGTAGCACATTTTTAAAAACGTAAAATTGTTTTTTAAGGATATGATTGTGAATGTCCATAGCTAGCCATTCTGAGACAAGTAGGAGATATTCTAAACAAGCCAATTAGCCGAGACATGACCAGTCGTCCTATTTCTATGTCAGTGTCAATCATCTCATTCTAGACAACTTAGAAAAAGGGCTCAAAATGTCAAACAGAGAAACTGGCGAACACACACGCACACACACACACACACAGATAGAGCTGTGCGTAATGTTGTGTATTGTACTGTTGTGATAATGATGTTGGGAGGGATGAGAGCCAAGGGTAAATAAGGACCACAGACTAGCACCCTCCCCCTCCCCCTATTCCTCCTTTTCTACCTCCTCTCTTCCTTCTTTTCCTCCTCCTCTCCTTCTCTTTTTCCTCTCTTTCTCCTCCTGTCTTCCTCCTTTCCTACTTCATTTTCCTCCTCCTCTCCTCCTTCTCCTCCTATGTCTGTCATATAGTGAGGGCTCGGGGTTTAATTTGCAGGGAGGACCTCCTCCTCCTCCGCTTCCTCCTTTTCTACAGACATTTTCAGTCTCTACCTTTTCCCCTTTTTGCATAAAATTCCTCCATTTCTACCTCCTCCTCCTCCTCCTGCATAATATTCTCCTCCTCTCTCTCTTATTCCCTCTTATCTACTGTGACCTCCTTTCACACACACAGACACACACACACACACACACACACACACACACACACACACACACACACACACACACACACACACACACACACACACACACACACACACCACAGCTACACATATCTGATTTGATGATTCATTCATTGCCATAGCCTTTGGAACAAACACACATTACATGCTCTGAGACAGACATGTTCTTACTCAGATGAACACACACACGCACACACACACACACTCAGGAGGAATGGAGGAGAGGAGAGGAGGAGGAGGAGAGGACAGAAAAAGTGTAAGGAGAGTATGAGTGGAAGAGAGGAGGAGGAGGAGAGAAGAGAAGGAGTGTAGGAAAGGGGAAGAGAAGAGAGGAGGAGGGAAAGAGTAGGGGAGGAGAGGAGTGAAGGAGAGAGAGAGGAGGGGGGAGGGAGAGAGGTGAGGTGAGCATTGGAAAGATAAGGAGAGCAGAGGAGCAAAATAGTGTGTGTGTGTGTGTGTGTGTGTGTGTGTGTGTGTGTGTGTGTGTGTGTCTGGAGAGCTACAGGGGATTAGGCAGTGGTCATGGTCAGTGATCAAATCCTAGCTCACTTTTTTACCAGCAATTATAGAGACACACTGAAGAAAATGCGCACACACAGACACACAGACACACACACACACATATATACACACACAGCAAACATAAACAGACAGACAGACACACACACACATGCACACACACACACACAGACACACACACACATTGCTGTTTTATTGTCCTCTGCATTATTGTATTGTTTTTCTTTCTCATCTGCCAAGCTGCTCTCTGTTACTCTCTTCCTCCCACTCCTCCTCTTCCTCCTTTTTTCACTCTCCGCTCTTCTTCCTCTCTTCCTCCTCCTTTCACTCTCCACTCCTCCTCCTCGCTCTCCACTCTTCCTCCTCCTCTTCCTCCCCCTGCTCCTCCTTTCACTCTCCACTCTTCCACCCACCTTTCCTCCCCCTTTCACTCTCCACTCTTCCTCCTCTCATCCCTCCCCCTCTTCTTACACCATCCCCTCTTCTTCTTTTTCATCCTCTCCTCTTTTTCTTCTCCTTCACATCCCTTCTTCATCCTCTCCTCCTTACACAGGTGGAGGTGTGTGTTCTGATCTACTATTATTTATCCCTGACAATCACATACCATTCCATCAGCAGCGGAGTGCGCACACACATACACACAAACACACATTGTCACTGTATCTAATATTCCTTACTGTTTCTTCCTTTCCCCAGTCATCCTAATGAGCAGTAACTGTTCTATGTGTCTGTTTGTGTGTGTGTGTGTGTGTGTGTGTGTGTGTGTTGCGACCCCCTGTGCCCCCATCAGGTATAGCTCAGTCAGTGCAAGGGCAGTGCAGACCTGGCTTTGCTAATTTTTCATTGGCCACACCTGTAGAGGGGTGTGGCTGGGTGTTTAAGTTCTACTCTCCCTCTTTGTTGGGTTTTGTTTTTCGTCACTTGGTGCCACTCTATTTTCTCTCTCTCTCTCTCTCTTTCTTTTCTCTCTCTCACACGCTGTTTTGTCTTTTCCTCTTTCTATCTGTCTACTGACGCACACTTTAAGCACACTTAACCTTGACCCTGTGGTCTGCCTCCATCGTTGTGTTGTGGTTCAGAGCCAGCCGTAAGATAAAATTGGGGGCGTTCGTCCGGGATATGAATCCGGGAGCTTTCGCACAGACGTTCCCCCCGGCTCTGAGTCACAACACAAAAATGGAGGCAGACAATAGGGTCAAAGTTAACCCAAAATATATTTTATTTAAAGTAATCAAAATTAATTGCAATTTACATGTCTAGGGGAAAAGGAAGGATGGAGTGTATGTACACCAGCCATGCAAAACCTAATGGAGGCACAGGGTGGCGTAACAGTGTGTGTCTGTGTGTGTGTCTATGTCTGTGTGTGTGTGTGACCAACATTTGTGTGTGTATGTTCATTTGAGTGTAAGATGCAGTTGCTGCTCATCCTTTTATTCCTTTTTCTTTCTGTCATCTTTCTCTCCTCTCCTGTCCTCTCCACCTCTCCTCTTCTCCTATCCTCTCCTCACCTCCTCTCCTCCCCTCTTCTCCTGTTGTGCAGGGCTCTGTATCAACTGGCCATGTCATGACTGTATTTTCCTGTGTGTGTGTGTGTGTGTGTGTGTGTGTGTGTGTGTGTGTGTGTGTTTGAATATGTTTATTCTGTGTGTGTGTGTGTTTGTGTGTGTCTGGTCATGTGTGTCAGGTTATGTTTCTGTGCAGCAGTAACAGGCCTAGATACACCCCTGAAGGAAATATAAAATTGACATCAGAGTTGTTTTCATGGAAAATGAGAACACAAAAAAATACTAAAATGGTAGTAAACATTTTATGCCAGCAGATGTGTCAGATGTGTAGATATCACTAACCCCCAAATATAGGAATAAGAACTCTTTGGAACCCTCAGGAACTATTATGAACTCTCAGAAACTCTTAGGAACCCTCAGGAACTCTTAGTAACCCTCAGGAACTATTATGAACTCTCAGAAACTCTTAAGAACCCCCAGGAACTCTAAGGAAACCCCAGGAACTATTAGGGACTCTCAGGAACTCTTAGGAACACTCCAAGGAACCCTCAGAAAGGTGGAAATATTGGTGGGGAGTAGCGGGCAGTTTGACAGTCTGGCAGATGAAGCCCTTGACTGACTGCACACATAGTGGCCACAAGGTGGCAGACTCTGACCCTAACATTACAGCAGACGGGGAGGGGTGTGTGGTGTGGTGTGTGTGTGTGTGTGTCTCTCAGTGACTGAGTGTGTGGTGTGGTGTGTGTGTGTGTGTGTACGTGTGTGTCTCTCAGTGACTGACACGTTGCTGTTTTGTCCTCCTTTCAGAGCTGGCGACCACCCCTCGTCTACCTCTCCTTCTAACTGCCATCCTTCTCTCCCTCTCTCTTTCACTCCCTCTGTCTCTAAGTCCCTCTGTAATTGGACTACCTCTGCTCTCTTTCTTTTTCTCCCTCTTTCTCTCTTCTGCCTTTCATTAACCATCTAAACGCTAACATCCACCATCCCTTTCTCTCCCTCCCCTCTCTCGTTCTATCTTTCTCTCCCCTTGTTCTCTCTCTTTTCTCCCTCTCTCTCCTTTCCTCTCCTCTCTACCTTCCTTCACTCACTCTCTGCCCCTCTCTCCTCCTCACTCTCACTCCCTCTCTTTCTCACTCTCTCTTTCTATCTCACTCCCCTCTCTCTCACCCCCTCCCTATCTCCATGTCCCTCTCTCCCTCTTTCTCTCTCCTGGTGAAGTGACTGTGGCCCCTCTCCTATGGCCCCTCCCCTTCTCTCCCCAGGCTCCAACCACTGCTGAGCAGCAGGCCCGCCTCAAAGCAAGCTCCGCCTCCGACAGGAAGAAGGAGTCTCGGCGAGACAAGAAATAGGGGTGGGGCTGGGGGGCGGGGGGTTGCAGGGGGGATAGGGCAGGGGAAAGGGGAGGAGCTAGAGGAAGGAGGGGCGGGGAGAGTGCTTATGACCATCGAGCTGGAGCTCACCAAGCTCAATCAGACCCAAAGCCACACCCACACCCATAGCCCCAGTCCCACCCCCGGCCCAGGGACACGCCTACTGGGCTCATTCAGACACCTGACCCGTAAACTCACCCATCGCTAACAGCAACAGGAGGAGGAGAGGAGGAGGTGAAGGAGGAATTGAGGAGGTGGAGGAATGGTGGAAGAGGAGAGGAGGAGTGGACAAATGGAGGAGAGAAGGGAGAGGAGGTGAAGGAGGAGCAGGAGAGGAAAAGGTGGAGGAGGAGAAGGAGGAGGAGGAACGAAGATCTGTTGATTTAAAGCTCATGTTTTAAATTTATTTCAATCTTTTACCATCCTCCAGGCATCTCCTGAAACACACACACACACACACACACCTCCCATTCTCCTAAGAAAGCCAAAGAACAGACATCTCTCTCTCTCACACAAACGCATACACACACACACACATCTGAGGACCCCAAACTCTGCATCATCTGTGTTGTGCTGTGTGCCGAAGCGACAGATGTGCCCATTGTTCCCAGAGAGCTCAGAACTGGTACTTTAAAGAGACCTCAGCAGATACTGTATATGTAGAACTGACAGCAGTCACTAGACCCCAATCCTTAAATGACATCAACAACTAGGGAACCCACCTAAACTCAGTAGTCTTTTTCAATAGATTCCACTAAAACATTTCTTTAGAGCAGAAAAACATTAATATGTGTAGAGAATCTACCAGAACAATGGTGTTTGTCTGCTAGAACCCCACCTTAGAATAGAGGTTCCCAATCTCCTTGGTAGTGCTTCAATATTCCACTTAGAACAACATGACGAAGACCTTAACTAAACTAAACCATGATCCTGAAAGAAACCTTTAGAACAACCGAGTAGAATCATATTCCTGCTAAGAACCTTGAAGAACAACCGAGCAGAATCATGTTCCTCTAATAACCCTTTAAAGAACCACTGAGTAGAATCATGATCTTCTAAGACCCCTCTAGAACAATGGAGTTGAACCATGTTCCTCTACAAACCCAGTAGAACAACTGACTGGAATGTTTCTCTAAGAATCCTCTTGAAGCACTGAGTAGTACCATGTTCTTCTAAGAACCCTCTACAACAACTGAGTGGAACTATGTTCCTCTAAGAAACCTTTGGAAACATTAATTACGACCTTGAGGTGCCCAAACATTCAGTGGAGCTCCAAGTTTCCTCTAGAACTATTGAGTAGAACGGAGATTCCTCCAGAACCAGGAAGTAGAATAGAGGTGGTTCCTCTAGAGGTGTTCTAGAGATCAATGAATATTTTAAAATTTTCAGAGAAATTCCGCTGAATAAAATAGAGATTCCTTTAGAACTTAGCCCAGGCCCGTCCTGTCCCGGTAGACTTCAGACAGACACAGCCGAGGAGATGAGAGAGAGAGAGAGAGAAACAGAAGACTGTGAGTGACAGCTCTCTTTGTTCATCTGTCTGAGTGCCCCATCACCACACGATTGTCTCTCTCTCTCTCTCTCTCACACACACACACACACACAAAGACACACCCTTCAGGCTCAAACTCAATCTGCTCTCTACTCTACTCTCTTTTCTTCCCTCTCTCTCTTTCTCCTCTTCTCTCTCTTCCTCCTCTCTCCTGCTCTCTCTCTCTCTCTCCAGAGCAGTCAATCTTGTTCTCTGTCTCAGCCTAGAGCCTTGTCACTCAGCTCCTCTTTGCTCTGATGTCTTCCTTTTCAGACAACACACACACACACACACACACACACACATACTGTAATGTATACGTATGTTCTACTTGAATGCACACACAGATTTCGTCTCCATCTCAATTCAGTGCATGCACACACACATACGCACACACGCACTCACACACATACAGTATATTCAGAATGCAAGAGGCAACGCTCAGCTTATTTCTCTCTTTAGTTAGTGATGCCAAAATGCTGAGATTTAGAATAATATACTAACGTTGTTATGTTCTCTCTCTCTCTCTCTCTCTCTCTCTCTCTCTCTCTCTTCATCCTCTTGTCTTTCACCCATCCTTTCCCTCTTTTCCTCTCTATCCTTCTCTTCTGTAGATTTTCTGAGTGTGTGTATTTCCTGGTGTCCTGGCTGGCAATCTCCCACCTCCTGACCAATAACACACCCACACCTCCACACAAAGCCCGCCCACATTCTCACTGGTGCTATTTCACCACCCTCGCCCTAAATACACACACACACACACACATACACACGACACATGCACACACAGCCACAGACGCACTCACACACAGACACACACACACAGACACACACACACACAGACATATGCACACCACACACACACATACACCCTCACACACCACACACACACACACACAAAGTGATCCATGTGTCACTGTGCCAAACCCTCTCTGGTGGGAATCTGACCCCAGGGTTCAGCAGTCATTTCTGGACCCTGAAATATGAGCTACAACACACACACACACACACACACACACACACACACACACACACACACACACACACACAGATACACAGCCCACAGCTGCCGAAGCGGCTCATCACAGCTGAGAAAGAGAGACAGACAGAGAGACAGAGAGAGAAGGGAGGGGGTTAGAGTGAGAGAGTAAACGACAGAATGAGAGCGGGAGAGAGAGAGAGGGAGAAGAGGAAAAGAAGGAAGGCACAGTGGAACAGACAGAAAGAATATTGTAAGACCTCTCTGAGTGTCAAACTGCAGAATACAGCTGTAGTCTGACAGAGGGAGATTTACTTGGAGTGTGTGTGTGTGTGTGTGTGTGTGTGTGTGTGTGTGTGTGTGTACAATCTGACTGCAGTGACTGAGTCCCTCAGAATGACGTCAATACTGCCAGCATTGCCCATCGTCTCTGTTACACACACACACACACACACACACACACACACACACACACACACACACACACATACACACAGTGACAGGTGAGCAGCAGGTTTGATGGTACTGTCTGGTCATTGGCAGCACAACGTTGTCTCAGCTCTGACCTTAGCTCTCCTTCATCACACACACACACACACACACACACACGCATCTACTGTACGCACCTCCCTGCACGGGCGCGCACACACACACACACACACACCCTTCTGTCTTCTCCCTGGTGCTCTTCTGTTGTTCTCTTTCTTTCTCTCTCTCTCTCTTTCTCTCTCTCACTCTCTCCCTCCATCATCCTTCCATCCGTCTGGTTTTTCTGTTTCTGGAATTCAAACTTTGTCCTCTTGTCCTCTTCTGCTGCATGATGTCACTTGTCATCCCTCTCTCTCTCTCCCTCTCTGTCCTCGGCTCACTCTCTCACGCCCCCTGTTGTTGAGAGTCAAACACACACACATACACACACACACACACACACACACACAAACACACACCATCAGTGGGTGGGACCCTCATTCCACTCTGTTGCTATGACAACAGCAGCTCCTCCTCCTCCAAGCCAATCCGAGTCCCTCGTCTAACGTGCCCAGTTCTTCTCTGCCCAAGGAGGCCACTACCGCTGTGTGTGTGTGTGTGCGTGTGTGTGTTTGTATGTGCTGAAGACGTGGGTGGAATATCAGTTTGTTATGTACCAGATGGCAGGAGGTCGTGTGTGTGTGTGTGTGTAGTGACTGCTCAGTCCATGGGTTGAGTTGGGTCGGGTCAGGTGGTGGGTGATGGTGTGTGTGTGTGTGGGTCTGATCCGGTTGGACTGCGGCTGGGCTCTGGCTGACTCAAATACACACACACACACACACACACTGGGCACACGGACATAACTCTAGTTGTTTGTGAGCAGCCCATGGTGGCTAGTTGTGTCTTCTGTTAGAGCTTGTTGAGAACTCCAGACTCTCTGCTAGCCTAGCAGCCCCATTGATGATGTCATCATGCAGTAGCATGGCCCCAGGGTGCTCATGGGAAATGTAGTCCTCTGAGGCCAGTGTGATCAGCCAGCCACTAGGGGACTCCTACTCTTCCTCCTCCTCCCCAGCCGTGTGATTAGAGAGAGTTCGGCCAACTCCGCCATGTTGTAACTCACCACCTGAACTCTCTATATACGGTTCTGCTCCTCCCCACCCGTGTGTTTAGAGAGAGTGATATCTATGTATGCATGTACTGTATGTATGTATGTATTGGTATTGGTATTATACGGTATTGTACTGTATTGTATTGTACGGTGTGCTATACTGCCCCCAACCCCCCCATGGGTCCCTCTCTCACACTCTGACTCCTTTTTGTACGTTTGTTTCTTTGGGGCTAACCCAGCCGTGAGGCTAACGCTAACCACAGCACTTTTGGACTGTTACTGTAGGCCTGCCATGGCTTAGAATGGAAAGACAACACACAGAACAAGAGTGACTTGTAGTTAATAAAAATCCAAGTAAAACAAACAACATGGAAGTAATTAAAATAAGTTGCCTGTGTTTCATTGTGTGTGTGTGTGTGTGTGTGTGTTAGCCTAGCAAGCTATTACCCGTACAGATTTCTGTACTAGGGTCTAGCGAGACTCGGCAGAGACGCTGATCATGTGGGCGGGCAAAGCAGTTGTCTTTCAACTCGCTGCTGCATACGTCAAGTATCTTTCGTCACAACGAACATAAACTTTTTATCTTCATACATTGTAAAATAATATTAAAATGATTCCTTGTGTCATAACATTGTTTGTAATCATTCATGATACCAACAATTTTGGGGTTCTACAGCAGTTCAGTATGTCGAGTAGGCATGCTAATTTTTGGTCTCTTCGACCATTACAGCCTGCAACTTCTAAATATAAAACTAACGTTAGCTCGCTAGTGTTAGCTCGCTAATAACTTGTAGTAATTATTGTCATAGCCTGATGTAATATTAAGTCCATCTGCAACAAAAACGAACAGTAAAAACTTACTCCATTGGATTGAAATGATGACAACCAGTTGGGGAATATCAGGGATTGTGAGAATGAGCCCAAAAAACTCACTCCCACGTCAAGATGTGGCGACAAGGACACACTGAACAATTGCAGCGAACGATACGAACGAGCCCAACAACGTAGATATAGTGAATAATAAGTGGAAATTTATTCACAGTGATCAAAAAGTGAAGTGGCAAAGCCAAATAAAAATACTTATAAAACAAAACAAAAATCAACCAAAGGGTTGTTCAAATATCAAAATGTAGCAATGCACGGTTCAAAATTCCTACCAGCCTCACAGCAAGCGGTCACAAAGTCTCCCACACTCTCTCACTAGCCAAAAACCACAGGGCTTAAATAATGCCAAACAATTAACCAAATTGGGGTGCACCATTATAAACAGGGTATTCATAGGTATATGCATCATCAACATTCCTTATATTATTCAACATCATATTTACCAAACATTTTAAATACATTTGGCTAATATTTATATAACATTTCATATGTGGATTATTTACTAAAAGTGTTAAATACCACAAGATTAAATATATAGAGAATGCATTTCCCCCCATACAAAACAGTCAATTCCATTCACCCCAATCAGGCAATAAACTATCCCATTACTCAATGTTCATGTTTCCCGGGGTTCGGAAAGGGCGTGGGACCAGGAAGTGGGGTGCGAGCTGTCAGTGTTTGTTTACTGTGTGCAAAGTGTATGAGATGACGGCTAAAATGGATTATGGAGCAGATCAGCTGGTACCTAACTGATCGCTAAGATGTTGACATGTGGGTGAGTGACGGAAAAGTTTTGTTGGTCTAACGTTAGAGTTCTAATGAATGGTACCGCGCGTCATACCAAACATTACCGCGTGTGTAAATGCGTGTGTGCGTGTATGCGTGTAAATCAGTTCAAGTGTCGCGGGTAATGTCAGACGTGTTCGTGAAAAGGAGGGGCTGCCTTTTCACATTTCCCTCCTCCTCAGGAGGCTCGACACAGGGGTGGCGAGACAGGAAGTTGGCAACCATGTTTTGCTTCCCTGCCCGGTACTGCACCTGAAACTTAAAGGGCTGCAATGCCAAAAACCAGCGGGTTATGCGGGCATTAGTGTCTTTCATTTTGTCAAGCCATTTCAGGGCTCTATGGTCCGTCTCAAGGGTAAAATCCCTACCCAACAGGTAGTAGCGAAAGGCGTCCAACGCCCACTTCACTGCAAGGCACTCCAGCTCCACTGCTGAGTACTGTGTTTCTCTGGGAAACAGCTTGCGACTGATGTATGCTACAGGTCGCTGCTGCTCTCCCTCCCCCTGAAGTAGGACTGCCCCCAGCCCAACTCCAGAAGCATCAGTCTGTACAGTCCATGGCTGAAAGTCCGGGCTTTGCAGCACTGGACCACTGCAGAGAGCCTCCTTCAAGTCCATGAAGGCTTTTTCATGCTGCTCCTCCCATGGAACTTTCACCGATCCCGACTTCCTAGTCAGATCAGTGAGTGGCGCCGCTCTGGTGGCAAAGTTGGGAACAAAGCGACGGTACCACCCAGCTAACCCCAAAAAGGACCGGATATCCTTTTTGCTTTGGGGCCGTGGACAGTTGCGGGTGGCCTAAATCTTGTCCCTCTGAGGCCGTATCACCCCACACCCAACAACATGCCCCAAATAGCGTACCTCTTGTTGAGCGAAGGCACACCTCTTGGGTTGGACAGTCAGCCCTGCCTGATGGATGCGCTTGAACACCTCAGCAAGGTGTTGCAGGTACTCAGCCCAGGTGGCGCTGTAGATCACAATGTCATCCAGGTAGGGCCCAGCGAAGGCATCGGTCCCCTCCAGCACTCGGTCCATGAGCCGCTTGAAAGTGGCCGGGGCCCCATGCAAACCAAAGGGCATGACGGTGAACTGGAATAATCCTTGGGGCGTTCTGAAGGCTGTGTAGGGTCTGGCCTCCTTAGCAAGAGGCACTTGCCAGTAGCCTTTGCTAAGGTCCAGGGTGGAGATGAAGTGCGCCTTCTAGGGCTGCAACGATTAGTCGAATACGTCGACGACGTCGACTATAAAACGTAGTCGACGCAAAATCTTGTAGTCGCCTAGTCGTCATATTTATGAGGCTACATATAATTTGCATGTTAGAAGTTGATTTTCACTAATGCAGAGACGACCTGAAAGATTTCACTCGACTCTTTAGAACACTGCAATTCCCTGCCGGAAGTGTTGGGGGCAGTAACCTCATCTTTCCACTAAGATACCTGCAATAAACATGAATGATGAGAAAAGCCCTGGGTCAATTTGAGCAAGACTGCTCGTAAATAGCTCGTAAACTTGAGGCCGCAATTATCTCAAATCTATTATCAGGCAAAAATAAACTTTTGGATTTTGGTGCTGCTTCAGAAAGCACAATTTCAATATTAGCCTATGCATCAGAAGCAATGCAGATTGCGTCTCTGCAACTCTGCTGAACAGCAAAGCCTGCCTGTAGCCTACATTAAGCTAAAAGTTTTAAACATGAGCAAAGCACCTAGCTCGCTAATATGCTAGAAACTGAAAGGGTTTTCTTGTTAAAGTTTTCTTTGATCTAGGCTATTTAATTTTAAACCACAAGTAAAAACATACCTTAACACTGTGATTCCCAAGGTGCAGACGATAGGCGCAAGTAGCCTTAGCGATCGCAAGTTCACTTGCTCTGACAGTAACGTTACCACTCAAAGTAAACAAGACTGAACAGCTAAACAATCTTATAGTCTTCCAAAATCCCAGAATGTAACATCTTAAGCATGCAAAAACTCGTGTGGAATGAGGAATAAGTCCTATTTCATGATGAAGCGTGTGTGGACACACTGACAACCTTGAAAGAGAAAAATATCTTTTTACCGTTTTTTGCTCCCCAAAACAAGACGTGTGTGTGCCTATGGCAAGCCATTTTTGCTACATATAGTTCTAGGCTTTCACAGTCAGGCTACTGGAAACACTGCATGTGATGGTGGTTGCAAATAAATACACTGCTCAATTTGTAAAGATGATGATGATAATATTATTATAACAACTTCAACAATAATAATAATAATAATAATAATAATAATAACAATAATAATAATTGTTTTTGGCTTTTCCCCCTGATTTAAGTACTCTTTAGGGTGATTTCGAATAAAATCAAAACAATATTTAACTCTACTAAAAACTAAAAGAATAATCGATAATCGGTGACTAATCGAAAAATTGATCTAAAGATTAGTCGACTACCAAAATAGTCGTTAGTTGCAGCCCTAGCTCCTTCCCCAGGAAGATGACGCTCAATGAGATCCTCCAGTCGTGGCATGGGGTAGGCGTCAAAGTGTGACTGAGCGTAGACCCGGCGGAAGTCAATGCAGAACCGCATGCTGCCATCCTTCTTTGGCACCCTGACAATGGGACTGCTCCAGGCACTTCCGGACCGCTCAATCACACCCAGCCTTAACATCGCTCGCAGTTCCTCCTGGAGGGCAGGTAGCAGACGCTCTGGGACCCGGTACATCCGCTGCCAGACAGGAGTGAAGTCTTTCAGGCGGATGGGGTGCTCAGCCAGGGGAGTATTACCAGGCTGCTCGCTGAAGAGACCATCTGGCACGAGGGACTGCAGCTCCTCCTGCTGTTGTGAGGTAAGGTGTGAAAGGTCCAGCTCCCCTGCTGGGCGCTCAGTTGGGAAAAACGCCTGGGTGTCATGGGCGTCCTGGAGGTTGTCTTGGACGAGGCTGGCCATCTTCTCCATCTTCTCCCTCATGGCTAGGACGTAGGAGAGGACACTGGTGGTGGTGGTCTTCGGCGACTTCCAAGCGTCTCTGAGGAGATCAAGAGGCCCACGGATTTGCCTCCCATATAAGAGCTCGAAAGGTGAGAACCCTGTAGAGGCTTGTGGAACCTCCCGATAAGCAAACATCAAATAGGGAAGCCACTTGTCCCAGTCCTTGCCATTCGCAGCCACCACCTTCCTCAGCATTGCTTTCAGGGTTTGATTATACCTCTCCACCAGACCGTCGGTCTGGGGATGGTATGGAGTGGTCCTGATACCCCTTATCCCTAGCAGCTTATAGACTTGATGAAGTGTGTTGGAAAGATAGGCTGTCCCTTGGGCTGTCAGTATCTCCTGAGGGATCCCTACTCTGGAGAATAACTGTAGGAGTGCTGGGGCAATGGTTCTTGCTGTGACCTTACGTAGGGGAAAGGCTTCAGGGTAGCGCGTAGCATAATCACAGACTACTAGGATGTATTTGTTACCTGCCTGCGTGCGCTCAAGGGGTCCAATAATATCCATTGCTATCCTGGTGAATGGGACATCTATTATTGGCAGTGGCTGAAGGGGGTAGGGCCTAACTTTGTGTTTGCTGGAAAGCTGACATGTTGGGCATGTTCGGCAGTGTTTGTGGACGTCAGTATACAATCCTGGCCAATAAAATCTGCTGGCTATGCGCTGAAGGGTTCTAACGTTACCCAGGTGACCAGACCACGGGAAATCATGGGCTAAGCTCAATATCTTTGGTCTTAAGCTACAGGGTACAACCAACTGTTCAGTGCTGCCCCCCTCTGGCTGATGATACAGGAGGCCATCCTGCACAAAGTAATATTCCCCGGTAAGTGCTTTATCCTGCCCTGTGCTAACTCCCTCAACCTCAACAGCCTTCTCAAAGTGCTCTTTAAGGGACTCATCCTGGCGCTGTAGCTCTTTTAAATCCCCAGGGACCTCCCATACATCCTCCCAGTTAAATGGAAAAGCTTGGTTGTCTACCCTTGACATGGCCTCAACTGTGCCAAAAAGCTTCTCTCTTCGGCGTTGGCGACGAGTCTTCGGCTCTCTGACTCTTTCAGGGGGCTTAATCTCTTCTTGGCTGAATGGCATGATGTCTAAAAGTGTCTGGGTGTCGGACTCATCAGCTAGTGCCTTCCTAGTCTCGGACCTTGTAACAACCATGCTCACTGGCAGAGTAGATTGCACAAGCTCTGGCAAGATCAGGACATCCTGGCCCAACACAACTGAATGGCTTAACCCCTTCACCACACCAGCTTCGAGCTTATAAGTCTGTTCCTGCACTTTAAGTGAAATTTCTGCAGTAGGATACTCATGCACATCACCGTTAACACAGCATACCCTGACACACCCACTTTTCATCATATCTGGCTGATCCACCAGATATGGGCGCACCAGGGTCTGAGTGCTCCCCGTGTCAAGCAAAGCCCTAACTGGCCTGTCGTTAACAGTAACGTCAATCATCTGCACTCGACCAGTAGACACAGGATCATTGCTAAGCTCAAGCACACCACACACCCCAGAAAACTTGGACTTTTTCCCTGGGCATTCCCTTGCTAGGTGACCTGGCCTATTGCAACTGTAGCAAATAATGCTGTCTCGGTTAGTGGGAGTTGGGGCAGTAGGGGTGTCTGTGGACCGTGGGGCTGTTGAGTGTTGTGTTGTATAGTGTGGAGGATGTTGTCTGTAGCTTGGGCCCCTGTTCTGCTCACTATGCCTAGGACCAGTTCCACTCCCATACCCCCCAGACTTACCCATCAACGCAGGTCTGGTTGCACCTTGAGAGCGGAAGTCTTTTGATCCAGGGCGTGCAGCCAGAAAAGTGTCGACCAGCTCAGCAGCTTGGTGTCCAGTCTGTGGGTTGTGCTCCTTGACCCACACTCTGACCTCAGGGGACACCGAGCACAGGAATTGCTCCAGAATGAGGATTTCTTTGACATCTTCAACCGTCTTCCCATCCGGTCTAATCCACATTTGGAGTAAATCCTTGAGCCGGTTGTAGAACTCCTTAGGGGTCTCCCCTTTGTGGATGCTTGGATCGCGGAACCTTTGGCGGTAAGTCTCTGCATTTATATCGTACTTCGCCAAGATGCTTTCCTTTACCTTCTGGTAGTCAACGGCATCATAGGCGTCCATGGCCACATACGCCGACCGTGCTCTGCCTGTCAGATATGGCACAAGGAAGACGGCCCAGTCTGTCGGAGGCCACCGGTACGCCGTAGCCAGCCTCTCAAACGTGGTTAAATACTGCTCCACATCATCAGTATCTGCTAGCTTAGGCACAGCTGCCCGAGGCCAGGACACTGGGGCTGGTGCTGCTGGGTAGAGTAGGGCTCCTGGTGGTCTGGCTGGTGGAACCGCTGGTGGGGCTGCTGGTGGTATGGCTGGTGGTACTGCGGGTGGTCCAGCTGGTGGCGCTGCGGGTGGTCCAGCTGGTGGCACTTCAGGTGGTGCTGCAGGATAACCCATTGTTGGCGCTGTAGGAGGATCCGCTGGCGGCGCTGCTGGAGGATCCGCTGGCAGTGCTGCTGGAGGATCCGCTGGCGGTGCTGCTGGAGGATCCGCTGGCGGCGCTGCTGGTGGGGCTGTTGGTGGAACCGCTGGTGGCGCTGTAGATGGTTCGGCTGGTGGTCTGGTGAGCTGCTCTGCTGGGGAAGCTCCATCCCTCAGCGCCCTTGGTCCAACAGCACCCCGTCGTTCTCTCTCCATCTCCATCTCATCATGGAAGCTGTTAAGCTGCATTTGGACACTCCGCCACCTCTGCTCCTGCTTAAACGCCTCCCGCTCCTGAGTCTGGAGGGTCTTCTGGATGAGGCTATAGAGGCATTCAAGATCAAGCCCACCTGGTTTCCCTTCTTCAGTGGCGGCAGCAGCCTCTGGTGCTCCTCCTCGAGCCTCCTCCACTGCCCCCTCTTGCTGCTCGCTAGGCTGGAACAGGTCATTCTGGGACAGCTGTCTGAAAGCCATCTCACGACGTATCCAAGCCCGTCTCGTCTGCTTCCTTTTCAGTGCTCCAGGGGGCGCCACTATCCCACTTCTGACACCACGTGTGAGAATGAGCCCAAAAAACTCACTCCCACGTCAGGATGTGGCGACAAGGACACACTGAACAATTGCAGCGAACGATACGAACGAGCCCAACAACGTAGATATAGTGAATAATAAGTGGAAATTTATTCACAGTGATCAAAAAGTGAAGTGGCAAAGCCAAATAAAAATACTTATAAAACAAAACAAAAATCAACCAAAGGGTTGTTCAAATATCAAAATGTAGCAATGCACGGTTCAAAATTCCTACCAGCCTCACAGCAAGCGGTCACAAAGTCTCCCACACTCTCTCACTAGCCAAAAACCACAGGGCTTAAATAATGCCAAACAATTAACCAAATTGGGGTGCACCATTATAAACAGGGTATTCATAGGTATATGCATCATCAACATTCCTTATATTATTCAACATCATATTTACCAAACATTTTAAATACATTTGGCTAATATTTATATAACATTTCATATGTGGATTATTTACTAAAAGTGTTAAATACCACAAGATTAAATATATAGAGAATGCATTTCCCCCCATACAAAACAGTCAATTCCATTCACCCCAATCAGGCAATAAACTATCCCATTACTCAATGTTCATGTTTCCCGGGGTTCGGAAAGGGCGTGGGACCAGGAAGTGGGGTGCGAGCTGTCAGTGTTTGTTTACTGTGTGCAAAGTGTATGAGATGACGGCTAAAATGGATTATGGAGCAGATCAGCTGGTACCTAACTGATCGCTAAGATGTTGACATGTGGGTGAGTGACGGAAAAGTTTTGTTGGTGTGATTGTAACGTTAGAGTTCTAATGAATGGTACCGCGCGTCATACCAAACATTACCGCGTGTGTAAATGCCTGTGTGCGTGTATGCGTGTAAATCAGTTCAAGTGTCGCGGGTAATGTCAGACGTGTTCGTGAAAAGGAGGGGCTGCCTTTTCACAGGGATACATCCAAAAAACTCTCAATAACCCCATAAAACGATAGCGACTCAGTTTATTAGTACCATTCCACAAATTTTGAATTGGTCTGATACAAGTTAGATAGGAAGCTAGTGACTTGCTGCCTCAATGTCTTCAGCGCCTACGAAGTTTCCTGCCGTAGAAGGTATCAAGGCATCAGACACCCTAGCAAGTTAGCAATTTAGAATGCCGTTTTATTGTTTATTTAATGGTGCGTTTCCACTACGGAGTAAAACCCCGGTGTCTGGGATAAAGCCTCTGACTTTTCCCGTTTCCACTGTGAGGGCAAGACGGAGTTGACCAGGGCCAAACCGGGGCCAAACTGGGGCTTTTGGAATGGAATATGATGCAATAATAAAACTGAAGAAACGTTCAGGTAGCATTTGTTTAGTGTTGCCTAGCAACATAAATGGTTTAGCTTGTGCTAATGTCGCTAAGCAAGTTTAAGAGTTCTTAGCATTGTGATGAAAAACCCCGGTGCTTTAGCTAATGGAAACGCAAGACTGGGGCCAAACTCCGGTGTTTGAGCCCGGGGAAAAGTGTAGTTTCCGTAGTGGAAACGCACCATAAGTGTCCAGGTGCCATTGTTAAGATATCAATGTTGGAATGTTGGATACTGAAGGCAGCATGAAAGAAACATCTATGCTTCTTTCAAAACTGGCCAAAACAAAGGTACCTTCGAAGGCAGGATTTTATGCATTTATTCGTTCTGGACATGCCTTGATGCCTCACTGCCACCAAATGTTTGCTTCAAAGGCAGCATTTTCCCTGTTTCGGACACAGCCTATGTTTTATGTAAAGGACATCACTTCAGTTAACCTTTCAGTAGCAAATTGTTTTTCATGTTTCTCACTTGAAGCCGTCACACTGTTCCTTTGATGCTATTCCTGCGCGCCTTTTTAAAGAAGTTTTTACCCTCATCTGTCCTCTCATACCTATAGTAAACAGCTCCCTACTTTCAGGCGTTGTCCCCTCTGGCTTTAAGCATGCCACCGTTCAACCTCTCCTAAAGGAGCGTAACCTGGATCCATCTGATCTGAAAAACTACAGGCCTATTTCAAAACTGCCTTTTATCTCCAAAGTTTTAGAAAAAGTGGTCTTTCATCAGCTTTGCTCTTATTTAAATAGATTTAACATTCTAGATAAATTCCAGTCTGGTTTCAGAGCCCTGCACAGTACAGAATCAGCACTGTTAAAGGTCTACAATTACCCCCTTTCCACAGCCAAAAACCATGCAGGTGCTGGTTCTGGGCTGGTGCTAGTGCTAGTTCTCTGCTGGTGCTACCTGCCGATTATCCACGAACCAGTTCGCTTTTCCACCGGCTGAGAGCTAGAGTAGCGTTGTGGCGTCAGAGGACCCTGTTGTCCTAGCAACCACAAGAAACGTGTCAGGACGCAAATTGCAATTAATGTAACGCTATTATCGATACATGGACGGCAACAATTTTTCAATGGAGGACAACAATGTTGCAATTATTCTGCTCCTAGCCTCCCAGAGATTTGCATTGATTCACAGACATGCCCTGGCCTTGACTGCTAGTCATGATGACTGCCAAATACATTACGCCAAAAAAGAAAGGTAGCTAGCATGATAAATAGACTAACCCGTTGTTCACATGGGCGATAAATTCACTGGTGTTGGGTGACTAGTTCCCATTAATTTTCAATGACGGTAGTCAACGGGCGATTAGTACAGGCAACTGAGCAACAGATCACCTGGTGGGCGGGGAAAAAATAGAAATGCAGGCTATTTTCTGCAAAAGATGGGCGATTAAACAAGGCGATTTTTCATAAACGCCAACGGAGTGAAGCCATGCGTGACGGCATACGTCCAAAAAGAATTTTGATTCGGACACCTGTCATGCTAACTCCAAAATCGCATTTATCTGTAACAAACTAAGAAGTTAAGGATTTATGACTTGATATTTTGTAAAACGCGGCAGCAAATGAGGTAAGATAAATCTGAAAACATGGGTTTTGTAACATAAAAACACATCTGTGGCGATACGTTGTCGCTACCAGACACATATTTTTGTGTTTGCCGGTAGCAAGGAATTTCATACGAGTCACGCCTCCTTGGCAACCGAGTTGCTTGTTCAAATTGCCCAGTTGCCCTGCCGTGTGACCAAAGGATAAGCAATAGCCTACTATTTAGAAAACTAAAATTGATCGAAAAACTAAATAGATTGTTTTTTGCTGATGTAGCATGAGGGTGTTGTAATAATGTTCCGACTACGCCACTAGAGTTATCTAGACCAATTTCCTTTTTGGAGGTGTAACTTAATACCCCTAGGTTGTTGAAAGCACACAGATTCGTTTGACTCTCAAGACAGGAAGCGTGTTTCCATGAAATTCATTTATTGAGAAAAGATATAAAAATATATATGTTGAAAGACACACAACACACAAACACACAATGTGTGGACCGCCTCAATGGTAAAGGAAGGGGAAGGGAAAAGGAAAGTCTGGGCTGGGGGCCTACCGCAGGGAGGACGAGTCTTCAGCCTAGGACAGGTCCCAGGAATACACACACCCACTCACACGTGCACACAACCACAGCAAAGATGTCCAACTTGGAAAAGCAATCACACGTGACCACAGCACACCGGAAGGGAAACCACCACCTCTAGCACGGGACCGCCTCCCCACAGTCAGCCCTCAGCACCTGGAAAGAGGACAGAGAGAGGATCAATATCATTAAAGGCAGAACACTAATAGACACACACACACACACACACACACACACGCACGCAAAACAGAAAAATAAAGAAATAATAAATCAATTTATGAAAAGTAAACTATACTGGTGATCCACAGTAGTTGGTAAAAAGCCTCCCACCAGTATGCAAAACAGAAGACACAAAAAGATCAACAAAACAAACGAAATAAACAAATGCCTTAATACAAAAACCCAAACAAAGAAATAATAAATCAACTTATGAAAAGTAAACACAATAAGCTATACTGGTGATCCACAGTAGTTGGTAAAAAGCCTCCCACCAGTATGCAAAACAACGGAAGACACACAAAAGAGCTTATCCACGCTAGGTGGGCAAACAGAACAGACATGCAATAACAGACAACAATAAAGACAAACACAGACACTCTCACGGACAGCCACGCGTCACACAGACAAAACCACACAGTCCAATGACAGGACAGTGCTACGCAAGCGCAGCACAGCAGAGGTAACGTTAACAGGAACAGTGTTCAATCAAGTCGAACACGAAAGATCAGGGCCAAGCAAAACAGCAGGAGGCACCCCAATGAACGCCGCGTATGCCCACGATTCCTAAAATACATAATACAATGTCACGTTACTACACATAAATAAAACAGCCCAGCTAAAACATTAGAATGATCGCGCTACATACCAAGGGAGCTGTATCGGGTTTCTTGCGACGCTGAATCCCAATAGTTCAGTCACAATTGACAAACACTGCAGAAAGTTACAATAAGCTACAATAATTAGGCTACGATAGACACGGAACAGGCTACCAACATAAACAAACTGAACGTGGACCTACCAGAGCAGATTCCAATGCAGATTCAAGCGAGCAGCAAACTTAACGGTGTCTACGTGGATTAGGATATGCAGCAACTTATTGTAGCTCACTCACAAACGCTGTAGAGAGTAACAAACGTTATCCAAGCGCAAGAAATACAGCAAACCTAGTAACGGTGAGCAGCAAACGACAAGGAAGTCTTACCGGCGATCAGGCGGAAACGGGTGCGTTGGGAGCCAAGACGAGGCCAGGAAACAGAGACGTTTTTCCTGGGCCAAGTCTCCAAGTCCTTATATGCAAGCTCCCGATTCATAGCCTAGACTCTAGACGTACCCCTAGTGGTAGCAAATTTGAATTTGCACAGAGGTACGTCTAGAGGCCACTGATAGAAACCCGTTTTAGCCTTCCTCTGGAGGCGGATAACCAATCACAGCGCGGTATGTGTACAGGAAATCGTAAGGCGGGCTTTGTACAATGATGACAGCCCTGCTCAAACCAGAGCGGAATCGTCTTTGGCTTTAGTTTTGGACGAATTGCACTTGTCATTTTCTTTGAAAGTGAAACAAGAAAGTGCACTGAAGTTTTTCGTTCTGAAAAAGATGTCTTTGCCGTGTTACCGACGGGCTACGGGAAAAGTTTGATATACCAGCTGGTACCACTGGCCGGAACGCTAGCCTATTACGTGGAGAGGCAGTTTGAAAGACAACGCAATCACCCGCCCCTCCATTGAGGTACAGTCTATCAGTGGTCTTCAGACTATACATTCTTATGATATAGTCTGACGTGTCAGGCTACCCGATTCACCGATTGGCCCGAGATTGCAATTACGGTGCGATCCACCTGATCGTCCTACTACGCTGACTTTCAGCTGATTTTGATCATTAAAACTACATCGTACACGATTATTTTACCTTTGCAGAGCTGGCTACTGACGGAGAATAAAGGACCGTAAGCCAACTTTTTGGAGTCGGTCTTACGACTGTTTTTAACTGTCTGCAAGACTTTTGCGAGGCATGCATAAGGATCCTGCTTCCAAAACACATAGGCACCCCTGATGCAAACAAGCTGGTTGAAATGGCATCATTTTTTCACAGCTGCTGGAGAGTGCCTCAGTGTGTTGATGCTATAGATGGCAGCCATATCCCAATCATCGCACCTGAGCAGTACCCCCGCAATTATTACAATAGAAAGGGGTGGCATTCAATTGTACTTCAAGCTGTAGTGGATGGAAAGAGTATTTTTGGGGATTTATGTGTGGGTTATGCAGGGAACTTACATGATGCTAGAATTCTAAGACAGTCATATCTATGGGATATCCTACATCATGGAGAATTACTAGGGCAGAAGAAAAAACAGGGGCATGAGATAATTACAAAAGGATGGCAGGGCTGTTAGCGCAGTGTTTCTCAAACTGTGGGCGCAGACACATGACAGGTGAGGCGTGAGACATCTCTTTGCAATTGACCAACGGCCGCACCATGCCTCCAGAATTCACAGCTATTCGTCAGATATGCGAATATGGCAGTAAATTGAGCTTTCCAATTGTGTTATTCTCTAGTTGCTGAGATGAGGGGTTCGAGAGAAATGTGGCTTTGAATTAATAATAAAATTCTAACATTGACAAAAAACCTGTACTCGCAAAGTATTCCTCACAGAGATAATTGAGCCTTCTAGGTGGGGCGTGAAAATTCTCTGCCTTCCGAAGTGGGGAATGACAGAAAAAGTTTGAGAACCACTGAGGTAGTGTTTGTGCAGTGATCCCATTTTCACATGCAAAATTACATTATACTTGCTTTACATCTGACCTCAAATCACAATAACAATTTTACCTCGTTTGGACTGCTGTGCATCAGCTGCTCGGACACCAGAGCTAGAGCTGGCTTGTGTACTGCTGTCACCTTGCAGTACATTCACATCCTCCTCACTAGTGGGACTTATCTCTACAAAACAATAAAACAGGGGTGGCCAACCCGAGGCTCGGGAGCCGCATGCGGCTCTTTGCCCGGAGTCATGCGGCTCTTACGTTCATGTCCAAGTTTATGTTTGTGTGCCATTCTGCCTTATATGTCAGTTGTCATTGGTGCATTTCAAGGCTTCAAATCTTCAGCGTCACTACAGCTCACTCCATGCTAACCTGGACCAGGATTTTCCAAAAGGGACTGAACTTCGAATTGAACTTGTGATCTTACTATTGTAGGGGTACATTTCTGTTATCATATTGGTGTGTGACATTTACAATTCATCTCACTGGCAGAGATGTGTGTGTGTGTGTGTCAGAAAGATGGGTAATGTACAGTAGTAGTAGTAACAGGTTCATGTGCCCGTGTGCCGATGTGGCTCTTTGCTGTAACATAGTCAGATATGTGGCTCTTGGTCTCCGACTGGTTGGCCACCCCTGCAATAAAACAATAATAATTACAATAATTTACAATAAAAAAACGCCACAAAGCTCAAGTAACATGAAAAGATTTATGTTTATCCCTGCAAGCCTATTGATACGCTACTCAGGGCTGGTTGCTATGGTAAACAATGCAAACATTACCAGTTAGCACTAGCCTAGCGGTTAACGTAAACAATGTTGACTTTACCCAAATGTTCGAGCGTAACAGTAAAAAAAACACATAGATAATACATCTCGACTGAATTGGTAAAGGTTTACTTGACTCTGTGAAAACTTACCAATAGAGGTGTTTTCGGTGTCAACGTCGCCATCGCCTTCATCAACCAACATAGCCTCCAGGACTGTTGTTGCGGAATTCAGTGCACCCGTCGTTTTGGACACTAGTCTGTCCCCAAGGATTGAATCGATTATCTCATAATGTGGGTTCTTGCATTTTCTGCTATTCCCACTGCGCTCCAGTTCCCTTTTCTGGTCCCTGTAATATTTTTTTTAGTTTTTTGAGTTTGCTCTACGGTACGTTCGTACCCAGCCAAAGTCACTTCTTTTTGCAACCCCTCCAATATCGGTTTCGTTCTTACTGCTTCCTCATATTTGGACTGTACATCTGTGGACGGCCACAATGGCAATAAGCAAGAGGTTTCTTCCATGGACCACTGCTGCTTAAGTTTGTTAACATCCATCTTTCGCCTCGTCTCCAGCTCTCGTCTCGTCTTTTTAAAAATGGTGGCGGGAAAGTTTGGGTTTTGGTTTTCGATAGTAGCTACGTCACTATAACCCCATCCACTAGTACACGTCACTGGTTCTTGACTTGGACCTGGCGTTTAGCTGGTGCTGAGTTGGAACCAGATTTCCAGAGCTAGAGCCGAGTTTATTTGTGTGGAAAAACAAAGAACTAGTTCAACATTTGGCACTGGCTCCGAAGGGGTAAAGGACATCCTTCTCTGTACTGACTCTGGTTCTTGTGCCTTCTTGCTACTCCTAAATCTTAGTGCAGCTTTTGATACGATTGACCATAATACATGTATTCTGCTGAAACTACCTGAAAGACAGAGCTTTCTCTGTTGAGTTGGGTAGTCACTCATCCTCCTCGGCCCCATCACCTGCGGTGTCCCTCAAGGCTTTATCTTAGGGCCGCTGTTGTTCTCTATGTACATGCTTACTCTTGGCTCTATTCTTATTGATTTTAACATTCAATATCACTGTTATGCTGATGACACGCAGCTGTATGTCCCTGTCACACCTAATAGCCCCTCCACCCTGAATAAGCTGCTTAGCTGCCTTGACAAGGTTAAAGCCTGGATGTCCTGCAGTTTTTTGCAGCTCAATGAGAGCAAGACAGAAGTCATCTTATTTGGCCCTCCTAGCGCTGTTGCTAATCTTGACAATGCTCTTGGTCCCCTGTCTGCAAATCTACATAGTGTGGTTAGAAATCTTGGTGTCCTATTGGATTGGACTGAATAAATTGATGTTTATAACCGAGTTCATTATGCCATTGGTGTAAGAGAAATTGAATTTGGGTTCTTATCTTTTCAAATGAGCTCAGCTGAAATCAGCTGTCCATCTTTAATCAGGGGCCGTATTCTCAAAGAATCTTATCTTAACTTTAGGAGTACTCCTAAACCGCACTAAAAGTTTTTATGTAGGAGTTATTTCTTAAAAGTAATTCAGAATGCCTCTGCAACTCTTAGTCCTCCGTTACTGGTTGACGTCAGCTCTCATGCACGAGCCTGCTTGCATTTACATCGGAGATTGGTTGATGAGTGACAGGTGGGCATCATCTCCACTACCTGCGGCACTGCTCCAGCAGACAGAATGCGATCAGAGGTCTTGAGCCACAA
>JAODXP020000003.1:2542354-2544854 GCA_027497455.2 Sardinella longiceps
ACACGCACACACATACTGTACATCACATCACACACACACACACACACACACACACACACACACACACACACACACACATCCCTGCTGACCTTAGGATCATCTCTGCTAGCGGCTGCAAGGTAGTCACACACACACACACACACACACACACACACACACACACACACACACACACACACACACACACACACACACACACACACATCCCCACCAGCAGCCAGACCAATGGTGCTCTGTCTCAGCTGAATGGCAGAAGCCAATCCCCAGGGGGCAAAAGCGAATTTAACAGACATGGGGAAGCTGTAAAAGGTTTTTATACAAAAACAAAATCTATTATTTCCCAGAATCACAACCACAACAAGCTGCTGTTTATGTGTTATCACCCACCACACACACACACACACACACCCACACCCACACACACACCCCCCACCCCACACACACACACACACACACACACCTGCTAATAGTGCTGATGTAGCCTGGCCCGCCCATACTTCCTGTCACTGCATGAAAGTTCGCGATTAAGTTAATATGGCCAAGGAGGCAATTTCCTCAACTCTTTAGCCCAGAAAAATCAGGACTCAATGAGAAACCAGCAGACTGAAGGAGGCGAGCTTGCGATGACTGTCCGACATTTCTGATTGTGGTCGCACAAGTCAGGCTACCATTATAAGTCTATGGAGCCACAATTTAAGGGTGAATAGGGTAAATAATTTAACTAAAAGATAGGTAATAGATAGTCAAGTAGTCTATTCATAGTTTTGTTTTTTTTGTAGGTGGATCTCTCTCTCTCTCTCTCTCTCTCTCTCTCTCTCTCTCTCTCTCTCTCTCTCTCTCTGTGATCGGTGGAAAACTCATCTCTCTCTCTCTCTCTCTCTCTCTCTCTCTCTCTCTCTCTCTCTCTCTGTGAAAGGTGGATAACTCGTCTCTAACTGGAGAGTCGGAGCCCCAAACTCGTTCCCCTGAGTTCACCAATGACAGTCCTCTGGAGACCAGGAACATCGGCTTCTTCTCTACCAACTGTGTGGAGGGTCAGTACACACGCACACACACGCACCACACACACACAGATGTAAACACCCAGAAAATGAGGATAGATGTTGGGAGTTTGGTGGCGGATTCTAACAATTATTGATAGAACACGTGCCCAATTCCCAAGCTCAATAATCAAATGAACAGGACAATCACAAGGGACAGGTGAGGGGCAGAGACACAGGGAACCAACAGGAACTAATGACAGGAACACTGGATCACACGACCAAACCAGGAAGTAAACAAAGGAAATCCACAGACACATGGACACAGGTAAACACAAGCACATGATGACAGGAAACCACACAGGGAGTAATGACAAGAGTACAATAAAAGACACAACTCACTAAACACACAAAACACAAAACCATGACAGACTGGTCCTGAGTGATGTGTGTGTGTATGTGTGTGTGTGTGTGTGTGTGTGTGTGTGTGTGTGTGTGTGTGTTTGTGCTCAACTCCTGTTGTATTTAAATGTGCTTTAGAAATAAATTACTTGACTTGACTGTGTGTGTGTGTGTGTGTGTGTGTGTGTGTGTGTGTGTGTGTGTGTGTGTGTGTGTGTGTGTGCAGGCACGGCTTACGGCATTGTTATCAACACGGGTGACCACACGGTGATGGGCCGCATTGCTACGCTGGCGTCGGGTCTGAGTGTGGGTCAGACGCCCATTAACCGCGAGATTGAGCACTTCATCCACATCATCACGGGCGTGGCCGTCTTCCTGGGCGTCTCCTTCTTCATCCTAGCCATCATTCTGGGCTACACCTGGCTCGAGGCCGTCATCTTCCTCATCGGAATCATTGTCGCCAATGTGCCAGAGGGACTGCTCGCCACTGTCACGGTGTGTGTGTGTGTGTGTGTGTGTGTGTGTTTGTGTGTGTGTGTCTGTTTTTGTACATCCGCGAGAGTCTGCTCACTACTGTCACGGTGTGTGTGTCTGTGTGTCTATGTGTGTGTCTATTTCTGAGTGTGTGTGCGTTTGCGTGTCTGTGTGTGTGTGCGTTTGTTTGCTGTGTGTGTGTGCGTTTGCGTGTCTGTGTGTGTATGTGCCCAAGGGTGTGCTCGTCATTGTCACTGTGCGTGTGTCTGTAGATGATTTATGTTTCTGTGTGTGTGTGTGTGTGTGTGTGTGTGTGTGTGTGTGTGTGTGTGTGTGTGTGCACATGTATGGGCTTTTTGTGGTCAGATTGTGTGTGTGTTAATATGCGTTGGCACAAGTCTTTCTGACGCCTATAACTGTGTGTATTTATGTTTTTATGTGTTTTTCTGAGTTTGTGTGTGTGAGTGTGTATGTGGCAGGCACAAGTCTTTATGCTGTCTCCTGTAAGGGTGTGTGTTCATGTGTGTGTGTGTGTGTGTGTGTGTGTGTGTGTGTGTTCACATGGTGTTACTGTGTGTGTGTGTGTGTGTGTGTGTGTGTGTGTGTGTGTGTGTGTGTGTGTGTGTGTGTGTGTGTGTATGTGC
>JAODXP020000003.1:2567354-2589854 GCA_027497455.2 Sardinella longiceps
TCATGCATCATCACTAGTATGAGATTTCCATGAGAGATGACTTCTCAGACAACTGACCAAAATAAATGCTATCTTCATCAAATATAGGCTATAACAACCACCAAACATTGTTATTCATCATAATGCAATGTAATTAAACCGACACAATTAAAACACGATCTGTTTTGCATCAGTTTACTTGTCTTAAAACCACGGACAATGAAGATCATAATAAACTTGACTAAACAACTTTCTTGCTGAAGTTGAACATGTTTTTTTTTTATCATTTAATATAATTTTCCGTTGCTCCAAACAGTCATTTAAACTCCCTTCTCGCAAATCGCAAACTCGTTTCTTTAATTGGATGTTGAAGTGACAGAATGGGAGGGCATTTCAACTTTTCTGACTCTCAAATCAAACCAATGATCGCACGTTCCCGCTGTTCGCGCTTCCACGTTCTCTCCGCGAAGGATACACCTGTGCTTCCTCGCTTATGGGACCTTTCTCCTCTCCTTCTTTTGGCCTTTGTGGGAATTTTTGGGGGATTAGGTAAGCTATATATTTTTGGAAAGGTCATTGTCTAAGGAATCAGAAAATCAATGTTTGCATTTGCTCAAATGTCTATATGGTGGCGATATTGAAGTTTAAAAAATGGCCAATATAAAACAATAGGCCTACATCTCTCAATAGGCTGAATAGGCTTATTTTTTTCCTGTAGTCCAATCAAAATAAAACTTTATACAGTGAAAGTATACATGAAAAGTAGCATTATATTACAAGTTTTTCTGTAAATTAATTATAGTATGCAAATGAGCTATACTGTACCCATATTACTAATACAAATTGTTGTAGCCTATTCATGGGTAGTGAAGAGATGAGGAGGTTGGGACCTGTCTCAATTTATATTAAAACCACACTGGATGCCCATAATCATTGGGTCCTAAGATGGCACTGCATCACATACAGGAATGCTAATGTAATGGATATCACAAACTGTGAACACAATCCACTGTGTCATTCTCCATAGCCAGCTAAAACTCTATAGGTCAAAAAAGAAGCCATTCCTAAACATGATCCAGAAGCCCAGGCGTTTTCTCTGGGCCAAGGCTCATTTAAAATGGACTGTGACAAAGTGGAAAACTGTTCTGTGGTCAGATAAATCAAAATTCAAAGTTCTTTTCAGAAAACTGGGATGCCATACCATCCGGGCAAGGACAACTCAAGTTGTTATTGCTTATTGTTGGCGCTCATTTCAGAAGGCTGCATCTCTGATGGTATGGAGATGCATGAGTGTGTGTGCTTTAAGAAAATTTATGGGATGTAGGGTGAATTAGTTTCCCCTTTATGCTTCAGAGATGAAAATATAGGCTAGTTGTGCCTATTTTGCCTCAAAATCCATAGCCAGTCCCATTGATTTCAACGGGACTTTATCATTATTCCCATATATTCCTTCACAAAAACATCTGGGCAAATGCAAACATGGGTTTTCTGACGTTAATAAAAATGGAATCCAATAATTTATAAATCTCATAAACCTATATATTGTTCACAATAGAATATAATGCAATAGATAACATGGCAAATGTTGAAAGTGAGACTTTTTGAAATGTCATGCCGAATATTGGCTCATTTTGGATTTTATGAGAGCTACACATTCCAAAATAGTTGGGACGGGTAGCAATAAGAGGCCAGAAAAGAAAAATGTTCATACAGGGGACAGCTTGAGGACCCATTTGCAACTTATTTGGTCAATTGGCAACATGATTTGGTATGAAAAGAGCCTCCGAGAGTTACATTGACTCTCAGAGGTCAAGATGGGCAGAGGATCACAAGTTCCCCAAATGCTGCGGCAAAAAGTAGTAGTCCGAGATCACAAAGGAGTTTCTTAGACAAAAATTGCAAAGAGTGTGAAGGTATAATCACCTTCAGTGCATATCATCATCCAAAGATTCAGAGAATCTGGAACAATCTCTGTGCATAAGGGTCAAGGCCGGAAAACCATACTGGATGCCCATAATCATTGGGTCCTAAGATGGCACTGCATCACATACAGGAATGCTAATGTAATGGATATCACAAACTGTGAACACAATCCACTGTGTCATTCTCCATAGCCAGCTAAAACTCTATAGGTCAAAAAAGAAGCCATTCCTAAACATGATCCAGAAGCCCAGGCGTTTTCTCTGGGCCAAGGCTCATTTAAAATGGACTGTGACAAAGTGGAAAACTGTTCTGTGGTCAGATAAATCAAAATTCAAAGTTCTTTTCAGAAAACTGGGATGCCATACCATCCGGACAAGGACAACTCAAGTTGTTATTGCTTATTGTTGGCGCTCATTTCAGAAGGCTGCATCTCTGATGGTATGGAGATGCATGAGTGTGTGTGGCATGGCCAGCTTACGCATCTGGAGAGGCACCATCAAGTCTGCAGTCCAAATCTTTCACCCATAGAAAACTTTTGGTGCATCATACATAGGAATACATGTCAAAGAATACCTAAGACTGTTGAGCAACTAGAAGCCTGTATTAGACAAGAATGGGACAACATTCTCTCCACAACTTCTCTCCACAGTCCCCAGACGTTTGCAGACTGTTTTAAAAGGAAGAGTGGATGCCAGACAGTGGTAAATGTGGCCTTGTCCCAACTATTTTGGGATGTGTTGATGCCATGAAATTGAAAATCAACTTGTTTTCCCATTAAAATGATACATTTCCTCAGTTTCAACATTTGATATGTCATCGATGTTGTATTCTGAGCAGGGGCGGACTGGGACAAAAAATCGGCCCTAGCATTTCGAACAAGACCAGCCCACCATACTGGTCAGACCATTAGAAAATAAGTCTACAGTATGATTACAGTTACAGTGAGAATGAGAGGCAGTTAGAGCAATAATTGTGCTGTACACTGTCCCGGGACACCTAAGCACTGTCCCGAGACACACTGCTACTGGAGAGAATGTCAGGGCCGTCGGCCCAAATAGTGTGTCGGCCCAACGGGCATTTACCCTGTGTGCCATATTGCCAGTCCACCCCTGATGGTGAGTAAAATATTGAAATTTGAAACATCCACATCACTGCGTTCTGTTTTTATTCACAATTTGTGTCCCAAGTGTCCCAACTATTTTGGAATCTGGTTGTAATTACCTTTCCAAAAATGTATGATTTTCATAATCCCCCAAAAATTCCGACAAAATGACACAAGGAACTGAACTATTAAAGAAAGCTGTCAAAAGTTCAACATTACACAATCTAATTTTTGGCTGAAAGGAAGCTCAAAAGGCACTTCATTTCCTACGAATTGTCTTTTTGGCAATCGAAGGAAAACAAGTAGGGCCAGTGCAGGGTCGTCACTTTCATCACCCTCGCCTTGGTGGAACTTGGTGTTTCTGAATCATCTTCCATGGAAATGTGGACTGACTCGCGCTAAGCGTTCCCAATTGAATGCATGCAGCATTGCGAAAGGCGGAAGGGAAGCATGATCTCTTATAGCCTACTGCTTGATTGCCTGAATGGCCCAATAATGATAATGAAAACCTGGTGACAGAGCTATGTTCCGGTCTGGCATTGATATCATTGGACGTGGTAAAATTTGTAACGTTTTTTATAAAACTAACGAGTAACGATTCACCACATGAAAAATTTATTGGAGTAAAAGTAGAAGTGTGAGAAAAAAAGAATACTCCAGTAAAGTACAAATACAGCATTTTAGTACTAAAGTAGGCTACTTAAGTAGTTATACTTCGTTACTATACGTCTCTGAGCTTAGGGCTAATGGTGTATTGTCCAAAATGCATTGGCTGTATAATTGTGTAAGCCTATGTGTTGTAGGCCTATTTGGTGGAAGGTGGGTCATGTCCTCATGGGATCTATGGACTGTAGCCTAAGCTCTGACAAACGTAAAGTGTCTGACCAATGTGCTTTATTTGGGAAGTTGTCTCAGTTTTTAATTAGAAGCCATCAGAGGTTGATCAATAATTATCCATTTGCTTGGATGTTTTATCATCTGTTTATCATTTTATGTTTTATCATTTATTTTCATGTGGCATGTTCCTATATTGATAGTGCTGTTCCAGAACACAATAATAGGTTTACACTTGTAAAACAAATGTAAAACCACTTTTATCTATTCGGGACTTCCAAATGTGTGGGCTTCAAATGTAGGCCTATTAGGCTATTATTATTACAGTGGAATCCGCTTATAGTGGTCACGTTGGGCCGGGCCAATTTAAACACTATAAGCGGTTGATTACTAAAACCGAATTTACCTTTATTTCACTTATTTTTATGCAGAATTCAATGAGAACAAAGAAACAGATACAGTAGCTTCCACATTTATGGAATTTTATTACAGTACCGTATCATTCAAATTTAATACATAACAGTCCATACTGCGCTGTGCGCAGACATAACTCTGGTACGTAACTTATTGCTATGTGCCGTGTGTCGGCTCTGCAGCCAGTGCTTTTTTTTTTAACAAGACTGAAAATAAAGTTTGAAACAAATGCATAACCACATCACAGTGTTGCGCAGTGCGCGGGCATAACTTAAATAGCCTACAGTAGTCCTATGTACAGTAACTTATTCTGTGCGTCGGCTTTGCTATGCTGCCGGTGCATTTTTTTTAAAACATGTCTGAAAATAGATTTTGAAACAAGCTGTTTTCATTGAACAACAACAACAACATAGATGACAACTGCGTCAAGAAAATTAAAGCTAGCCTACCTCTCTTGTGTTGCGGATCTGCAGAGCCGCATTAAGAAAGAAAAAAACACTTAGGGCCTAACATATTTATCCATGGTTCCCTGGACCAGAGTGTTGTCCAACACCGAGTTCACTTCTTTTTCAAACCGATGTAAAAGGTCAAAGTTTTTGAAACCAACATGCAGGAGGCCAGTCTTTAAAATGCACATTGCATTCCTCATCTCAGCTCTGGAAGGGGCAACGGGCTCCTCTTCTTCTTCCTCCTCCTCCTCCTCCTCCTCCCCCTCGCGCGCACTGGTACCCACACCAAAGCGCTCTTGTACCTCCGCGATGATGTTCTCATCCGTCACGGGCTCTGACACGGGAGTGCTGTCATCACTTTCGATCCACTGCTCGAACTGGTCAGTGCTGATCTCTGCAGGTGGATCAACAGGTTTCGGTTCCTCCTCTGGTGACATGACCAGACCTCCTTTCCTCCAGCAATTCCTGATTGTGGAAGCCTCCACGTCAGCCCAGGCGTCCCGCAGCATAAGAATCGCATCCAGGAGGCTGATTTTCTTTGCGATGTCCGCAGCACCTGCTCTGTTCCCCTCATTAATTTGGCGCAGTGCGGAGCGGGCCATATCTTTGCGAAAGTAAGCTTTGGCTGCTCTGATGATGCCTTGGTCACAGGGCTGAAGAATGGAGGTCGTGTTCTTCGGCAGAAACTCGAGTCGGATGTTTCTCAGTGTTGAGTTGTTCATGTTATGGGCGGAGCAGTTGTCCACAAGCAGCAGAATACGCTTCCTCTCTTGGCCCAGTTTGCGATCCCAATCCTTTATCCACTCCACAAAGAGAGCCCCGGTCATCCAAGCATTAGCATTGGCTGCGTAACGAACAGGCAGTGTACGTACGTGTTTGAAGCAGCGGGGGTTCTGACTTTTTCCGATGACAAAAAGTTCCTTCTTTTCTCCTGCGGCAGAGCAGGCGAACAAAGCTGTAATTCTTTCTTTTGATTTTTTACCCCCTATTTTGTTGTCAGATTTGAAGGTCAGGGTGCCATCAGGTAAAGCCCGAAAATAAATCCCGGTTTCATCAGCGTTCCAGATGCTCTCCTCACTGTACTCCTCTCTCATTCTGACCCACTGTTGCTCGAGCCACTCGTTTCGTGACACAGTGTCAGCCTCAGCAGCCTCCCCGTGCAGCTTCTTAAACACAATGTTCTCCCTCTTTTTAAATCGCTCAAACCAGCCGCTAGAAACTTTGAAACTCTCGTCTCCGAGGCTTGTTGCTAATGCTGCAGCCTTCTCCCTGACCAAGGGTCCGCTCAACGGAGCGTTGCGAGACCGGGCATGATCAATCCATTTGACCAGGGCGGCCTCAACCGCAGGTGCTTTGCCCGGGCGCCGTCGTTTTCTTTCCCCGTCGTTAGCGGTCATGATTGTCTCTCGTTGCTTGATTAGACTACACAAGGTAGCCTGAGGAATGCCAAGCTTCGCCGCAGCATCTCGTTGGGTCGTGTTTGTCAACTTATCATATGCCTCGAGGAGACTACGTTTCTCATTCATAGAAAATGACTTTCTTTTCCCAGCCATGATTCGCCAGCTAGTTCTAGCTGCCCGGGTCGTCAACTCTTTACGTTAGCTAGCTAGGCAGAAGCGCAGAAGCGACGTCCAGAAAGGAATTTTAAAATTAAATTTAAAATTATTTTTGCACATGTTTACATTCATAAAATGGCCAAAAATGAACATTATAAGCGGATTTCTTGATTACTATAAGCGAATTATTTAAACAGCATTTGTATAGAAATGATTCCGTCCCAAGCCTTTTGATCTATATAAGCGGCTGATTACTATATCCGTGACCACTATAAGCGGATTCCACTGTATTATTATTATTATTTTAAGTGAGTTCAGACATGTTTTAAATGTTATTACCCATTTTTTTCAAGTCAGAAAGAGGCATAAATCCAATGCATTTCAATGATAGAATGTTCAGTTTACTACCATGGAATGGTTTTAGAATCTCGGAGTGTTCAGGTGTGAAATACGCCCATAGGCCACTTCCAAATACCCCTGATGTGGACCTAGGTTTTATTCCGGCCCACTGTGAACTCGAGTTTGACACCCCTGATGTGAGCCAAGGTGATACAGCTAGTTTAGCCAATCACTCAAAGTAATTCCATAGCCATTAATAAATGTAAAAGTTAGTTGGCTGCTTTTGGCACGCTGGGCAGTAGGGTGGCAAATGCTACGTCCGGATTTCGGTCCGGTTTCCCAGCCCTCTGTCGGGACCAAGAAAAAGCCTTGTCCTAATGGCCTAATGTCCTAATTTTTAGGCGTTTGTCCGGATTCCTGACGCTGGTTCAAGGCAACAGCGAACAATGCTGATAAGAAGTCGTTTTGATGCGTTGTCCGCGGGGAATGAGTTATAGGCCTACTACAAACTTCTTCCAAGCGCAAACTTGTGAACATCGTAGGGCACAGGCGCACGAGTAGTAGAACAGTAGTGGACACTATGGATGCATTGTTTATTAATGCAAAGTCTGTTTTATGGAGAAACTTCTACAGAGTGTAAATTAGGATAGCCTAGACTTACTGGCTACATCTCCAATCCTAAGTCCATGTAAAAGATGGCTATAGGGCTATTTAGGCCTACTGAGATAACAACTAGGCCTAGCCAATGCAAATAGGCAAATAGAGAATCAACAGACTGATGTTATTTAAGGAGAGAAAATATTAAGATTGACTGGGCTGGACTGGAATATTTTTGTCGGCACAGCCATATGCCTACTGAAAACGTTGTCCGACTTTAGTTTCATAACGTTACATCATTATGCCACGTAGCCTATCTATCCGAGTGATAGCAGCAGATGTTTCTTCGGTAATCAGTAAAATATGCTACCAGAGGAACGCGCGCAACTGCCTGAAAACATTGTTGCGCTGAGCCAATTTACGGACCTACACAAATAAATAGCCTTTCGGATTACTGTTGCTCTATGCCGATACTCTCATCCAGAAGAATAGAATGAAGCCATAAACACGTTATTAATTTTCAAAATTGAAATATGAATGGTAAATACATCATCTCTGTGTAGGCTTATTTCACCACAGCTCCTCAGCAACCGCCATCTTGACTCGCATTATGGCTTGCAGGCAGCGCTTGCCCCCTAGTGGCTACAGTCGGTACTAAGAGCGAGAGCTGTCTGGTCCTGATGCTGTGAGATGCTGAGAGGATACGGATGAAATCGATGTAAACCCCCCTTTCCGGGAATCAGGTGGCTCAGTCTCTGTGGCGCAATGGAATAGCGCGCTGGACTTCTAATCCAGAGGCTCCGGGTTCGAGTCCCGGCAGAGATGCATCCTAGGAAATAACGGATGAGCGGATGACTTTTTGATGTTTGCATTTTTATTATCTTAATAGGCTACATGTATAGGCTCCGGTATATTGAGCACACATGATAAAGGAATGACGAGTCAAAACAAGAAATGAGTTCAATGAGTCAAAACATGAACCCAAATAGCCTACTCCAAGGGAATCATATTACAGGCTATATAAGTTAACGGTTAATAACTGCCTAATTCATCTACATCTCCTATTGCAACCTCTGCTCCAAAGCGCTAGTTTAGGCTAGGATAGGATAGCCTACGTTCTTAGAACGGAGGTGGGGGAAAGAGACCCGTGGTCGCTGTGTTTTGTTGATTGTGCCGTCCCTCTACATGACTTTTAATGAAAACCATACAGACACACACTGCCCGCCACACAAACACCCCCATGGATTTCTCACGCCGCACACACCAGAAGATGAACGTCTCACGCCGCACACACACTCACACACATACTGCAAGGAGGGAATAGATGAACGTCTCAAGCGAGGTCATGGTCGACCAGACGCGGTGACACCCTCCACTCTGCAGAGAATGACGTCAACGCGTCTTTAGAATGAGGGAAGTGGACTAAAGTAGCCAAGCCTATGATATTTCATGGCTTCGACTTCAGATAGAAACGGCTCTGCTGTGTGTGTGTGTGTGTGTGTGTGTGTGTGTGTAGGCTATGTGAGTGCAGCTGCTCAGCTCTTCCCTGCTTATGTATGTATGCGGGGTTTGCGATATTCCTCCGCCGCTCTCTCTCTCTCTCTCTCTCTCTCTCTCTCTCTCTCTCTCTCTCTCGCGCATGTTATCCTTCCAAGACGCGGGAGATTACGGTTAACGTTAACGTCCGGTTCCTCTGGCTGCGCCGTTAGTTCGTTCGTTCCCGGCTGGCAGTGATGTAATTGCCTCGCTCGCTTTCTGGGAATACCGGAATACCTGATTTGCATGCAGTGCCGGCTTACGGCCAGCAGGTGCATTCCATTCCACGCGCGTGCGTTCACATCAGTCCTCCACCGAGGAACGGAAACCCGCTCAGCTCATGCATCAGCATCACCTCAGGGGACTTGAAACAAATACGAAACATAACATGTCGACTAATTAATTACACCCAGCGAGATTTTTTGGTAGCCTATGCAAATTAGAGACATTTGTCTCCGCATCATGTCGGGGCAACAAAAGTGTTCCCTGTTAGTGTTGCCCGTCTGCTGAATAGTCCAAGGGGATGACGGTCGGACGGGAACTGTTTGTGACTATTTGTGACAGTTGTGACTCGTTTGCTTTGATTGAGTTAAAATGCTAAAATGACTGTTCACCACACAGACACTGTGCTAGGGACTGAGCAGGCTTTTATTATCTGCGAGGGAGGGCAGTGTTCTTGCGCCACACACCCGGGGCTCTTCAGTAAGCTACTGTAGAGTTCATTGTTTTGGAGGGTAGACTAGGCTACACTCAAGTAGTATTTCGGGGGAAAATACACTCACTATATCGGGGAAAGTGTCCGAATTGCGCAACAACAGCAGCTGCTTCCTGTGGTTGCTTCACAGATGTTTTTCTTCATCCTCAAGACTTCGAGTTGCACTTTCAGACGGTGATAAAATAACATAACCTCTCGGTTGGGAGAGGTGCGCGCCGCGCGCCGCGGCGCGTGGTCTGTTCAGCCTCTCCGATTTCTGATTCCCGCCCTTTCCCCTCCCTCGCGCTGCGCTCTGTTGCTGTACGGTGACGGATGTAGCCGAAGCTGGAACCCCTCGCGCCCGCCGCCATCCATGTTTTAACCCCGCTCTCTCGTCCCCACACTAAACGGCGCGTAATCCGCGTGCCAGGCTAATCCTTAATCCCCGGCAAGTCGCCACCGCCTCCTCCCTCCCTCCCTCCCCCTCCCTCGTGGCTCCCGGACACCCTCCATCGTCTCCCGAGGATTGTGTTCATTCGGCGCGCGAGGATTCTATTCATGGGCAGACCACACCTAGTGCTGTCAACCGCGAAGCTGGCAGCAGTACCCCCCCCCCCCCTCCACCATTAAACACAAACACACACACACACACATAGCAGGAACAACGATAAGATTTGAAATTTGAGCAATGAAATAGCCTAGCCTATTGCCAAATAATCCAAACTGTTAGTATTATCATTATCATTATCATTATCTTTACTATTGTTATTATTATAATTGTAATTATTATTGTTATAATTATTGCTGGTCAGGCTAGTCCCCCGCCCCTCCCTCCCTCCCTCCCTCCCCTCTCTCCCGGGCAGTTTGCTCTGGCCCTGTTACTGAAATGGTACGGGCCAAATCGTATTAAAATCCCCACCCCTCCCCCTCCGACCCGCACGCCAACCCCTCCCTCCCTCCCTCTATCCCTCCCTCCCTCTCCCTACTCTCCTCCTGTCGTTCAGACAGACTGTTTTTGCTGCAGTGAGCGAACGAACTAACGGTGGCCGTAGCCTACCGAGGGGGAGGAAAACGGAGAGAAAAAAAACACAAGAAGCCAGATAGCGGACAGATATCAGCGCGAGCTAGAAAAGAGGCGGCCAAAAAGACACATCCGTACCTACGGAGACCAGACCAGCGCGCGAGTTGAAGAGCACCTGCCTGACGCAGCGCAGCGCGGACTTTGACAAGAATATCTCGGTGTGTATAAACACGAATCGTCCCTCCTCTCTCTCTCGCTCTCCCTCCCTCTCTCTCTCTTTCTCACTCTCTGTGTCTCTCTCGCACTCGAACACACATACACACACACACACCTACATTGTGGGATAGCCTATTATTGTTATCGCTGTGCGCTTGTATCGAAGGGAAACACCTGTCTGTCAGTGATGTAAATCTGAGAGTTGCTGCTGTTCCGGAATGTATATTTGTTTGTGTGTGTGTGTGTGTCTGTCTCAGGTAGTCTAGGCTGTCCGGTCTGACCGTTATTAGGCTATTCTATTCTCTCCATCGGGCTGGCTGCAATAGCAGGAGGCACAGCTAGGCGAGCTTGTTTGAAAGAGAGAGAGAGCAGTTATTCTCATTGTTATTGGGCTGGACGCTAACGCCCCCCACCCCACCCCACTCCACCCCTCCCTCCCTCCCTCCTCGCCTATTCAGACCCCCGACGCACACACACACACACACACACACACACACACGGCTGCACTCCATACTGCCAAGCCTGCTGCTGCTGCTGCGCCGCTACTGTCCCAACAGCAGCAAGCCTGGACGGTGCAGGGCAGGGCTAACAGGCATCAACAAGAAAGAATACAACCAGCTAGATAAAGACAGACAGCGTGAGTCAGATAAAAAAAAACGCGTGTGTTTGTGTTTGTGTGTGTGTGTGTGAATACAGGAGGCGGCGCCAAACAGGCACCTCACGGGCGGCACCTCTCTCCGTTGCTCAGTGTAGGCTGTTGCAGCAGGTATATCATCACCTTTCCGGTCATTAACGGGAGGGAGCGCAAGCCCGCTGAGGGAGGGAGGCGGGAGTTGCTAGGCTAGGCTAGGCCTAAGTTTAGGTTTAGGTGCCGGTAACGGGAGTCCTGGGCTGGCCGACCCTCAAACGCTCGCACACACACACACACACACACACACACACACACACACACACACACACACACACACACACACACACACACACACACACAGGTTTACAACAATGCAGAGTTGGCTACATGCTGTCGCGGTATGAACCCCAAGAACCACCCGTCCGTCCCACTAGAGAAAATGCAGCTCCTCGCCTTGTCTCGTGCCACTGCCGTGACAATGGGAGGAGGGAGGGAGGGAGTGCACGATAGAGTCCCCAACTCCTGCAAACACACGGACTGTGCACTGCATGCGCGCCAACGACTTAATGAGAGAGTGTGTGTGTGTGTGTGTGTGTGTGTGAGGCTCACGAGAAGACTGAGGCCATTTATTCTTTTCCCTGCCAGAAAGAGAGGGCTGTTTATTCCGCGCGAGTGTGTGTGTGTGTGAGGCTGCATGCGCGCGGTGAATTCTCAGCGGGCGACAGGTGCACCACCGTCCTGCCTGAGCTGAGCGTGCGGTCAAGTCGGGAGATGGAGCTGAAGGAGGAGGAGGAGGAGGAGTGTGTGTGTGTGTGTGTGTGTGTGTGTGTGTGTGTGTGTGTGTGTGTGTGTGTTGTGTGTGTGTGTAGCCTAGACCGCGGTGAGAAACTCACACATGATTCCTCGCGCTTGTTCAGCCCAAAATAAATATCGCGCTCGCGCTCTCTCATTAGCCTACACGGATTTGAATGGTCTAGCTCAGCCTATCAGAGGTTAAATGGAGGTTCCGGTAGCCCAGCATTTTTCTGAACCAAGGTTCTGTTCGATCGCTGCGTCACCTCACAGTAACGCACTGACACACACACACACACACACACACACACACACACACACACACACACACACACACGAGGAGATCGATGAGATCTCTCAGGGCAGCGCGTGAGTAACGATGCTCAATCTTGTGTGTTCGACCAACCGCACACACACAGTGACCAATCAAAGCACTTGCCATGTTCTAAGCTGTGTGTGTGTGTGTGTGTGTGTGTATGTGTGTTTCTGCGTGTGTATATGTGTGCGCGACGATCCTGACTGACTCTCGCCTGTCTCTCTATGTGGTCTCGTGCAGACTTCCGAGGTCGGTCGGTCCGCTCGTGAAGGATGGCCCAGCACGCGCTCCTAACTATGGCGTTCCTGTCATCCGCGCGCATCGCTATGAGGATTCTCGGTACACTTCTGCTTGTCACAGCTGTGGTCCACGGAAACGAGACCTACGGTAAGAGCTACGGTCTCTTCTCTCTCTCTCTCTCTCTCTCTCTCTCTCTCTCTCTCTCTTTCTTAGGACACCACTTCCAGGCCTACTCCCTCCTTTGCCCCCCTCCCTCTCTCCCTCCCTCCTGTTTTCCGAATGTTCTGTTATTCTAAGAGAATCACGGAGCCGTTAATAAGCCTCCCCTCCCCCGACAACTCCAACGGAATTTCTGCTGCTGGGCCCCGTTTGAAGTTGAGCTTGTGACGTTCTCTCTCTCTGTATCTGTCACTCTCTCTCTCTCTCTCTCTCTCTCTCTCTCTCTCTCTCTCTCTCTCTCACACACACACACACACACACACACACACACACACTCACAGACACACACACACACACTCACATAGCAGAGTGTGGCCTCACGAGACTAACCCTTTGGCCTGAGCTCAGCGTGTGAGACTGGGCTAAATCCTGGGATGTGATAGGCTGAGTCTGGGAGCGTATGTTGTGTGTGTGTGTGTGTTTTGGGAGTGTATGTGTGTGTGTGTGTGTTGGGGTAAATCCTGATGGCTTAGATCTCAGAGAACTCCTCTGCTGTGTTTTATGTTTGACTGTGTGTGTGTGTGTGTGTGTGTGTGTGTGTGTGGAGAGAGAGAGAGAGAGAGAGAGAGAGAGAGAGAGAGAGAGAGAGACTGAAGCCAGTGTTTTTAGGATGGAACGTTAAATCAGCCTCAAATTGGACAACTCACCTCCTTTTGGCAGAGAATCACAAAGATAGACTGGGCACATGAGAGAGGGGAAGAGAGAGAGAGAGAAAGAGTGAGAGTGATAGAGAGAGTGGATTGGGGACAGCGAGAGAGATGAGAGATGGGCCTTCCTCCCTCTGCTTCTGTTTTCCTTGATTGAGAGTTTGTGTGTGTGTGTGTGTGTGTGTGTGTGGCTCTTGTGTTAATGTTGTTTAGTCTGTTCTTGCTGTTAGTCTATATGTGCATTGATGCTGTGTGTCATCTGTATTTGTAAGGGCACTTCTTGTGTCCTAGTGAGGACGCTTCATGTGTTCTACTGAGGACGCTTCATATGCTCTAGTGAGAAGGCTTCATGTGTTCTAGTGAGGACGCTTCATGTGTCCTAGTGAGGACGCTTCATATGTTCTAGTGAGAAGGTTTCATGTGCCCTAGTGAGGACGCTTCATGTATTTTAGTGAGGAGGCTTCATGTGTCCTTGTGAGGAGTGTCATGTACAGTACTTGTCTGGTGTCTCTGTCCCCCTGTGTGTGTATATCTACTGTATATTATCTATGTCTATATCTATATATGGGCAATTCCACGAATAATGTGAATAATCAACTGAGCAAGTTTCGAAAGGATAATTATTTCTTAAAATTTTTACCCTATTCAGCCATAATGTATGTCTATGGAAGGTCTTATAATGGGCATAAAGTGGGTGATAACAAGGTACAAGTTTATCCCACCAGGGGAAATTCATGTGGTCATTGTTGTTTGTCTTACAACATATAATTAACCCAAGAAACAAGGGCTGACGGAGACACATCACAGAACAGTACAAAAACACCAACACACACCATAAAATACAAGACAATATAAAATCCTAAAAAATATACAGTATATAATAAATAAGCAAATAAAAAGAAGGTTATGAACAGTGGTTTGAGGTAGATGACGTAGTGAAGTCAGGATAATACAGACATTTTGAGTCTTATTGTTGTACAATGTTATTGCTATAGGCACAAAGGACTTCTTATACAGTACCTTGCTGTTCTAATCTGTCTTTGTAGCAATCTGCCACTTGACCTGTAGCTACTCACAAACTTTGAGAATAGAGGATGTGTTGCATCACTGAGGATCTGGTCTAGCTTCTGGAGTATGAGTTCATTGTACAACTGAGCTACGGATGCCTGGTTGTTGCCTATGATTTTACTAGCTACATTGATAATGCGCTGCAGTTTTTTATGATCCGCATGCATGTGGCCAAAAGCGCAGATGTAGCGGAGGCCAGCTAGCTCGGCTAGCTTGGTGGCAGTACGTGTAAATCCTCATCCCCCAATCCTTGGGCACTTCTAACGGCTGAGTTAGAAGCTCTGGCTTTTGGCTCAGTGGTTAGAGCAACCGACTCCCACGCCGGGAGCTTGTAGCTTGTGGCGTGGCGGGTTCGAGACCCATGTGTGTTGCGGATCGCCACCAGCTACACAAATAAGGCGAAAAGATAGAACATTCTGTAGAAGAGCTTTATAAAACGTTTGCAAAATGCAGCTATCCAGTCTAAAATGACTCATTTTCCTAAGGAAAAACATCCTCTGCTGCAATTTCTTATACTTGTTTAGAGCGCATTCTGTGAAAGACAGCTTATTATCTATTTCAACACCCAGATGTTTATAGGATGGGACCCGCTCTATTAGTTCCCCATTGATACTAGATTGGGACACTGTTGTGCATTTCTTTTTAAAATCACACACATAAAGCTGCAATGCTTTCAGTTATTTTCTATTATTATATTGATATTTTAGTCTTTACAGGTTAAAATCCACCATTCACACTTGTTTTGTATAGTTTTGGAAGTTTTTTTCAGATGTCACGTCCATAACGCCAGTTTTCCCAAAATAACCCTAATGAAAACCAATGTATTTTACATTTACATTTATTAAGTTTTTTTTTGGATTCACTTAGGTGTCCTGTTTGGTATGAATAGAATAATATTTACCTTTCTCTGGAAACTTCACAGACTTCATAGAATTTCTTGTCACGTCCATAACGCAAATTGATGTCATATTGATACCAATATGAGCAAAAATTGTGAAATACTGCTAGGCTTGCAGGGGTTATGTGGCATTTTGTTCATCAATAATGCATGCAAATGTCACGTCCATAACACTGAAATTGCCCATATATATATATATGTGTGTGTGTGTGTGTGTGTGTGTGTGTGACTGTCTTACTCTTGAGATCTCATTCCGGCAGGGGAAGGAACTGATCAGATCTTCTCAATATTGATGCCCGTGTCAACCCTGCTTGTTGATTCGATTCTTTATCAATTCTTTGATCAGTTCCTTGCGGTGGAGAACATACTGTAGTCTACACAGGTTTCAGTCTACACACACACACACACACACACACACACACACACACACACACACACACACACACACACACACACACACACACAGACACACACACACAGACACACAAAAACACACACTGCTCAAAAACATGCTGGTGCTGAGGAGAAGCATTGATAAGTGAGAGGTCAGAGACGCATGATTGCAGTAGATTAAAGCAGTAGATTCTTGGGTCTACTTGGTACCCTTACTGCATAGCATCTCTCTCTCTCTCTCTCTCTCTCTCTCTCTCTCTCTCTCTCTCTCTCTCTCTCTCTCTCTCTCTTTCTCTCTCCAATTGCAAACACACACACACTAATGCACCAAACTACACACACACTTATGGACACACATACACATGCACATACACACACACACACACACACACACACACACACACACACACACACACACACACACACACACACACACTTTTCCAAAGCATCTATAGCAGACCCCCCCCTCCCCGAAACACTCACACTCTCACACTCACACACTAATGCACCAAACACACTTATGCATACACAAACACACACGCATGCAAACACACACACACACACTCTTATGTGCACACTCTCTCTCTCTCCCTCCCTCTCTCTGTTGTCAATCTGCTGGTTATTTGCTGGCTGGCTTCTGACATCATCATTAATGGACACCCGCTTGTCACATAAATATTACACGCCCCCTGGGAGTGCCTGCCTGCTCCTCTTGTTGTGATGCTCTCAGGGGATTGGCTCTTTGACATGCCTCTAATTGAGTGGGCGGGGCAGGTATTTATTGTTGACCCATGGTTGGTCAAAGGGTGTGTCACTCACTCAGGATGTTTAGCGCATGGATGAGAGAGCATGGAGCATAATATCCATGTTTCTGTACACACGAACACACAGACACACACACACACACACACACACACACACACACACACACACACACACACACACACAGTATTCATATTTTCTACCTCTTCCTTTCATTTGTCTCTCACTCCCTCCCATGCACAGACACACACACACACACACACATGCACACACACACACATAGACACACACACATTATTCATATCTTCTACCTCTTCCTTTCATTTCTCTCTCACTCTCTCCCATGCACAGATGCACACACACACACACACACACACACACACACACACACACACACACACACACACACACACACACACACACACACACTTACACATTCCTGCAGTCTAACGATGTCAGCTGTTTTTGCTGTCTTGTGAATTATTCATACTTCCACTTTTTGTGCGTTTGCATATGTAAGGACCTCGAGTCCAACACAATGTAAGCACTGGCCAGGCCAACAGGGAGCAACTCTCTCTCTGTGTGTGTGTGTGTGTGTGTGTGTGAGAGAGAGAGTGAGAGTGTGAGGTGTTTTTATTTGTGCGCTTTGCTGTTTTTGTCTGGACGAGCTCAAGCATGATGTGTTGGAACGGCTGTGATGCATGTCAAGCTTACGTGTGTGTATGTGTGTGTGTGTACACGCGCACAAGGGCATCAGTCAAGCATTCAGGCGTATTGGCTCAATGTTTCCCACCCCTGGGTGAATGGGATTCAGAGAGAGAGAGAGAGTGTGTGTGTGTATGTGTGTCGGTCCAAGGCTGCTGTTCCGCAGGTGATTTCAGCTGCAAAGTGGCTGGCAGTGCATGCTACTTGTTCAATAAGACAAAAAAGATAGCAGCATGGCGTGTGTGTGTGTGTGTGTGTATATGCATATGAAGAAATCTTTTCAAAACGCTATAAATCCATTTTGTTAAAAATTAGTTTTTATTGTCTTTCTGACTTAATATCAGTAAAATCATGTATTTCATTGGCACTTAAAGGGCTTCGGGAAAGAGCTCTTCATGTCCCCTATCTGTGTGTGTGTGTGTGTGTGTGTGTGTGTGTGTGTGTGTGTGTGTGTTATTGAAAGCAAGGTTACGGAGTGGTAATGGATTGGGAGGAGATTAGGATGTATAGATTTTTGTGTTTTCTATTTGTATGTACCTGTGTGTGTGTGTGTGTGTGTGTGTGTGTGTGTGTGTGTGTGTGTGTGTGTGTGTGTGTTTCTATTTGTATACCTGTGTGTGTGTGTGTGTGTGTGTGTACATGTGTGTGTGTGTGTTTTAAGCATGCAGAGCAGGAAGCTTGTGATGGAAGTTGGCTCTTGGACATCCCTTAGACTGTTTGCTTCTTAGCATGAATAATGCAAAAGCAGTGGATCACAGAGAGACTGAGCATTCACTAGACCAAAGCAGTGGATCACAGAAACTTGGGCTAGCAGTTTACTTAATGGAAATTTCCTCACATAATAGAATGTCAAAATCAAGACTAATGGCTTCACTCAGTAGGTGAAATCACCCGTCAAATCTGAAGTTTTGCGCCTATGGTGAAGTGACCATGCTAAAACCAACTAGCTTTGTTTTGGACCAGTGGTGAAGTGTCCATGCTAAAACCAGTTAGCTTTATTTTTGGCCGATGGTGTAGTACCTGTCCATGCTAAAACCAGTTAGTTTTATTTTGGACCTATGGTGTAGTACCTGTCCATGCTAAACCAAATTAGTAGTACTAAGAGTTTTGGGCCTACTGTGAAGGTTATCTGAACGAGTTTTTAAACATTGTCTGCATGTTAGCAAGGGTGCCCCTGCAGCATCCCAAGCTAATATGTTATCATTTGGGCTAAAGTGGTCTGTCAAGCTAAACCAGAGATTAAAAGACAAACAATCATTGTCATAGGTCTTGCTTACAACTCTCTTAGCATTGAAAAAAGGGGGTGGTTGAATTCTAAAGTACCTACACGATAGATCAGGATAGATAATTACTAGAAGTCATCTGTAGTCACTGTAGACTCACTCCAAGCACTGTATTGTTAGTCACTCAAGCACTGTATCATTAGTCACTGTAGACTCACTCAAGCTCTGTGTGGTTAGTCACTGTAGACACTCAAGCACTGTATGGTTCACTAATGACTCGCTCAAGCACTGTATAGTTAGTCAAGCACTGTATCCTGAGTTGGCTGGGGTGGGGGGGAGGGGTGACGACCAGCTCTAGACATGGCAACCATCTGTGTGTGTGTGTGTGTGTGTGTGTGTGTGCCTTTATGGAGGCTGTACAGCTTAGCCAGTCACAGATTACAGTACTAAGATCTAGAGTGGGGGACATGACAGTAAAGCTACACACACACACACACACACACTTACAGACACATACAGTATACATGTGCGCAAATACAGATTTACACACCCATATACATACACACATATATTAATATACATAAATTTACACACACACACACACTCACGAACACACACATACTGTACATACACACATGTACAGACAGCGCACATGCAATGGATACCAACTAGCCGGGAGAGAGTGAGAGAGAGAGAGCAGAGAAAAGGAGAGAAGAGGAGGAGGAAAGGAGAGAGAGAAAGGAGAGGAGAGGAGGAGAGAGAGATGAGAGAAGAAGAGTAGAAGAGATGGAGAGAGAGAGAGAGAGGAAAGAGAGATGGAGAGATGAGGAGAGGAGCCGAGGGAAAGGAGAATGGAGACTGAGAGGAGAGGAGAAGAAAAACAAGCTTTGGAGGAGAGGAAAGAGACAGATGGAGAGAGAGAAAGAGATGGATGGAGAGAGAGAGAGAGAGAGAGAGAGAGAGAGAGAGAAGGGGGCATTTGACAGGATGTGTGTGTGTGTGTGTGGGGGGGGGGGGTGCAGAGGACTCCATCAGCAGCAGGGGTCTTGATGGAGGGAGACAGGAAACAGAGAGGTACAGTGTGTGTGTGTGTGTGTGTGTGTGTGTGTGTGTGTGTGTAGGTATGTGATCTTGTGTCTGTGTGTGTGTATTTGTATGAATATGTAGCTGAGTGTATGCATATAATTGTGTGTGTGTGTGTGTGTGTGTGTGTGTGTGTGTGTGTGTGTGTGTGTGTGTGTGTGTGTGTGTGTGTGTGTGTGTGTGTGTGTGTGTGTGTGGAGCGCAGGTGTGTATCTCAGCGTGCGTTGCCTGAAAGTCACCCAGCTCTCTGCTGTGCTGAAACCCAAAGCAAAGAGGACAATGTCATAGAGAGGACATCACTTCCTGTTTGATCATGCCCACTGGCCCTCTGGGAAATGCAGTTTTTCTTCCAAGACCCTCAGTCAGGACTCAGGAGAAGCTTCTGGCTGACATTATTGTAGTGTGTGTGTGTGTGTGTGTGTGTGTGTTTGGGTTACGGAAGGTGAGAGGAGAAATGCTCATGAATAGCTCTTTCTATGTGCCTATATTGGATTCTAGATTATTATTGTTATTTTGGTGTGAATGTGTTACGTGGGTGTCCTGGGAGGGCATATGTGTTTGTGTTTGTAAATATGTATGCTTATATTTCTCAGTCTTAATGTTTGTCAGTTTCTGTGAGTGTGTGTGTTAATGTTCATATATCTCTGTCAGTATGCTTGTGTATGTGTATGTGTGTGTGAGTGTGGGTGTGTGTGTGTGTGTAGGCACACACAGGAACACACACAGGCACACACACACACACACACACACACACACACACACACACACACACACACACACACACACACACACACACACACACACACAGCTGTGACATGTTTTATCCAGCCTGCTGTGGCACCCTGTGGCTGTGCTGCTGCTAGGTCCTCTGGGATAGCTGCTCTGTGGGGAGTGGTCCTTATTTACCTCTGATATCACAGGGCCATAGCATCCAATCACAGCCAGGGATGAGGAGACGGACAGCAGGTTAGACCAATCCTGGCCTAGAACTGTGGGAAGGGGCGGGGGAGAGCAGGTGCTGGGAAACTGTGGGCAACCCCCCCCTCTCTTTATACCTCTCTCTCTCTCTCTCTCTCTCTCTCTCTCTCTCTCTCTCCCTCTCTTTCTACATACCTCTTCTCTCTCTTCCTCTCTTTCTATCTACCTCTCTCTCTCTCTCTCTCTCTGTCCCTCTCTTTCTACAGTACATCCTCTCTCTCTCCCTCTCTTTCTACCTTCCTCTTCTCTCTCTCTACCATCTTCTCTCTCTCTTCCTCTTTCTCTCTTTCTACCTTCACTCTCTCCCTCTCTTTCTACCTTCCTCTTCTCTCTCTCTCTCTCTCTCTCTCTCTCTCTCTCTCTCTCTCTCTCTCTCTCTCTCTCTCTCTCTCTCTCTCTCACTTCCCTCCCCTCCCTCTATCCCCATGTATCTCCCCTGTCCTGCTGATTTCCATCTCCAAGGCTGTAGTGGTGGGCAGATCAGATTGAGCAGGTGGCGTGTGTGTGTGTGTGTGAGTGTAAGTGTGAGGGGGTGGATTGCGTGTGTGTGTGTGTGTGTGTGTGTGTGTGTGTGTGTGTCATTAGGACTGAAGGGTATTTTTGTTGCAGGCAGCATGAGAGATCAAGCAGAAGTTTTGCAGTCTTCTTATGCTTTCAGAAATGTAGTAAATAATTATTTGTGTTTACTAACATATAGTGTCAGAAACCTTCTACAGTCTGTCGCCAGTGCACTTGTTGTTTGCACCCTAGCTAACCCACTAGCCTATAGCGTAAATTTAGTCATTTTTAGAATTGGCTTTGAAGGACTTATCAAGTCGTGTTGTGGTTAATGATTTTGACGCGATCTGTCATATATTTACTATTCCTGAGTTAAGAAAATAGATATAATGACCGTCAATTTATTTTAAGAATTGTTCGATTCTCTGTGAGCTAGCTGTTAAGAGCTGTGCTAGTTGTGTAGTTTAAGATATTAGCTCTGTGAGCTAGCTGTTATGAGCTGTGCTAATTGTGTAGTTTAAGATGTTAGCTTAATCCTTTGCTATACAAACTATCAATGCTGCACTGTTTTTGCTCTACAAACGGTCAGTTGGGGCAAGACCTTTAGAGCTGGGGAAAGCCTGCAGACACACACATACATATGCACACATACGCATACACACACACACACACACACACACACACACACACACACACACACACACACACACACACACACACACACACACACACACACAGACAGACTTTCTCAATCGAGCCCCGAGTCCTTCTCATTGAGGAGAAGTCCGACTCTACCAAACACTCCTGGCTGCATGGCTAATGCATGGTGTGACTAATGACAGTGAACAGGCTGCATACTCACTTGTCAGTCTGCTAAGCAGGCAGGCTTCAACGAGCCCAGATTGAGCCTAATGTGTCCACCCAGATCAGTTAGGCCTGCTCAATCTAACCCAGATAAGAGGAGTCAGGCAGTCAGACTGATGAGGCTGGGCACATGTCTGGAACAGATGGTGGAGCACAGATAGCATGGAGTGCACACACACACACACACACACACACACACACACACACACACATATGCACACATACGCATACACACACACATACAAACACACTCACACACACATACACGTACATGTACACACACACACACACACACACACTGTCACACACACACACACACACACACACACACACACACACACACACACACACACATACGTGCACACATACCCACACACTCTATACACACTCACATAAGCATACACACACACACACACACACACACTCAGACAGACATACATATACACTGTTACATTGTGCTGGGTTTAGTGCTGTCTGTCTCTGCGCTCTCTAATGTTTCTGCGTTTGCCTCACTCCTTCCCTG
>JAODXP020000003.1:2609854-2614854 GCA_027497455.2 Sardinella longiceps
TATGCGCATTGTAATGTATAGTGCATTGCAATAGTAAAGCATGTATGGAGCTCTTATCATTGAAATGTATTATCTGCCATCGAGAGATAGACTGAACTCAATCGTGGGCGGAACAAGGCTGTTATCTTTCAAATTACTTCTGGACACAACAGGATAGCCTATGGCCAATCGGAGTAACGAACAAGATGTAAACACCAATTCAAAAGACTGTTGTGTTCGGTGAAGCCCGCCCTAAACACATAGAGCGTTGTGACTAGATGTCGCCAAAGGCGTCATCCAATCAAATTCCCTATGGCTTGTTACAAGACGTACAGGCTGAGCAAATTTATTTGCCGCCGCTAGGGTACGTCTAGATTTCTAGGCTAGCGCTCTTTAGATTCTCAGGTAAAAAAAACAAACAAACAGATTTTTGATCTGTTAGATGGAAAAAAGTATATCTGACTACATTACTTTATTTGTTTCTCCATTTTGAAATCAGAATAAAAAATCAGTAGGCAGCCTACAGTAAGTGTTTCATAAGTGGCAGGCAATGGATAAGAATGTTATGATCCACTGTGTCAGACGCTGCTGTAAGGCCAAGAAGAACCAGGATTACACACTCACCGCTGACAGTGATCACACACACACACACACACACACACACACACACACACACACACACACACACACACACTGTCAGAGATTTAAGCCTGGCATTAACAACACTAAGGAGGCCCGACTCTTAAACCGTGAGCTTTAAAGCCAGATTGAAATGGTTCTGGGAGATTATTTGTGTCTATTTAAAGTAGAAGTTCAGTGTGATAAGGACCAAAAGTATATTGCAACACCATAAAAATTTGGAATATTTGCCTGGGAGCAGAATTTTGGTATGTTGGTGCAGGCCAGAGAAAACCTCTTGCTAGTTGTAGCTTCCAGGGGCACCCAGCCAGGGGGTAGCTGTCTGTACAGTTACTAAGTTTTCAATACCTGGTTTTAAATGTTGGAACTGTCATTATACTATAAACAACGTGAGGGGCTAATTGGAGCCTTTCTATGGTCTAAAACAGCAACACCTAGCTGGGAGTACCTGAAAGCTACAACTAGCAAGTGGTTTTCTGCGGCCTACACAAATGTATCAAAATTCTTCTCTGGAAAAAAAATTCTGTTCCAACTTTTTATTATGTTAGAATATACTTTGGGTCCTTATCATCTATTCATCCAATCGTCTGCAAGAGGAGGGACAAAGGCACGGGCTCAAAGTTGCTAAAGAGTGTGAGGGGCGGGACAAAAAATGGTAGATCAACCAATGGTTGTGATGCAAGAGCTCCTCGAATGCTTGAGATGTTATTCCAGCCTGGGAGTATCCATGCTGCCTTGTGTGCTCGATTGTGTGTGTGTGTGTGTGTGTGTGTGTGTGTGTGTGTGTGTGTGTGTGTGTGTGTGTGTGTGTGTGTGTGTGTGTGTGTGTGTGTGTGTGTGTGTGTGTGGGTGGGGGTGTGTGTTTGTCTGTGTGTGTGTACATGGAAGAGTAGACAGAAGGCCAGACACATTGAATGTGATGAAGATATATTATCTGACCTTCACTCATTGATAAACCATGAAAACAAAACACACACACACACACACGCCCACGCGTGTACACTCGCACAAACGCGCACACACACACACATACCTCTCTCCCTGCATTGGTTGATCACATGTGGCACAGAATGAATTATCAGCCTCTACAGGCAAGACAGAAATATGTTGACACATGGACATACATCTGTTCTCACTGTCTCTCTTTTTTCTCTCTCCCTTCATCTCTTTCACTCCCTCTCTCCCTCCATCTCTCTTTCAATCTCTCCTTCCATCTCTTTCATTCTCTTTCTCTCTCTCCCTCCCTCTCTCTCTCTCTCTCTCTCTCTCTCTCCCTCCCTCCCTCCCTCTCTCCCTCCCTCTCTCTCTCTCTCTCTCTCTCTCTCTCTCTCTCTCTCTCTCTCTGCCTGTTGTTCAGCTCTGAGGGATAACCGTATCCAGCTCTACAAGTCCACGCCCACTGAGCTGTCAATCAGCATCTCTGACGTGCAGCTGTCTGATGAAGGAGAATACACCTGTTCTATCTTCACTATGCCCGTACGCACCGTACGCGCTACAGTCACCGTCCTGGGTAAGTGTGTGTGTGTGTGTGTGTGTGTGTGTGTGTGTGTGTGTGTGTGTGTGTGTGTGTGTGTGTGTGGTGTGAATACACCTGTTCTATCTTCACCATGCCAGTACGCACCTTACACGCTACAGTCACCGTCCTGGGTAAGCGTGTGAGTCTGTGTGTGTATGTGTGTGTGTGTGTGTGTGTGTGTGTGTGTGAGATTCCTGGTTGTTATCAAGCTGAGAAACACATGCTGAGCTCACAAAGGTTATCAGCAATTAAGGAGTGAGAAGAACTATTTACAGTCATCCCCAGAGTGAGTGGGAGTCACACACACACACACACACACACACACACACACACACATACGAGTGTCTCTGTGTGTGTGTGCACGCTTGCACATATCAGTGTGTGTATTCTTATGTTCTTCCCCTTTGGAATGGGCACAATTTTCAAAAGAAATCTAGGCCTACAAAAAAAAAAGTTTTGGTTCCGGTTGGTGGCTGGTTGAGGCCATGGGTCGGTAGGGATTTTTTTTTTTTTTTTTTTTTTTTTTTCTCCCCGTGACCGCAAGGGGTGTTTTTTTTTTGTTTTTTTTTTTTTTTTACTGTAAGGCCGCTATTTTTTCCATAGCATAGACTACCTAGACTACCTACATATACTCGACCAGCTTGTATGTCCCATCATGTTACTCACACACACCACTGACAAGTGAACGGTGCTCAACACCACATTGGGGATGTCTGTCCATTTTACAGCTCTGTCATCTTTGCTGGCTGCTGATACAAATGTACAAGGGCACGGGTTGACCTCTTGATGCACATCTTCAAATTATATTTAACCTCAATTTTGGTTGGCACGGTAGTCCAAATCAGTCCAAGGCCCTGTTGTTCAAACTCAACAAGTGCTGTAGGTAGGAAAAAGAATAAGAAAATTTGATAGAACATAGTCCGAGCAGTGAACCGGCAACTCATACTACCGGCAAGTGAATGGGGCATAACAAATAACTTTCATCCATTCAGTCAGCATTAGTAATCGGTTTGTTATTTGGTCAAGATAGCATCAGATTTTCTCATTCTTTATCTGAAAGGAATATCCCACCTTTCAATGAAATTGGGATATTCACAGTCTTACCTGGAGTTATGTGGGTAAAAGCATTTTGGTCTAAGTGAATGCGTTTTCTTAGTCTGACAACCCCAATTTTAACTTTAGTTTAGGCCTAGGTGTTGGAATGATATGTTGCCAACAAGTTGCTATCTGGCTACTTTACATTTCATATCAACTCGTTGGTAGCATTACATTCCAGCGCCAATGCTTAAGCTAAGAAAAGGTAAAATTAGGGTTGCCAGACTAGAAAAATGCATGCACTGACATATTTTGCTGACATATATATCTCCAGGTAAGGGGGTGAATAATCAATATTCATAAGGGAGGTGAAGTATTCTATTAAAAACAGCATTCAGGTACCTGGAACAACAGGTCTGACTAATTCACACTGGATTTCTCCTTTAAAAGAAATGATAGTCAATATGCAGTAAATCTATTCTTATTGGCTAAGAATAGCCCATCTCATGGCAACTATTGTGCATTGCACAGAAAAATATCAATAGTATGCTATAGCCTTCAAGTTTGAATGTCCCAACAAATTGAGGGGAGGGAGTCACATGCATTACAAGAAGCAGCCAAAATACTACAGAACAGTACAAATGTACATGTAGCCATCTCTGAATTTCTTCAAAATAAAATGTCTAATATAATCCTCTAATTCCAGATATGCACAGTAATACTGCATAGGCTGCTAGGATAGCCTAATATGTGTAGCCTACCCTTCCTCATATGGACAATGGAAAGAGCGCATGAGCATTGGCAATCAGCTGTAATCAGCTGTAATGTTCGACCTGTCAAAACGGGAGTGTTCTTAATAGGCTTACGTTAACATAAGAGGAAGAGTTTAGCTGAGTGCAACAGTTTTGAACAACTTTTGCGCGGTGTAGTTATGCTAACCGGATTTTAAATAGCTATTTAGCGAGTTCTGTTATTATTTTGTGCACAGCGGAGGGGGATCTGTTGCGCGAGCAGAAAGAGCGAGAGGGAGGGGTTGACAAGGAGAGTCTACGTGAAGGGCAACATACCGTAGGCCAAACTCAATCAAGTTGAACTTCGTCTGTTGAAGTAAGAATAAGGACATCTCACGATAACATTTGCCTGGTGGCAGCTAATGTTCATAGAGCACTCTACAATTTCGGAACGTTCCCTCTCCTTACCTGCGGCCGCTTCTCTTCTGTGTAGCCAGGTTATGGTTGCGTCTGAACTTTGCTCAAGATATTTAAACTGGTAGCCAACATGCAGTCGCCTAAAAATCATATAGCCTAATAATACGAACGTATCTATGGATATATTTAATTCGCATTTTTTTTTCAAGCTCATAAAATAAATTCCAAAAACTCAAAAAAAAAAAAAATGTTTGGGTCGCATGAAAAATGACAGGGTCGGTCGGCAACCGGAACCATAACAATTTTTTTTTCTAGGCCCTACCAGACGTTATATCAATTTATCTACCAGGCATTATATCAATTTATTTACATTACGTTATTATTAATTTATGTGATTTGATTTATCAATTTAAATTAATCTCACTTACTCTTTCATCAGCATTTGGCCCATAGCATTATCAGTGTCCCTACACATGGAATTGAGCCACACCACACACACACACACACACACACACACACACACACACACACACACTCACACACACACACACACACACACACACACACACACACACACACACACACACACTTAGCATTATCAGTGTCCCTACACATGAAGCTACACACACACACACACACACACACACACACACACACACACACACACACACACTTAGCATTAT
>JAODXP020000003.1:2619854-2622354 GCA_027497455.2 Sardinella longiceps
CACACACAGGTTTTACCGCTAAACATCTCTGTTGAGCCCTGAGAAAGCTGAATGGACTACTTTATATAGAAAGGGAATAAGCCTACAGTCACATTAACTGCAAATAACACAACATGGCTGTGATTCGTTGGTAGCAACTTTGGTACTTGGTAGAAACATCGTATATCAAGACAGATGTATTTTCTGGGTATAAAACCAGTATTTTCCAATTTACTTAGTAACATTTTTCACCTCGTTTTTTAAAATATGAAGTCATAGATCCCGAACTTTTTAGTTTGAGGCCAAACTTGACATTGTTTTTGTTAGCGCCGCCATTTTGAAATTTGGAGAAGGTTCTGTTCAGAGTACCTCGTCACGCACAACTTCACTCGGGGCTTTGTCCCATGTCCAGTGCTCAGAGTCAGCGCTGTGAAAACACTTCTGTGGCTTAGTCGAAGAAGGGGGACCTTAGATGATTCTGAGTATACTGTATATAATGTGCTCAGCTCTTGTGGTCTTTTGAGGACCCTAGAGGATTCTAAGTATACTGTATATGCTGTAATGTGCTCAGCTCTTGTGCTCTTGTGAGGACCCTAGAGGATTCGAAGTATACTGTATGTACTGTAATGTACTCAGCCCTTGTCCTCTTGTGAGGACCCTAGAAGATTCAGAATATACTGTATATGCTGTAGGCTGTCCTAATGTGCTCAGCTATGGTCAGCTGCTGATTTGGGGAAAATCCTACTGGTTCAGTTGTGGAGACCCCTATAGCTATACCTGGATGGCAGGAGAAGAATTGACTGAAGATCTGGTGGGGAAATTAAGTGTTGAATCAGCCATGATTGGAGTGTTTACATAGGAAGTGTTGAAGCAGGAAGTATATATGTAGCAAGTGTTGATGTAGGGACTATTAAAGTAGGAAGTGTTGAAGTAGGAAGTGTTGAAGTAGGAAGTGTTGGAGTAGCAAGTATATAAGTAGGAAGTGTTGGAGTAGGAAGTGTATAAGTAGGAAGTGTTGGAGTAGGAATATTAGAGTAGGAAGTGTTGAAGTAGGAAGTATGTAAGTAGGAAGTGTTGAATCAGCCTTGATTGGAGTGCTGAAGTTGGAAGTGTTGGAGTGCTGAAGTAGAAAGTAGTCTTTTAAGTCTGGCAATTGAAGTACTAAATTCTGTTTCCACTATTGCAATTCAAGTGAAGGCAGTCAGTGCCCAATCCACACACACACACACACACACACACACACACACACACACACACGCACACACAGTTAGTGGCAGAAGCCCAGACATGTCACAGGAGTGACAGCCAAGACTGTGCTGCCATGGCAACCTCTGAGTCACCCTCAGACACACACAGGCAGGATGCTCCAAGTGTGTGTGTGTGTGTGTGTGTGTGTGTGTGTGTGTGTGTAGGTGTGCATTACCCTCAGACACACACAGGCAGGATGCTCCAGGTGTGCATCATCCTCAGAGACGTTCCAGGAACCCTGTTTGAGAAGTGTGTGTAGTTTCTCTCTGTGTCTCTTTGTGTGTGTGTGTGTGTGTGTGTGTGTGTGTGTGTGTGTGTGTGTGTGTGTGTGAGTGTATGTGCATACACATGCTTATGAGCCCAAAGCCAGTGCATGTGAGTGTTTGATATACAGTCACTCTAGACTCAGTATGCAGCATAATAGCACCCCCTGCTGCTGCAACTGTGAATTACAACCACCTCAGTCCAGCGTGCTGTCAGCTCCATCCAATCCATTCCTTTCCTTCCCACTCTGTGTGTGTGTGTGTGTGTGTGTGTGTGTGTGTGTGTGTGTGTGTGTGTGTGTGTGTGTGACGGTTGTGTTACTGCTGCTCAATGATGGAGATAAAAGTTGGGCTGTTCCTCACTGTTCTTTTATTTCTCTGCATTCACAAAATAAAACATTCACTTTGTGAGAATGGCAATTGCGACTCCATCACATCTCCAGCAGAGACTATGTTTTATCCAAGATATTTGCCCTTTTACCCCTTTACATCTCTGTACATGTGATGTGCTGCCTTTATATGTTTGAATGGAGCCTAAGCAGAGTATGCTTGACCAGCAGAGCTCTGACTGGACAAGCATATCAGTCTATAAAGGGCAAATATCTTGGATAAAACATAGTCCTATCACCTCTACTGTGCTAGTTTCCAAAGATATCAGATAAACTACTTTGATAGACACATAAGCATTTAAGTGTTACTATGGCATGAGCTCTTTTATTAGGTAAGTTATATAGTTATATATAAATGTAAGTTATACATAGAGCGCTCCAAGACACAGCTTAACTCCAGCAGACTAGAGCTCTGACTGGAGAAGTACGGAAAGTGCAAGAGATTAAAAATAAAACAGAAGTGAAATTAAATTACAGTTCCAGCCGTGAAGCCTTTTATTTAACTACAGTAATGTGAATGGGTACGACCTGAAAACCTTTAGACATGTAGAGACGTGCTATTTAGAAAAGTAAAAAATGGCAATATCCTAAATATACAGTAATTTGGAAAGAATTCATGTT
>JAODXP020000003.1:2632354-2637354 GCA_027497455.2 Sardinella longiceps
CTCTCTCTCTCTCTTCTGTAACCCTGTGTCTGATTCTGCGGTATATACTCGAAGCCTGCCTGTTTTTATTATGTGTTTGGAGGTTCTGACTTGAGAAGCGCCGAATGCGGGCAGTATCTGGGCCCTATCTGGGCTGTATGCGGGCCGAAATCAAACCCACCTGTAGATGCCTCCAGCCCACCTCCTCCCCCTGCGGGCTCTCCTAGCCCTGTGTACCATTTATTCTTATTATTCTTATTATTATTCTTATTATTATTTCAGTCTGCTTACCATGTTTGTTTCTGACATTTACATTCCAATCTTGTGACATCATAAGCTCTGCTCAGTCCCTGGAGTGATGTCATATCCTGTACATTGGGCCCAGGGAACGCATGTAATACAGGGAAAGACAGCATGAATGTGTGCATGAGACTGAACATAGACACACACACACACACACACACACACTTAGATTTACACTCATTAACAAACAGTCACAGTATGGGCTCAAAGTCGAGCAGTAAAGCTATTTATGCTTCCATCTACACAGTTGTGTGTGTGTGTGTGTGGGCTTCCAAGTCTTGCATACACACATGCTCAGTGTATGACCTCTCTACTGCAGTCCCAGCCACTGCACCCCCTCTCAGCCGGCGTCCACCAGGGGGCTCCACTGCACCTCCACTAAACCCAGCGGCCATCAAGGGTCTCCAGTGCTCCCAATTTCTCTCTAACATGTGCACTTACAGCTGTCAGGCACCAGAGGGCAGATATGAGCCGTGCTCCCCCCAGTCATCTCTCTAACATGTGCACTTACAGCTGTCAGACTATAGTCTCGTATGAACCGTGCTCTCCCAGTGTTCCCAATCATCTCTCTAACGTGCACTTACAGCAGTCAGACAGTAGGGGGGGCACACGTGAGCACTTCTCACTTCTACACTCTCTTTGGCTAATCCTCCACCAACCGTCTGCCAGCATAGTGCAGATACAAGACGCTATCTGAGACTGTCTGTCTCTCGCTCACTCTGATTCTCTCTCTCTCTCATTCTGATTCTCTCTCTCTCACTCTCTCTCACTCTTGCTGTCTTCTAGTTTCCCCCACATGTACAGGAGGTAGTTATTCCCCAGACTACTGAGACAGAAACGTTTGTTTTAAGTTGTTTAAGTGTTTTTGTAACGTTCTCTTTTAGACGGGTGCTTTCATGAGTGTGTTTGATTTCTGCTCATCAGTGTTGTTTGCTTCTTATTATTCTTATTCTTCTTTTAATGATATTTTATTTCACTATTTTTGGTTACACTTCAGTATTCCGTGTACTTGAATGCTAGCAGGTAGCATTTTGTGAGTTTAATTTGACATGCAGCTGTATTTTTTATATATAATTTCATGTATATAGCTTTTGCCTTTAACAGTCAACTCAAACCCTGTTGTCCATCTCGCACACACACACACACACACACACACACACACACACACACACACACACACACACACTCATTAATAACAGTGACTCGTGTGTGTGGATGAGTGTGTGTGCGTGTGTGTGTGTGTGTGTGTGTTCCCCAGAGGGAGAGGCTGGCTGGCCTCCACAGGTGATCTCTATTCCGTAGTTTTCTGTTCCTCTTTGGTTTACCCTCTTTGTTGCTTTGTTTGTTTGTTCGTTTGTTATATATTTTTTTTTTGAATGACAAGTCTTCCTTTTGAATAAATATTCATATCACTCAGTACTGTCGTACGTATGCTTGGTTTGTGTCACAGCCGCTGATGTCATCAGAGAGAGACGCGGTTAGAGTGTAAAGCAGGTTCTGCTCATGCAATGGTTGTATCCACAGTATTAAATACCTTCCTTTGGGATGTTTGGTCTTGATGCCAGTTTTGGGTTGTTATCTACTAATAAACAGACATTTGGGTTACTTCATGTCACTTTATGTGCTTTGTTGGGGACTAAGGGGACAGACAAGACCTGCTCATTATGGCTGTGTTCCACTGGAGCCACAACATGAACACAACAACACATACATTGTAACAACAACAATAAGGGCTATTCTCTGAGTTGTGCAGGTGGCAAACTGCTTCCTATCAAATTAAAAACACAAAATGCATGTTTATAAAGTTTATAAACTCACACTGGTTCTTTCACAGGATAAAGACAATTAGGTTAGCTTAGCCTAAAGCCAGAGTCACCAAACACTTGTCTTATCGTTGGAGGCTACCGAGGCTCCCGTCGCCAGCGGGCCTTTGTTTGGGTCTGGTTTGCTGTGGATTGATCGAGGCCTGGTGTACCGGTAGCTCCACCAGAGACACTCTCGAAATACGTCTTACACGCACCTAAAAAACAAGAGAAATTAATAAAATGAGATGGAACTTAGGGGACAGGACCTGGCACCTGTTTCCCAAAAGCATAATTGCTGACCAGTTAGCAACTTAGTTAGTTGATGATAGGAAATTGCATTGCAACTAACATAGTTGCTAACTAAGTTAGCAACTATGTTTTTGGGAAACAGGCGCCTGGTCATTATGGCCGTGTTCAACTGGAGCTGCAACATGACCACCTCTGACGCACCATATCTGGAGGTCAAACTAGAGGAGCAACAAGACCAACATGGACACATCTAACACAAATCCAATATGGATGAACAAGTGACAACATGATATCACTTTAATGTGAAAGAACATCGCAGAAGAACTTGGTCAGATCTAACTGCCGTTTGCCTTCCTACACAATTCCGCTGGATTCTCCTCTCTCTTCAGTATTCCGTCTGGGATTCTGGCCATTGGCCTCGTTCACTCAGGATGCATCCCACCTTGGCCAATCAGTGAAGTTTAAGAATAGAGCGTGAGAATACGATAGGCTATCATCCCACCTTGGCCAATCAGCGAAGTTTAAGAATGGAGCGTGAGAATACGATAGGCTATCATCCCACCTTGGCCAATCAGCGAAGTTTAAGAATAGAGCGTGAGAATACGATAGGCTATCATCCCACCTTGGCCAATCAGCGAAGTTTAAGAATGGAGCGTGACAATACGATAGGCTATCATCCCACCTTGGCCAATCAGCGAAGTTTAAGAATGGAGCGTGAGAATACGATAGGCTATCAGTCAAGGGCTGATTGGATAAACAACTTGTTTGTCATCTTTATGAGCGTGGATTTCTAATTTCTCAATCTCAACTATTCCAAACAAACATAAACATCACTGTCTGTGGCATAATTTTTCTAGTATTGATTTTAATTTCCACAATATGCCTTTCTTACATATATGTTTATATAGATATATTTTTGTTTTGTGCATTTGTTAGAGAAGTCATTTCAACAAGTGAACAAATGAAACAACTCACAAGTGAACAACTGAACATTGATAAACATTCATTTTAAAACGGCTCTTGACAATCATGCTTCAAGCATAATTCATGCTTCCTCTACAAGAAGATGTATAGGTGGGTCTCCAGACTAAATATCACTTGTGATTATTTATTATTTAGTTTAGTGTTAAACGCCAGGCGAATTGGAAGTGGCGTTCTGCCTCCTAGTGTACCTTTAAGCTAATGCAAGCGCTAAACTAGAATAAATAGTTTTAAAGTGCTATAGCTTTAAGCTAGATTAAATAGTGTTAAAGTGCTATAGCTTTAAGCTATAATAAATAGTCCATCATTATTCCGACCTGGCTCAGGGCTGCAGCATAAAGGGTAAGGCGGACAACAAATGTAAAGGTTAACCAAATAAATATTTATTAAAAGTAATCAGAATTCAATAAATAGCAATAATCAAAACAGATGTCTAGGGTAAAATAAGAAAGAGGTATGCTAGTGTGTGTGTAAGCATGTACGCCAGAGACAGTATGGTAGTACAGTTCCACACAGAAGAGTGACACACCCCAAAGAGAGTCAAAACAAGACAGGGAGAGAGAAGACAACCCCTTAAATGCAAACATCATCAGGTGTGCCCAATTAGCTAATTAGGCCAGACAGCAGAGCAAGGCCTAGGCATTTCCCATGCCAGGCCTGAAGAGGGCACAGGGGGTCGTAACAATAATGTATGTATGTCTGGCCCCAGACCTGTAGCCAGTGTGAATTTGAGTTTGACACTCCCAGTGTAGACGGAGCATCAGCTACAGCAGGCATGTTTATTAGTGTGACTAGATAGGTGTGAGTAGGTTAGGATGTGACTATCAACAAAGGACACAAACGTATGTTATTATAGGTGGTAACTACTGTCAATGCTAACATGACACAGTTTTCAACAGATGATGCACTTGGATTTAGTCATGGGGGAAGCCTTTGCAAAACTGTGTGTGTGTGTGTGCGCGCGTGTGTGTGTGTGTGTGCAGTGGTTACAGTGGGATTTAGCAGGAGGGGGAACTCTCATATTTTGTGTCAGCACAAACAAAGAAAAATGTATAGAAGAAGAATGAGATGATATTGTTCAATTATCTGACGTGCCGGTACCGCGTACCTCCGCGTCCCCCCCCACTTTAACCCCTGTGTGTGTGTGTGTGTGTGTGTGTGTGTGTGTGTGTGTGTGTGTGTGTGGAGAGAGAGAGAGAGAGAGAGAGAGAGAGAGAGAGAGAGAGAGAGAGAGAGAGAGATCTAGTGCACTGCTCCCGTTAGTGAGACAGGAGCGGAGTTGTCTGTCTGCCTGGGAGAGGCTCACTACAGTGAGGGCTGAGATGCAGACAAGACCCGGGGATATCCACCGGAGAGGAGGGAGCCGATCACGACCCAAAAGATGTAGTAACGGCGCTGGCCACTAGGGGGATGAAGCTCTAGTCTACTACACTCAAGTGACATGCCGAGATTTAAAGCGTGAGGGGAGGGAAGAAGAGAAAGAGGGAGAGAGAGAGGGAGAGAAAGAGGGAGAGAGAGATTTAAAGCGTGAGGGGAGGGAAGAAGAGAGAGGGAGAGATTTAAAGCGTGAGGGGAGGGAAGAAGAGAAAGAGAGAGGGAGAGAGATTGGAAGCGTGAGGGGAGGGAAGAAGAAAGAGAGGGAGAGAGAGAAAGAAGGAGAGAGAGAATTTTATTGTCAATGAG
>JAODXP020000003.1:2642354-2652354 GCA_027497455.2 Sardinella longiceps
GGTTTAATAAGGGCTCGTATCATACTGATGATTTTTTTATTTTTTTATTGTCAATCTTTATACGTGTAGTCAAAAAAACACTGTGACAACGTTAGCGCCATAAACCTAATGCAGACTCCATCTTTCTTCTGATGAGTTCAGTCCAGCACTGGTATAGGCCTATCTCTATTGGCGCTTTTCCCATAATTCCCTGATCAAGACCCCGTATGCATAGTATCGTAAGTATCAACATGAAATCATTTTTTAAACAAAATAAAACCATGAAATTAACACTCCAATCAAAATCTCTATATGCATATCAACACATATGCACATCTCTATATGCATATCAACGCATATCAAATATACCATAAAGTACTGAAACATGTTACCACAGTATGTTTGACAAAAGGAACAGTAGCCAGTGGCTAAACGCAACTAGCCATCCTACAGTACATGGGTAGCAGGCTACATGGGATGTGGTGCAGTGCTGTAGATCTACACAGGGGTTCTCAAACTTTATTGGGCCGGGGATCCCTCATGGAGCTGATTTTTTTTATCGCAAAACATACAAAAAAACAACAACAAAAAAAACAACAAAAAAAAACATTTGTTCTTCCAGATGCAACAGTTTTAAACAGGCATGCAGCTGTAAGTGGCAAAATATGGCAGCTCAGAAGTGGTTTTCTGTAGGCTTACGGTTTTAAAAAGGCCCGAGGAAAGTGTTTCAGTAGTATTTCTATCCCTATAAGACAAGTTTATTTTTTGTTGCAAACTTTTTCACGGCCCCCCTGGCAACCAATGCTGTAGATAGTCCAGATACAGCACAGAGTTGAAGAAGACATGCCTGTTTTCCAGTCTGAATGTCCTTATGGATGAAACTGTGACCATCTAAACGTCTTACACTACAGTAGATAAGGGGAGATTCCCTCATTGTTAGGCAGTTTGTAATGACATGGTCCACCAAAGTTGCTGTGATGTCATCAATAATGGCCCTTGCATGGCCTCTTCGACCACACCCTCTCTCTCTCTCTCTCTCTCTCTCTCTCTCTCTCTCTCTCTCTCTCTCTCTCTCTCTCTCTCTCTCTCTCTCTCTTCCGCTACCTCTTTGTAACTGGCTGATTGGCGTTCAGTTTTGTAAGTAAGTGTTTACAGGTGTGTAAGTATTTAAAGTATTTATATTTTAAATAGTTATGTTTGCCCAATGATAGGCTACTTTGAGACTTAATTTTTTAACAAAGAGTCTAACCCTAGGCTATTACTGTATGTAGGAAATAGTGTGTAGTGTGAAGAGGAAGAGTGTTGCAGAAAGGTGTAAGAGTGATGCAGAATCGTTTTTCAGAACTTTCGTTTCAAGGAATACTCCACATTTTCATGAAAATGGTTTATTCATCACCTGCAGTTACATATGTGGGTAAAAACATTTTGGTCTCAGTGCATGCATTTTTCTAGTGTGGCACCTTTGTAAGCTTTAGCTTAGCATAAGCGCTGAAATGTAAAGTAGCCAGGTAGCAACTCTTTGGCAAGATTGCATTTCTGTACCTATGCTAAACTAAGCTAAAATTGAGGTTGCCAGACTAGGAAAACGCAGGCACTGAGACCAAAATGCTTTTACCCACATATGCAACTCCGGGTAAGACTGAATAATCCAATTGCATAAAAAGTGGAATATTCCTTTAACAACACCTTCAACAACACCTTACATTTCTATAGCACTTTTCAAGACACCCAAAACGCTTTACAGTTGAAGGAGGACCTCACTGACCACCACCAATGTGTAGCACCCACCTGGGTGATGTACGGCAGCCATTATGCGCCAGAACGCTCACCACACACTAGCTTGAGGTTGAGAGTGAGGGAATTATTGAATGAGCCAATTACAGTGGGGGATGATTAGGGGGCCAGATTGAATAAGCCAGGTTGGGACTTTAGCCAGGACACCAGGGAACCCCCTACTCGTTGCGACAAGTGTCGTGGGATCTTTTATGACATCTGAGTCAGGACCAGCAGCTTTTGGAGAGTAGCTAATGCTAGCAGGGTTTGTGTGCTAGTGAGTGGCTAGTGGCGAGTAACTAATGCTAGTAGGGTTGTGTGCTGGTGAATGGCCAGTGGAGAGTAGCTAATGCTAATGTTAGCAGGTTTGTGTGCTGGTGAGTCGCCAGTGGAGAGTAACTAATGCTACAGTAACAGAGTTTGTGTGCTGGTGAATGGCCAGTGGAGAGAAGCTAATGCTAATAGGGTTTGTGTGTTGGTGAATGGCCAGTGGCAAGCCTATCCTGAGAGACATACAGTAGCCTATGCCTGGGGACAAGAAGACGAAACTGTCACGCCCTCATACTCTAGCGGTGGCAAATAGATTTGCTCAGCCAGTACGTCTAGTTAGTCTGGCCCAACCCCCCCAGCTCCGTTTCCCTTGGTTGCTCTACGGTTTAGCCAATCAGCACACAGTTTAGAGCGATGTCTCAGAACTTGCAGCAGTTTTGTAGTCCTACAGCATAGGAACGCGTTTGTTATTCTCCCCCCACTTTCGAATTACATTTACAAAATTGGCACATGACATTAACATCCATGATCTTGAGGATTTATTGCCACTATAATGTCAAAATAGATCGGAACTTGCCAGAGATCTGTTATTACTGAATGCGGAAGTTGTAGGCGTGAGAGCCAGGTGAGAGAATACGTTATATCCAAATGGAAACCTATTTCAATTGCATTGGGCCAGACTGTATGACACAGTGAACAGTCGGCTTTCGCCCAGGCTAACGTCTAGTAGCAAGCCATAGGGAATTTGATTGGTTGGACATTGTTGGGGTTCGCTAATCACAATGCTTTGTGTTTAGGGTGGGCTTTGCCAAAAACAACAGCCTTTTCAATTGTTGTTTACATCTTGTTCGTTCCTCTGATTGGTCATAGCGATGTCCTATTGCATGCTGAATCAGTTTGAAAGATAACTGCCTTGTTCTGTCCGCAATTGAGTTCGGTCTATCTATCGATTCCAGACTATACATTTTAATGTTACAGGATGGCTTGCCATGCTACAAAATATGGTCATTCTCATATCTATCAACAGCCCTTTAACAAAGAGGGCTAGGAGGTGATTCACATACAGTAGGATAATTCCTTTAACTGAAATTCTCTTACACCACTATGGCCTGTGATCAGGAGTCAAGACAGTAGGTACTGTGTGTGTGTGTGTGTGTGTGTGTGTGTGTGTGTGAGAGAGAGAGAGAGAGAGAGAGAGAGAGAGAGAGAGAGAGAGAGAGACTCGGTCTTACCTGGAGTTACATATGTGGGTAAAAGCATTTTGGTGTCAGTGCTTGTGTTTCCTAGTCCAACAACCCAAATTTTAGTTTTAGCTTAGCATAGGTGCTGGAATGTAATGTTGCCAAAGAGTTGCTATTTGGCTACTTTACATTCCAGCACCTATATTAAGCTAAAGATAAAAAAGAGTTAAAATTGAGGATGTCAGACTAGGAAAAGGCATGCATTGAGACCAAAATGCTTTTACCCTCATATGTAACTCCAGGTAAGGGGGTGAATAACCCAATTTCATAAAAGGGTGGAGTATTCCTTTAAGCTAATGAATGAAAACCAGGTTGATTGATAAAAAGAAAATAGCCTTGAGACGTGTTATTATGAATGTACACGTGTGTGTGAGTGTGTGTGTGTGTGTGTGTGTGTCTCTGTGTGTTATTATGCATATGTGTGTGTGTGTGTGTGTGTGTGTGTGTGTGTGTCAACCAGTGTACATGTGACTAGGCATGGTGTGTGTGTGTGTGTGTGTGTGTGTGTGCCCTCTGTATCTGTCAGGTTGTGTGTTTTGCAATGTGTCTGGATTTTTCTTTGTTTAAGGGACATAGCTCTGTCACCGCCCTTCTGTGAGTGTGTGTGTGTGTGTGTGTGTGTGTGTGTGTGTGTCAGAGAGAGAGAGAAAGAAAGAGAGAAATGATAGTTAGATTCCTTTCTGTGTATGATGTGAGTGTGTGTGTGATGTGTGTGTGTGTCTGCGTGTTTATTAGTATCAGACTGTTGCTGTGTCTGAGCTGGTAGCCTTTGTCTGTTTCTTTGTGTCTGTGTTGCATTGGAGATGGAGCACTGCACTGTGTATGTGTGTGTGTGTGTGTGTGGGGGGGGGGGGGCGTAACCTGTGTGTGCATTCTTTCTGTGAATGTATGTGAGGCGTGCGTGTGTGTGTGTGTGTGTGTGTGTGTGTGTGTGTGTGTGTGTGTGTGTGTGTGAATTGGGACCATGATCTCTTTTCTCTGACAGCTTTGATAAATCACATTGTAGTTTCACAGATTCCCTAACCTATCCTCCTCTTCTGGACACACACACACACACACACACACACACACACACACACACACACACACACACACACACACACACACACAATCATTCCCTATAGTTCCACCTAGTCCTACATGTTGCTGGCTGTGCACACATGCACACACAGACACATACACGCACACATACACATACACATACACGCACACAACACAACACACACACACACACACACACACACACACACGCTAGACTTCCACTCAGGCACTATACTGTTCTGCCTGGTCCATCCCATTTTCTGATAGATTGGCAAATTTCCGTTTGTTTCATTTTTATTTGATAAATTGGCACAATTTTTTTTATTATTTTTTATTTTTATTATAATAAAAAAGGAATATTCAACCTTTTTATGAAAACTGGTTATTCACCCTCTTACCTACAGTTACACATGTGGGTGATAGCATTTTGGTCTTAGTGCATGCGTTTTCTTAGTCTGCCAACCCCAAGTTTAGCATTATGTTAGTTTTAGCTTAGCATAGGCACTGGAATGTAGGCCTAAAGTAGCCAGATAGCAATGCTTTGGCTACATTATATTCCAGCCCCTATGCTAAGCTAAAGCTAAAATTTGGGTTGCCAGATTAGGAAAGCACATGCACTGAGACCAAAAATGCTTTTACCCACATACAGTATGTAACTTCAGGGAATAGGATGAATGACCAATTTACATAAAAGGTAACACTCTTTTCAGAAAGGTACTTTTGTACACAACACAATGGTACGGTTTTATAACATAAATGTGATTATATGTGGTTTGTAGCATATATCACTTTTTATAAGATAAAGGTGGTTTCTCCTCATGACTCACTAGCTCTTCATGGTCTTGGGTCACTGTAAAAATAATCCAGTCTTTGTAACATACACAGGCTCGGAACAATGATACTTTACAACTTTCGTCAGAGAGGGTTGAAGCAGAGCAGCTTAAGCTGGCAACAGACCTACCGTTTATTAACCCCGATACTGATACAATTTAACTTCAGGGCCAGTTTCAGTCGTGGCAAGAATCGCTATTTGTGTTTGGGTGACATATTTGTAACAATGCGATTCTTTCCATTGTTGACACAATTACGACTGAGTCGGACTGAATTAAACATGTTTGATATTATCTTAACTAGTCCGTTGTATGGTTGCTATGATACCAATTATGACATTAAAAGGGCGACAACTCTGTTAAGTTTGTGCTCATAAACGATTCTCAATCCTCCCAAAGTCTGAGTCTGTAGGTTTGGCTCACTCAATGTTTTTTTTTTTTTTTTAAAAAAAACACAACATACTGCATAATATGCAATTTTATAGCACACTTATAGGAAACCTGTACACTGCTGTGTCCTCTACACACTCACTAATTCAATATATTGCATGAGTTAAGAAAGCGTTTTGAGGTGTATGTGTGTGTCCATTGAGGGTGGGAGTATCTGTGTGTGTGTGTGTGTGTGTGTGTGTGTGTGTGTGTGAGAGAGAGAGAGAGAGAGAGAGAGAGAGAGAGAGAGAGAGAGAGAGAGAGAGTAGAGGTATGCTGGGGAATGTCTGTGGCAGTCTTTCCACTTTGGCGTGTATTTCTATGGATATGCATGTTTGTCTGGGTCATGTCCACGCGTGTGCGTGCGCACACGTGTGTGTGTGTGTGTGTGTGTGTGTGTGTTTGTTCTCCAGTCTCTTATGTGCTGATGCAACCACTGTCCAGGTGAGGAAATATGGAGATGAGGCCTGACATGAAGAGGGAGGAGCCTGTGTGTGTGTGTGTGTGTGTGTGTGTGTGTGTGTGTGTGTGTGTGTGTCTGTGTGTCTGTGTGATTGGGGATTTTGTTTAACATAAATGCCAGATCCTTGTTTGCTTTAGTATGATGTCATTGTGCCACACACTTTACTGTGACATCATCAGATCCTTGGAAAGGGTTTTTCTTTGTTTGTGTTGCCGTGTGTGTGTGTGTATATGTGTGTGTGTGTGTGTGTGAGAGTGGGGGGGGGGGGGTGATAGGGAATGAGAGCTGGAAAAGAAATAGAGGAATGAGAGGGAGAGAGAGAGAGAGAGAGTGGTGAAAGGCGAGGAATACGGGGAATGAGAGAGAGAGAGAGAGAGAGGTGAAAGGCAAGGAATAGGGGCAATGAGAGAGAGAGAGAAAGAGAGAGAAAGCACTGAAAGGCAAGGAATAGGGGGAATGAGAGGAGAGAGAGACAGAGACAGGGAGAGAGAAAGCAGTGAAAGGCGAGAAATAGGGGGAAGATGCATTTCTTTGCTTTTTTCCCTTTAAAAACCTGTTTCTATAGCAACACTCTAAGCAGAGGCTGCAGCAGAGCAGAGCTGGAAGCACTGGAGAGAGAGAGAGAGAGAGAGAGAGTGGGAGAGAGAGAGAGGGGTTGCTATGGCAACCAGCACCAAGGAAGAAAGGGACCAGAAACTAAGAGAGATAGAGAGAAAGCGCTAAAACGAGAGACAGACAGAGAGAGAGAGAGAGAGCGGGAGAAAAGAGGGATGAGAGAGGGGGAGGAGAGAGAAAACATCAGCATAAGGGACAAAGAGAAAGAGAGAGAGAGAGAGGATGATGATACGGAGCTGGAGAGAGAATAATGCAGAGAGAAAGAGAGAAAGAAAATAAGTATGTATGCATGCAGAGAGAAAGAGAGAGAGAATAAGTATGTATGCAGAGAGAAAGGGAGAGAGAGACAGAGAGAGAATAAGTGTATGCAAAGAGAGAGAGAGAGAGAGAGAGAGAGCATGATGGAGGTGTAATCTAGTCAGTGATTTTCTAAGCCACTAAACCACAGACACAGAGATGGACAGAATACAGACACAGGGATGGAGGGGTGGATAGATCACAGACATAAAGATGGACAGAATACAGACAAAGGGATGGAGAGACCACAGACACAGGAATGGAGGGGTGGACAGACCACAGACACAGAGATGGACAGAATACAGAGAGAGGGGTGGAGAGATCAGAAACCAAAGAGGGATGAGTGAATGGATGGATGAATGGATGGATCTGTTGTAGAATTCCTGGAGCTTTATAGCCAGATGTAGAGGTTAGGGAGAGGAGTGTAAAGGATGCCAGCTAGCCTAGCGCTTTGTGTGTGTGTGTGTGTGTGTGTGTGTGTGTGTGTGTGTGTGTGTGTGTGTGTGTGTGTGTGTGTGTGTGTGTGTGTGTGTGTGTGTGTGAAGGATGCCAGCTAGCCTATCGCTCTGTGTGTGTGTGTGTGTGTGTGTGTGTGTGTGTGTGTGTGTGTGTGTGTGTGTGTATGTGTGTGTGTGTGTGTGTGTGAAGGATGCCAGCTAGCCTAGCAGTAAGACATGTTGGGTCTGTCCAAGCATGTCTACAGTAAGGCATGTTGAGCCATTTGTCTATCTGTGTAAGGGCTGCAGCTGTGTGTGTGTGTGTGTGTATGTGTGTGTGTGTGTGTGTCTAAGGGTTGAGGCTGCCTCAGTGCCCAGCATCACTGCAGAATCAGCAGACTGAGCAGACTGTCTGCTTCACGCCACTGAGAAAATGTGTGTGTGTCTGTGTGTGTGTGAGTGTGTGTGTGTGGGAGAGTGTGTGTGTGTGTGTGTGTGTGTGTGTGTGTGTGTGTGTGTGTGTGTGTGTGTGTGTGTGTGTGTCGCGCGCACACACACACACACACACACACACTCAGTTCAATTTCAATTCAAAGGAGCTTTATAGGCATGACATCTGTGCATTGTCAGAGCAGAATAAGTTTACATGCAAAGTACAATGGAGCACATTGTATGAAAAACACATGCATTCAGGATTGTCAAAACTTTCAGTCTCTCTCTCTCACTCTCTCTCTGTGTGTGTGCGCTTCATTGTGCATATCTGTGTTTGTGTGCTTGTATGTGTGAGTGTTTTTGCAATTAAACGCTGGGGTGTGTGTGTATGTGTGTGTGTGTGTGTGTGTGTGTGTGTGTGTGTGTGTGTGTGTGTGTGTATGTTTTTGTTGATGATGTCTATAGTAAGCACTGCTGTAAGACAAACAGTACTAGCCTGGTTTAATAATGCGCTTTCACATCGTTCACTTTGTGCAAAATGTCTGATAATCGTTTCCTTTTTGACACATTTCGCCACAGTTCGTTTTAAACGGATATAAAAAAAATGTTTTGTTATCTTAACTCGAGGTCAGTGATGTCCAGGCACAATACAGAGGCTTCAGTTTCTCATTCTGTTCTCTGAATTTGGCCTGCACAGATGTGTGTCGGTGAAAGCGAAAATGCACTATACTGTCCCTGACTATCTGGAGCATGGGTTTTCAACAGGTGGTCCGTGGCCCACTGGTGGTCTATGACGACATTCCAGGAGGTCTGTGAAATGGGTTCCAGTTACAACTTAGTGTGCTTGAACTTGATATTTCAAAAATTGATTTGAGGAATAAGCACAGTTAAGCACTCCAAATGCAGTGTTAGACTGAACTCTCTGCATACATGGGTAAATGTGGTGATCGCTGGCTAAAATGTCTCTTTGTATATAATTTTTTGCAATCTCTTTGTTTATAACACCCCTCTCCGCACCTGGGGGTGGGCCACCGATGACTTCTTAGTCAGAATGATAGTCCCTGGGACGGAACTAGTTGAAAACTAATGATCTGGAGGAACAAATGAAATGAGCGTAGCCAGTAGGCAGCCTCCGCCTGGCTAAAATAGTACCTCACCTTCTCCTACATTTTGGAATCCTGGAATTAAGGTTGCAAACCTTTCAAGATAGACATGCGGGATGTTTTAGTCACAGTGAAAAAGAAAGTGCACCTCAGTGTGTCCACATCAGCTGTTATGGCTCTGGTATACTCCCGCACACATAGCAGCATGTTGATATGTGTAGCCAGTGGCGGTCCGCACTGCACATGGGTCTCGGAAGGAATTGAGCGATGAGAATTTACACGTACTGCCGCCAAGCTAGCTGACCTAGCTGGCCTCCATTACATATGCACCAAGCATGTGATGACAAAAATGCTGCGTGCACCAGGCACTCACTCCTGCGAGTCGGTAAAACTGTTTACTATTAACTTGTGGAGTACACCTGGATCTGTCCCAAGAGTTTCTGGTGAGAGTGTTTGTTTGTTTTGGATGTTAACTGAACGGAAATAGCTTGCTAGTGAAGGTTGAAGTTCAGAAACTGAACTGTGTTGCTGCATCTAGACAGCTAGGGTAAAAAGTATACCTGATCATTGCAGTGTGCACTGTGCGCAAAAATTCGCGGGCAAAACCGTGTGCGCGGGAGTATACAGTCTCCTTCACAGTGACCACATTCTTTTTTCATTCATTCATTTTTTTTATTTATAGTTTATTGGTGTTTTCTTTAACAGAGAGGGAATAAAAAACAAAAATAAAACAAAGGGGGGGAAAAAATGAGAAAAATAAAAGCAAACACCAAGATAACGTGACCACATTGTCAATGTCCCAATGTTCCAAATAGTTTATTTAGATTATTGACTCATTTGGGTCTATTTAATATATTACTGATTTATTTTGAAAGGAATGCTTGCCTGAGAGGAGTTAGTTAGTCTCATTGCAAGCTGACTCTTTCTCTCTCACACACACTCTCTCTCTCTGTGTCTTTATCTCTCTCTCTCTCTCTCCTTCTCTTTCTCCTTAATGCATCTCTCTCTCTCTCTCTTTCTTTTTCAAATTCAAAAAGCAAAGCATATACAGCAAGTAAAAGGTTAATGAAGAGATACAAAGGTTGAAAAT
>JAODXP020000003.1:2659854-2662354 GCA_027497455.2 Sardinella longiceps
TTTGACCCTTTTTTGGGCTAATTCGCTTAGACTATTTACCAGCCCACTAGAGTCAGGGTCTTCAACCACTATACTACTTTACCAGCCCACTAGAGTCAGGGTCCTCAACCACTATACTACAGTACTAGCCCACTAGAGTCAGGGTCTTCAACCACTATACTACTTTACCAGCCCACTAGAGTCAGGGTCCTCAACTACTATACTACAGTACTAGCCCACTAGAGTCAGGGTCCTCAACTACTATACTACAGTACTAGCCCACTAGAGTCAGGGTCTTCAACTACTATACTACTTTACCAGCCCACTAGAGTCAGGGTCTTCAACCACTATACTACTTTACCAGCCCACTAGAGTCAGGGTCCTCAACCACTATACTACTTACCACTAGAGTCAGGGTCCTCAACTACTATACTACAGTACTAGCCCACTAGAGTCAGGGTCTTCAACCACGATACGATGGTTAACATTGATATTTTGTTGCAGAAGCATCTCCCCACCTCCACAGAGTCCAACAGCATTGACTGCTGGGAAGTATACGTACGTGTCTCAGAGAAGGCATATTTTGCGGTGGTATTTACTGTATGTCAGCATATCAGTGAACAATACAGACCAAGAGCTTCATACCTTTGTAAACAGATGTTTAATGTGTTTTAGAAAGGATAGTTTGACTGAACAGAGGCTGCCGTTGTTGAGGTGGGGAGATGCTCCAGCAACAACCGAAAATTCTTGGCACAGAAGCATTTGTCAAAATGTCAATGTTAACCATCGTATTTCATCGTAAACAATCCGAAACCAATCAAACCAATTTAATGTCATATAAACTGAACCTGTCCTTTAAGAAACAGGGCGAAGGCAGTTCCCAAGTCTTTGTGCTCTTCAGAATTTGGAATGCTAAGTTGGAGTGTGTAGACTTCTAAAGCAGCCAAATGAAGTACCCTACCCGGATGGTGGGAGAGGGAGAGAGAGAGTGGAGGAGAGAGAGGGAGAGGAGAGAGAGAGAGAGAGAGAGAGAGAGAGAGAGAGAGAGAGAGAGAGAGAGAGAGAAGTAAGGGAAGTAGGAAAGGTGGATGAATCTGTGGTGGTGTTTGATCAGAGAGGCGGAAATGGTCAGACACCCTGTGGATGTGTGAATGTGTGAATGTGAGAAAAGAGAAATGGAGAGAGATGGGGGATGGGGGGTGAGAGGAAGACAGAAACTCAGTGTCGTCTTAAGAGTGTGACCCCATAACCGTCCATTATCGGTCCTAAGAGAGTGACCTCATAACCGTCCAGTGTTTGTCTTAAGAGAGTGACCTCATAACCGTCCAGTGTCGTCTTACATTTACATTTATAAATTTAACAGACGCTTTTATCCAAAGCGACTTACATAAGAGGAGTTGCTACATAGCTACATAGGAGTGTTAGAAAAAAGTTATCACATGGGTCTTTAGAGTGTGGTACTGCTTGGACAAGAGGTGTTCTCTGAAGAGCTGGGTCTTCAAGAGTTTCTTGAATACAGAGAGGGACGCCCCTGCTCTGATTGTGCAGCGCAGAACAATACAAGAAAAGAGTCTGGATTTTCTTGTGGGAGGTGCTAGGACAGCCAGAAGGCGTTCCTTTGATATCCGGAGTTGGCGAAGAGTGACCTTCGCCTTTATCATCGTACTCAGATAGGTAGGTGCAGATCCATTGAGTACTTTGTAGGCCAGCAGTAGTGATTTGAATTTGATGCATGTAGCCAGGGGTAACCAGTGTAGTTCAATGAGTAGAGGCGTCACATGTGCCCTTTTGGGCTGATTGAAGACCAAGCGTGCTGCTGCGTTCTGGACCATTTGTAGTGGTTTCACCACACAGGCTGGGAGGCTTGTTAGAAGGGTATTGCAGTAGTCAAGGTGGCAGATGACCATGGTTTGAACCAGCAACTGGGTGGCCTGCTGGGTCAGGTATGGTCTAATTCTCCTTACATTGAATAGTGCAAAGCGGCAAGACCGGGCTACGGAGGCAACATGATCTTTAAAGGTCAGCTGATCATCAATTATGACACCCAGATTTCTTGCTACTTTAGTAGGAGCAAGAGTCAGTTTTGATGCAAATGTTATGATGTATGGTTGGCAGGGTTAGCAGGGAAAACCAGTAGTTCCATTTTTGAGAGGTTTAGCTGGAGGTGATGGTCTTTCATCCATGTAGATATATCAGAGAGACAGCCTGAAATTCTTGCTGAGACCGTATTGTCATCAGGTGGAAATGGAAGATAGGGCTGGTTATCATCAGCATAGCAGTGATAAGAGAACCCATGAGAGTTGATGATCTGCCCCAATGAGGTGGTATATATGGCAAACAGGAGGGGCCCCAGCACTGATCCAGCAAGAGACGATTTTTTGAGTAGCGGCGTTACCGAGCCTGTTTAAAAGCAGTAGGAAACGTTCCTGATGTTAATGAAGCGTTAATCACATGTGTGATTGCAGTTGTAACCGTCGGAGCTATGGATTGCAGAAGGTTGGTTGGAATAGGGTCCAGTGGA
>JAODXP020000003.1:2664854-2667354 GCA_027497455.2 Sardinella longiceps
ATGAAGGTGTGAAAGAGAGAGATGAGCGTGTGAATGAAAGAGGGATGAGCGTGTGAGAGATGAAGGTGTGAATGAGATTGATGAAGATGTGAAAGAGAGATGAACGTGTGAAAGATAAAGGGTTTAAATGAAAGAGAGATGAACGTGTGAATAAAAGCCAGGTAGAGCTGAGCGTGTGAAAGAAAGATGAAAGTGTGAAAGAGAGATGAGGGTGTGAGAGATGAGCGTGTGAAAGAGAGATGAGCGTGTGAATGAGAGAGATGAGGGTGTGAGAGATGAGCGTGTGAAAGAGAGATGAGGGTGTGAGAGATGAGCGTGTGAAAGAGAGATGAGCGTGTGAATGAAAGAGAGATGAGCGTGTGAAAGATGAGGGTGTGAAAGAGAGATGAAAGTGTGAAAAAGAGATGGGTCTGAATGAAAGAGACAGGTGTGAATGAAAGATAGTGTGTGAGAGATGTAGGTGTGAAAGAGAGATGAGTGTGTGAATGAGAGATGAACGTGTGAAAGAGAGATGAAGGCGTTAATGAGAGAGATGAATGTCAATAAAGTGAAAGGTATGATGAGCGTGTGAAAGAGAGATGAGCGTGTGAGAGATGAAGGTGTGAAAGGGAGATGAAGGTGTGAAAGATAGATGAGTGTGTGAATGAAAGAGAGATGAGTGAAGAAGGGTGTTAACCCAAAATGTAGCGTAAAAATAAAAAAGTGGGAGCAAAAGATCCTGGTTGAAGCAGACTTATTTCATCTCTATCTAGTCATTTGGTTGGCCTGCTCCCAGGTCAGATGTTTTTTGGATGTGCGGGCTTCAAACACCTTCAATGAAAGAGAGATGAATATGTGAAAGAGAGATGAAGGTGTGGAAGAGATGGATGAACGTGTGAAAGAGAGAAATGAGCGTGTGAATGATAGAGATGAACGTGTGAAAGAGAGATGAACGTGTGAAAGAGAGATAAACGTGTGAAAGAGAGAGCTGGGTGTGAATGAAAGAGACAGGTAGAGATGGAGGTATGAATGAAAGAGAGATGAGCGTGTGCATGAGAGAGATGGGTGTGTGAAAGAGAGATGAAAGTGTGAAAGAGAGATGAATGTGTGAATGATAGAGAGAGATGAGCAGTAAAGTGAGTCAGAACAGAATTCACACACACACACACACACACACACACACACCCACACACACTCTCTCTCTCTCTCTCTCTCTCTCTCTCTCTCTCACACACACACACACACACACACACACACAGGAACAAATCACAGATGAAGTCCACGCACACACATACCAGTAAACTCACTCTCTCTCATGCACGCTTTCTCTTTGCTCACCCTGTCTCTGAAATTCTTGATAAATCCACTGTCCTTCTCTCTCCTCTGATCTCACTTTCTCTCTTTTCACTCTCTCTCTCTTCTATCCCTTCTCTCTTCTCTCTATCCTGTATTTATTACCCCCCCCCCCCCAATCTTCCTTTCTCTGCCTTTCAACTCTATGCCCCCCTCTCCTTCTCTCTTTCTCTCCTTCTCTCTCTCTGGCCTTCTCTCTCTCTCTCTCTCTCTCTCTCTCTCTCTCTCTCTCTCTCTCTCTCTCTCTCTCTCTCTCTCTCTCTCTCTCTCCCTCTCTCTCTCCTTGTGCAGAATCAGCTCAAAGGCAGGTGACTCATGGTTGGCACTGTTCACAGTGGTGATGTCATCAAGCGAGTGTTCCTATAAAAATGTCTAGACGCGTCTAGAGTCCTGCTCTTCACCCCCCCCCAACCCCATCAATTCCCCGTCTTCACCTTCACATCGAACACTAGTGTATATCCATAGTCTTCAATCTAAAGGGCCGTTCAGAGCTGGAACGACAACTACAAAGATAACTGTAATTATAACAAGTTTTCCGTCCACACGGAAGAACGATAATGTAGGTCATTCATGTGAATGAATTAAAGTGTAGCTTGGGAGTAATTTTAAGCATAGCCCTGTTGCATTAGCCTTCTAATAGCACTAGATAGCGCATGGAATGAAAGAATTTGAAACAGAATAGACAGAATGTGAACACAATGGCAAACAAGCACTTTACAATGAGTCACCGGAACCTCAGATCTTATTTTCGGTTTCGGATAATCCATCGACTCAATATAAAGTGCTTGTTCACTTCTGCGTTCATGTTTGGTCTATGCTGTTCCAAATTGTTTTGTTCCACTTGCTAACTAGTGCATTTAGCAGGCTCGTTCAACAGGGCTATGCTTGAAATCACTCTGGAGCAACACTTTATTGCCTAGAATTCCATGCCTTCTGATTGGCTAATAAAGCTTTTATCGTTCTAAAAATCGCTCTAAAAGTGATCCCCAATGATATCGTTGCACATGACATGAACTACAACGTCGTTAGAGTTGTGTTGTGAACGTTGTCATCCATATTAATTAGAGCGATATTTATTTGTCGTTATAGTTATAGTCATTGTTCCAGGTGTGAATGGTCCTTAAGACCTTCCCCTAACTGCAAGGGACTGCCAGGTTGTCGTGTGGAA
>JAODXP020000003.1:2672354-2674854 GCA_027497455.2 Sardinella longiceps
CTGTTATTGGCTATGTTCATGGCTGTATTTGTGTCTGTATGTGGTAGTGTGTGTGTGTGTGTGTGTGTGTGTGTGTGTTGTTATATTGGCTACAATATGGTCAAGGCAAATAAACTTATTCTGCTTTCTCTCTCTCTCTTTCTCTCTTTTCTTCCCTCCCCCCTCTCTCTCTCCCACTCTCTCTTCCTCTCCCTCTCTCTTTCCCTCTCTTTCCCTCCCTCCTTCTCCCTCTCTCTTTGCCTCCCTCCTTCTCCCTTTCTCTCTCCCCCTCGTACTCCCTCTCCCTCCCTCCCTCTCTCCCTCTTCTTTTTCTCAATTCAACTCAATTCAATTTTTTTCAATTCAAGAAGCTTTATTAGCATGATGTAATACATGACATGATTTATACAGTATTATTGCCAAAGCATTGCATTGCAAAGTAACTGTATTGTCACATGTAACAATAACAATACCCCCCCCCCCATGTACAGCACTTTGGTCAGTGTAAACTGTGTTTAAATGTGCTTTAGAAATAAACTTAACTTACTTACTTACTCTCCACTCTCCCTCCCCCGTGCTGTAGTGGTGTGTGGAGCGCGGTTCTCCCAGGAGCCTGCGGACCAGGCGGTGGTGTTGGGTGAGCGGGTCATTCTGTCCTGCGTGGTCTTCAACTACACTGGCATCGTGCAGTGGACCAAAGACGGCCTGGCCCTCGGCATCGGGGAGGACCTGAGGGGTACGCACACACACATGCTTACACACACACACACACACACACACACACACACACACACACACACACACACACACACACACACGCACACACATGCTTACACACACGCACATGCTTACACACAGACATATATACACACACACACATGCTTACACACACACACACACACACACACACACACACACACATGCTTACACACACACATACACACACACGCATGGTTACACATACACACACACACAAGCAGTGTTGGGAATAACGGCATTAGAGTATAACGGCGTTACTAACGCAGTTACTTTTTTCAGTAACGAGAAATCAAATGAATTACTATTTCCATATTCATGACGCCGTTTCCGTTACTGCCCATGTAACGCTACACGTTACTATCCATATGCGCCCGACACAGGCGCATTGGTCGTGCTCAGCAGGATAAAGGAGATCGCACTTTCTTTTCATATTCAGGCCAGTGCATGCGCCCGACGCAAGAGCTCTTTTCTTTTAGCCTATACAGTGGAGTTCTCATTCCAGAGAAACGTCTATCGGGCGCATCAATCGAAACGGCAACATCAAAGGTTTGCAACGCTGATACTGATATTTCGGTGTGTTAAATAGTTCGGTGACATTATATCAAAAATAATATGATACAGTTCCTCCTCCTTCACTTGGGTCATGTCTGATAAACTCAAACGATATGCCAAATTAGAACAGAGTGAGATCCTACCGATTTCAAACGTGATATCTCCAAACTTCTATAATGTCTCCAAGCTCCCCAGGGTGTTCACCGGCCATTTGTGACTTTGCTAACCTATATATGTCAAACTTGTCCCTCCTGCATTAGCCCTATGGTCATCTCAGACAACAATGCAGTGCACTGGAAGTTTGAGACTATTTCATCAATGTTTAATTAACAGTGCTCAAAATAGCCTGGTATTAACATAATTCAATTAATTACTAACCCAGAGCAAACAATTTCCAGAAATATTAAAAGATATTTCTAACCTAATAACATGCTGCGTAACTAGGTATCTCCAAAAAATATGCCAACCTATATTTTCTTGATATTAAAGCTGATGTATGACAAATAAATGATTGAAAATCCAGTTGATTCTATGTCCAATGATAAGGGGAGGTGGCAAATTCTTGACATAGCCTGGCCCTATGCCATATAGACTACAGTAAGCCTATTTGAATGTATTTTAAACATCATGCAGTAATTGATTAAATTACTTATCTTACCTAATAATTAATTACTTTTGCCATGGAGTAACGGAGTTACTAATTGAGTTACTTTTTTGGAGAAGTAAATAGTAATTGTAATTAATTTAAAAGTAAAGTGCCCAACACTGCACACAACACACACACACACACACACACACACACACACACACACACACGCACGCACGCATGCTTACACACACACAAGACACACATGTATGCACACATACATTGTACATGCATACATGCATACATACATAGACACACATTTACGCATACACACACACGTACACATGCAGTACACAGACAGACACACACACTTATACATGCACTTGCACATATACCTGCACACACACCCTTTTACACGCACACACACACACACATTTATTCATAAACGTGAACACACATATGCTCACAGAAACACACACATACAGCTAATACACAAACATAAACACACAAACACACACCAATACTACATGGACACACACTCATACACGCATACTGTGGACACACACACAAGTTGGAAGCTATTCTGATTGGCTGACTGGAGATGATGTAATCTGAGCCAATACT
>JAODXP020000003.1:2684854-2739854 GCA_027497455.2 Sardinella longiceps
TGGACGTGCCCCACACAGCCAAAGATTAAAACAATCAGTTTACATTTAAAACCTATGTCATTGATCCTTGCACATATTGGGTGGTATTTGTTCAGTTTGTCTTAAAAGACAATGTCCATATACAGATCAAATACACAGCCTATCTCACACATCAACACCTCTCTCCTATCCTTATCCAGGAAGACTACAGTATATCAGGGGTGTTAGGCATGTTACTGAACACATCATTGATACAGTAAAACCAGTCTGCCCTCACACGGGAATGTTTATACACAGTAGTATGTCGGTGGGTGATAATTTATGGTTAAGTTACAGTGCTTTGCCAAAACAGGCTGTAGCATTGGCACACACACACACTGCCCAAAGTGACTGACCTTGATCTTGTTAGGTGACCTACCACGACCTCTAAAACAACCCTGAAACACATACAGTACACAACCTTCAGCCTTTCATACAATATATCTCACATACAGCAGCAAATCCGCCTCATCAGTGTCATATCTAGCCCATGTAAAGCCTAATCTACCGCGTTGCCCCTACACATTATTGTTTAAATTTCGCATATTTTTCCGTTAACCAACAGAAGCACAGAACTTCTTCTCGGCTTAGAGCTGTTGTCTATGAACGTTAGCTGCTATATAGCAAGCTAACCGTCAAAACGCCACTTCTGTAGGCTTTTGAACACATCTCAATTTATTAACATGGCAACATTCACACTCTTGCATGTTCATAAGATCTTGCTGTCAACAAGTAAGACCAGCCAGTAAGCTGTGTTACTCTACTATAATCAATTTGCCTATTAGCAAGCTAACCGGAGCTAACAGTAACGTTTGTAAATACGTGAGTTAGCCAGCAACATCAGGACACTGCAGACGAATTTGGTTGAAAATAAATATACAGTATGCTGACCACGAATCATTTGGGTGAAAATAAGTCTTAAAAACCGCTATGTTCATCATATTGTTTGATGGCCTGGGAAATTATAAGAAGGTGTTAAGTGTACTTGCTACTCCTCATCTCCATTCATTTGAATGGCCTTCCGATCTTTCGTTTACCCCACAAATGGGATGTCACACATGTCATAATGGCAAAATTCACGGATGTTTGAAATCGTCTATAAACCCAAAGAATTAATATGTGCTGAGTTAGAGTGGAGATAGAGTGGATGACACCACAATAGGGCCATTAGCAGGCAACTGTATTAATCTATAACCTATCTAGCAACCACCCTACCTACCCTAGCAACAACTTAGGAACAACATCATATATTCTAGCAACAACCTAGCAACCACTTCCACAGTTGCAATCAACATAACAACCAGGATGATTAACCTAGTAACCACCATACTTATCCTAGTAACAGCCTAGCAACCACCTCAAGTACCCTAGCAGTAGCCTAGTAACCACTTCCGCAGTTACAACCTAGCAGCCAACATAGCATCCAACATGAGTAACCTAGCAACCACCCCCAGTAAACACCATTGGTGTGTTCCAATACCCGTACTTCCATGAGTACACTTCAACACAGTACACTATCCGCACTTACTAAGTGTACATGTTTCAACGGGTCAGTGCTGTTCCAAACCGAATACTTCATGGTGCACTTACCGGAAATTACAGGTGGCTATTTGTTGTGCTAGCTGCTGGGTAGCTGCCAGTTAGCAGCTAGGAGATAGCAAGCTGAAACCTGCTAAACTGGGAGACAGTAACAACTGTAACTACAAACGCGGTGTTGTACATGCTCAGTATCATACATTTTTAAAGTATTTATTTGGGTTTGTGCATATATTGAACAATAAAACTTATGTTCGTTAGGTTCGTAAGCCGCCGAACGGTACTTCCGGTAGCCATCTTTAAAAAAAAATTCAAGACGAGTTGGCTCCGCCTTTTCCGCTACGTAGCTAAGATGGCTGCCCTTGAGTGCGAAAAGTGTACACTGATCCAGACTCTGCGATTTTGACCGTTTGAGGGCACCATCCGGGTACTTACAGTACACTTCAACTCGCCATGATCTGAGTGTGAACGCACTTCGTACTCAAACTAAGCACAGTAGGTACGATAAGTACGGGTATTGGAACACGCCACATACCTACCCTATCAAGAACCTAGCAACCACTTCAGGTCCCCTAGCAACAGCAAAGCAACCACTTCCTGAGTTGCAACCTAGCAACTGACATGAGTAACCTAGCAACAACCCTAGCAACCATCATATCTACCCTAGCAACATCCTAGCAACCACTTTCAGAGTTTCAACCTAGCAACCAATATAGTAACTGGCACGATTAACCTAGAAACCACCTTAGCAACCACCATACCTACCCGAGCAACTGCCTAACAACCACTTCAATAGTTGCAACGTAGCAATCAACAACTAACAATGTCATTTTCCTGGAATTACATTTTCTAGTTTATCCTCTGATGTATCTCGTGTAAAGCCTAATCTCTCGTATTTAAACTCTAATTCTCTAATCTAGCTCATGTAATTCCTAATCTGCCGCATTACAGCTCTAATCTAGCCCTGCTTTTACTGATCTACACTGTCGGATTTCTTTATTCTACACCTGATGCTTCAGTGCATGTCCTGACCTTTGTTTACCCATGCCTGTCCTAATTGTGAATTCCTAATCTACTCTAATTAACCCCTTAATATAACCTGATTTACTCCTCCTGCGTCTATAATCTAGTCAGATCCACTTTAATCTACACCCCCTCAATCTACACCAATCTACTCTAATCTACCCATTCCCTATCTACCCTAATCTACCCCCAGCCTACACCAATCTATCTTAATCTAACGCCCTAATCTCCCCCAATCTTCCCTAATCTTCTCTAATCTCCCCATTGTGCTAGCCTGACACGCCAGACTATATCATAAGAATGTATAGTCTGAAGACCACTGATAGACTGTACCTCAATGGAGGGGCGGGTGATTGCGTTGTCTTTCAAACTGCCTCTCCACGTAATAGGCTAGCGTTCCGGCCAGTGGTACCAGCTGGTATATCAAACTTTTCCCGTAGCCCGTCGGTAACACGGCAAAGACATCTTTTTCAGAACGAAAAACTTCAGTGCACTTTCTTGTTTCACTTTCAAAGAAAATGACAAGTGCAATTCGTCCAAAACTAAAGCCAAAGACGATTCCGCTCTGGTTTGAGCAGGGCTGTCATCATCGTACAAAGCCCGCCTTACGATTTCCTGTACACGTACCGCGCTGTGATTGGTTATCCGCCGCCAGAGGAAGGCTACAACGGGTTTCTATCAGTGGGGGTACAGCTAGGGGTACGTCTAGAGTCTAGGCTACCATTGTGCCCGGTAATAAGAGTATTATATTATAATATTTTAGTTAAATATTTTAATTAAATACTAAAACTATAATACTTTAATCTCCCCGAATCTACCCTAATCTTCCCCAATCTCCTCTAATCTCATCTAATAAGAGTATTATATGATTATTATATTATATTCATTAAATTATAATGCTAATACTAATCTGTAATAATCTCTCCTGTTGTGCCTCTGTGACTGACTAACTCCCCGAATCTACCCTAATCTCCTCTATCTCATCTACATGTAATAATTATTATAATATATTAAATTATAATTATAATACTAATCTGAAATAATCTCCCCTGTTTTACCTCTGTGACTGACTAACTCCCTGAATCTACCCTAATCTCATCTAATAATTATTATATGAATTAAATTATAATTATAATCCTAATCTGGAATAATCTCTGTGCCTGACTAACTCCTAATCTCTGCTCTTCGCTGAAAGCCGCCTGAAGCTGATGGCCTGTTCTCCTCCTCTCCTCCTTCTCTTCTCCTCTCCTCCTCCTCTTCTCCTCTCCTCCTCTTCTCCTTCTACCCTTTCCCCTGAATGTGTGTGTGTGTGTGTGTGTGTGTGTGTTTGTGTATTCTGTTTATGTGTGTTTGTCTGTGCATGCGTATGTGCGGTCTGTGTATGTGCGGTCTGTGTGTGTGTGTGTGTGTGTGTGTGGTCTGTGTGTTCCGTCTGACACTCTAGTTTCTCCCCTCTGTCTCCCTCTCTCCCTCCACTCAGCCCTTCAAGGAGCACATGGAGATCAAGAGCGACACACACACCGAAACACACACTCCTCAGAGTGAAGAGTACGAGCTCAAGGTATTCACACACGCACACACACACACACACACACACACACACACACACGAAACACACACTCCCCAGAGTGAAGAGTACAAGCTCAAGGTATACACACACACACACACACACACACGTGCAAACACACACACACTCCTCAGAGTGAAGAGTACGAGCTCAAGGTATACACACACATGTGCACACACACACACACACACACACACACACACACACACACACACACACCAAAACACAGTGAAGAGTATGAGCTCAAGGTATACACACACACACACACACATACTGGACTTGTCTCACCTATTAGTCAGTTGAAATTGAGAGAATCCTATAGAGTTCCTTCTACAGTAACCCCCCCCCACACACACACACACAGACTGTACCCTTTACCCTAGCAACAACCTAGGATGATTAACCTAGCAACCACTATACCTACCCTAGTAACAGCCTAGCAACCACCTCAAGTGCCCTAGCCTAGCAACCACTTTCACAGTTGCAACCTAGCAATCAACATAGCAACTAACATGACTAACCTAGCAACCAATCTAGAAATCACCACACCTATCCTAGCAACCACCTCAAGTATCCTAGCAATGACTTAGCAACCAATTCCACAGTTGCAACCTAGCAACCAACATAACTAACCTAGCAACTACCCTAACAACCACCACACCTGCCCTAGCAACAACCTAGCAACCACTTCATGGAACTCTAATAGCCTAGCAACCACTTCCACAGCTCCAACCGAGCAACCAACATAGCAACCGACATGACTAACCTAGCAACCACCATACCTACCCTAGCAACCACCTCAAATACCTTAGCAACAGCCTAGCAATTACTTCCACCGTTGCATCCTACCAACCAACATAGGAACTGCCATGCCTAACCTAGCAATCACCATACCCACCCTAGCAACGACCAAGCAACTTCCACAGGTGCAACCTAGCAAACCAACATGACAACTAACATGGCTAACCTAGCAAGCACCCTAACTGCCACCATACCTACCCTAGCAACTGCCTAGCGACCACAACACAACAGTTGCCATGTTTCAATCAATTTCCCTGCATTCTTGTGTGTGTGTGTGTGTGTGTGTATCTGTGTGTGTATGTGCGTGTGTATCCCAGGACCCGACCAACGGCTACTACAACGTGCGAGCGACTCCTCAAGACGAGACCCACCCAGCGTCTCGCTCCCTGCTCTACCAGGAGTTCCGCCCGCCCATCTCCACGGCAACCCCCGCCATGCCAACGGCCGCCCCGGCAACCAGCGTCCCGGTAACCAACCGCAGCTTGGCCCCCATTGGACGCTACGAGGTCCGCCCCCAGTCCCGCCTCTCTCACCCTGGATACTCCCACTTTAACACGGTCGCCCGGGTGACACAGAGCAAAGCCCCGCCCAGCACAGACTTCAGTGGAGACTGTGGCCTTCTGAGCTCCACCAATCAGGTGCATGCTTACGACAGCTACGCCTACCCAACCAGCTCGCAGTACACGCAGTACAGGCTGGGCTTTGCCCCACCTCTGGAGGAAGGGCCGGCCTATGAGATGTACCCCACAGGACAGGGGGCGGGACAGGGCGTGGCCTCTGAGCAATCAACGGCCAAATATGGAAGCGCCAGCGCCAACTTCCCCTACAACACTCCGCCTACTGAACACTCCCAGAAACACACGCAGAGAATGCAGACACATGTGTGAGATACACACACACACACACACACACACACACACACACACACACACAGAAACAAACGCAGAAAATGCAGACACACATGTGAGACACACACACACACACTCCCAGAAACACACGTGGAGAATGCAGACACACGCGTGAGACGCACACGCGCATTCACACTGAAAAACACACGCACGCACACACAATCAGAGACACACACACACACACACACTCCTAGAAACATGCAGAGAGAATACACGTGTGAAACAACACACAAAACACACACACACACACACACACACACACACACATACATGTAAAAACACACAAACACACACAAAAGAAAGCAGATACATGTGTGAAACACACTCTCACAGAAACACATGCAGATAATGCAGACACACTTGTCACACACACACTCTCACACGCACACACACATACACACACACATACTTTTCAAATACACACACTAACAAATACACCCAGAGAATGCAGACACACACACACACACACACACACACACACAAACTCCCAGAGAATGCAGACAGATGCGTGAGACACACACACGCACACATGGTAACACATGATAATAATGATACACTATTTAGCATTGGTTAGGCATTAACAAACGGTTAGTCACTCATTGATAACTAGTATTTCATCATCAGTAATTGATTATCAAATTATATATTAATTCTAAGGTTTTCCTTAGAAATGTCACGATTTAACATGTCGTACTGCCCTCATCTGTAAACGTAAATTTATACATTAACACTTAACATCCAGTAAAGAAATAATGTATAATTCATGGTAGAATTCATCATACATTCATAATGAAACTAATGCTAAATTCATCAATTCTGTAACCCCAAAGTGAAGTCATTACTAACTAAGAACTTAGCATTACTACACTATTTGATAATCACTTACTGATGATGAAACAATATTTATTAATGAGTAACTAGCCATTTGTTAATGCTTAACTAATAATAAATAGTGTACCATTATTACAGTGATAACCCAGTGGATGCACTCACACTCTCTCTCTCGCTCTCTCTCTCTTTCTCTCTCTCTCACACACACACACACACATACACACACACGCACACATACACACACATAAGATGCAAACACATGCAAACAACAAACAAACAAAATACACACACATACACACACACACACACACACACACACACACACTTGCATATCTGTTTCCTGTACCGCCGAACCAAGTTCTTACACATTCATTCCAGAAAACACACACATACACACACACACACACACACACACACACACACACACACACACACACACACACAGAGACTTTGACCACTCCTGACAAAATGACCTCCTAATCATCCAATGGCGAGTGAGGAGCTTTGTGCTGCCTGCTGGTTGTAGACTTCAGCAAAGGACTGCTAGCACACAGCAACAATGTATTGTGTTCTTGTCAACGTGTGTTTGTGTATGCATGTTTCTATCGGTGTGTGTGTGTGCGTGTGTGTTTGGGAAGGGGGTGGATGTCTTTGGTGTGTGTGTGTGGGGTGGGGGTTGACTGAGGGAAAATACTTTGTGTGTGTGTGTGTGTGTGTGTGTGTGTGTGTGTGTGTGTGCGTGTTTGATTGTGGATGTAAAGGATACATTGGTATGAGAGAAAGATGAGATGTGTGTGAGAAAAGTGTCTGTTTCTGGATGTGGGCATGAGAGAGCTGTGTGTGTGTGTGTGTGTGTTTGTGTGTTTGTGTGTTCTAATAGTGGATCACATCCACTACAGCCAGTGAACTTTGTCTGCTGTGGGGTTTCTGAATGAGAGTCTTACCCAACATGTCCACTAGGAGTCAGTGTCTGCTGTGGGGTTTCTCAATGAGAGTCTTACCCAACACATCCTCTAGAGGGAGTCGGTGTCTGCTGTGGGGTTTCTCAATGAGAGTCTTACTCAACACATCCTCTAGAGGGAGTCAGTGTCTGCTGTGGGGTTTCTGAATGAGGGTCTTACCCAACACGTCCTATTTCCCATTGGAGACTATTTTAGAAATCTCAGAGCATTATGGAATATTATGTGCAAGGAGCCGATTGGAGACTATTTTAGGAGTCTGTGGGGTCAAAGGGTTGAAGCTCACAACCCAACACGTGTGGAAACACAAGACTGATCAAAGATCAGACTTCAAGGTCGTGACTGATAAAGACTTCAAGGTTGTGACTGATAAAGACATAAAGGTCGTTACTGATAAAGACTTCAATGTCATGACTGATGAAGACTTCAAGGACGTGACTGATAAAGACTTCAAGGTCGTGACTGATAAAGATTACAAGGTTGTGACTAATGAAGACTTCAAGGTCTTGACTGATAAATACATCAAGGTTATGACTGATAAAGACTACAAGGTTGTGACAGATAAAGACTTCAAGTAAAGACTTCAGATAAAGACTTGTGACAGGGGAAGATACCTACCATGTCATGAGTTCTAAACAAACTGTGACATCATCAGTGGTCATCCAATCAAAGGTCACGATAGCAAGAGTGGCTATGACGTCACCCTAAACAGAGAATCCTGAAGGATCCCAACTAAGATCATCTCGAGCCTGGAGAGATTCCACACAAACACACATATTGGCAATGATCATTAACAGAAATTGCTGCGTGTGTGTGTGTGTTTGAGTGCATGTATTTTGCCTTGTCGTTTCCCTGTTGTTACAGGACTGTTTAGTCCTCTTGTGCTTTTTATTCTCCAGTGTGTGTGTGTGTGTGTGTGTGTGTGTGTGTGTTATGAGAGAGAGAGAGAGAGAGAGTACAAGTTGTGTGTGGCAAACAGCAAGTGTGTGTGAGGATGCAAATGTGTATGGATATGTGTGCCTTTGCCAGGTGTGTGTGTGTGTACATGAAGTGTGTGTGTGTATGTATGTGTGTGTGTGTGTGTGTGTAGGCCTATACGTGAGGTGTGTGTGTGTGTATGAAGTGTGTTGTGAGTCTCCTTTGGGCTTTTTCTTCACCTGTGTGGCTCTTACTGTGTTGATATTAAAAAAATAAACAAAAACAAACAGGAAACAAAAATCATTTATCCATGATATTGTTTTTGGACATTTTTGATTGTTTCTTAAATTGTATGTAAATATTTTTCCACATATTGCAAATAAACACATGCATTTGTTAAGAATGTTTATTCTTATTGGATATTTTTTGCCCAAAGCCACATACGGATAAAGGAAAAACAATAAGAAATGACAGTATATCTCACAGTAATATACAATAAAACAAATACAAAAGAAGACAGACAGTGAAAGAAATACCTTACTAACTAGTGATGAATATTATCATTTATGTAGCCTATGGATTCTACACTCAAAGGATGTTTTTAAATTGCATTATAGGTCTTAAAAAGGTGAACCGAGCGGTCTGTTTTACAGCTAGTTATCTAGTAGTTGTTTTGTTCTCCCAAGTTATAGCTGCAATAACCCGACTTATTTTATAGTATTTATGAGTCTCAAGCTCTTTGCACCACACCAATGACAGCTACTATACCCCTAAACTACCACTAGAGGGGGTGAGAGACCTAATTCGCCACACCTACTGTATACGAGTGACTCCCACCTGCTGTACCTAAAGGTCTAAAACAACAAAGTCCATAAGAAGCTGGTCAGGCTTCTATGTCCCTTCTTTAGACTAAACACTTTTGGTAACACTTTATTTTACAGTGTCACTGTTACAGTGTATTTACCTATGTAAACACAGTGGTACAACCTTTGTAACAACATGTAATATAATGTATTACTTTTGTACTTACATTATGTATTTTTGTGTAACTACATACTGTTACATTGTAATATGAAAAGCTTTTTTTTATAATACTATGCCAGTGCTGAGTTCCTGAAATGAGCTGAATGAGACCCAAGGCACCCTGATGCTGGAGTGGATGAATCAACCCTGAGGACACCCTTATTTGGGGTGCCAAGGTCATGGGGGAAATGGCACTTCTTTGCACTATCCATGCGTAGTTCCAGTTAGGTTAGTCTGAAGGATGTGCAACACAGCTGTTACATGTACATTGTTGCACACTGCCCCTGTGTTCAAATTTGTTGCTCAACATAAGGGTGTCCTGAGGGATTCACCCACTCCAGCATCAGGGTGCCCTGGGTCTCATTTTAGTCCTGTACCTGCTATATAAACTCGTTCGCAAATTGGTGTTGGGGGAATTTCTCACTTGAATTAAGTTAGTGGGTCCTTGGACATGAAAAATCAGAGAGGTGCTCGTCTGCCATAGTGCCACGAATTTTTTAATGGTCAAATCAAATATGGCCACCATCGATTATGGGCAATTCCATATCAGTTGACACAGGGCCGACCTCATGGTCCTCAAATCTTCCTGATTTTTTGTCCAAATATGTCTTATTAGACTAAAACCAAAATTTCAGCCTGATATCTTGTTTAGTTTTGAGATATGCCTCTTCAAAAATGGATAAAAGCAGCCTTTAAAAATGCTGAAAATTCCAGTGTTTCATAAGCAACACATTTTTTAAAATCCATCTCCTCTCTTAATGCAATAACATCCATTCCTAAAAATTTGAACACTGGGACAGTACCCTGTCTAGTTGTGTAATATCATATGGAAATTACAGTCAATCCCACTGTGGAACACTGGGATGGCAGAAGTATGGGTAGCCTAAAAGATGTGTGAGAGATGCCGACTTGCTTGCAACATATGATGCGTTCTGACCACCATACCAACAAGCCTTGCTCTTTAGTGTGCCAGGTGCACACCTAAAACTTTTAGGTGTGCGCAAGAAATACAAAAGTTTTTCCATGTTCTGTACAATTCTAATGTGCTGAGAGATTTTAAAAATGGAAAATAACAAATTGTTGCTGTTGGCAAGAAACTGCATGTTCAATACAATAAAAGAGTCATGAGGTAAATGCTTTAATGTTTTATTATGCCATTGATAAATCTACTTTTGACTCTCTCTACTTTTGACTCTCCCTCCTCCTTACAGCAGCAATAAGCTTTGAGAAGCATGATGTTTTCAGAGGCTGTGGTTCCTCTGTGACCAGGTCTGAGTCTGTAGCACTATGAGGAGGTGGGTCAACAGTATCAGATGACTCTGCCAGACAAGAATTGGTGAGTATGATATATTAGAAGAGAAATACATTGTACTCCAGTATACATTGATCTTGGTTCCCTAGTTCCACACAATGTGTACTGTTCAAGTTCTGTAAGCGATAAATGATGACACCTCAAAGTAGTAGCTTATAAATAGCAATAAAACAGACCTACCTGTAGCAATATCATCATCTGATTTACTGTCATGAGCTGGCCCTATTTTGTTTCCTGAGCCAAATTTCTGATTGAAAAGGCATAACAGATAAGGTCAAAAGAGATACATATCCTGTAATTTGATATGATGAACCTACAAAGTCAAATTATATGTGGCTGAAAGAAATCTAAAACACCAAAGTTACCTTTCGAAAGAGTTTAGGGATTTTTCGCAGGAACTGAAGAATTCCCTTTTTGGTTTTCTTATGTTTTGTTTGAGAGGTTGACTCAGCCAGAGATGGATGTTCTGACTCATATTTAGAGATGTGTTTTTCAAGCGATGTCAGCAAGGCCGTCTCAAAGGCAGAGTCCTTTATCTCTAAAGCTTGAGACAAAATCATTCCAGGGCCAAATTCACGCAGCAGGTCATGATAAACAGCTCTGAAGGTCTTCTGAATATCAGCTGAAGTGTCTGACGCGCTTGTGGCAGCAGCAAGCATGGGTAGAATCCTGCCCATCAGCTGTTTTGAATTCTCTGCCATATCTGAGGATTGGGTTTCTGTCCTGTTAGTCATCAGTAGTCGAACCATCAGAACAGTTCCTAGACAGGCGACATTATCAGCCTCTTTCTCTGCTGGCTTTTGGTTTGGTGTGGCGTGCATATGTCCTTGGCTACAGCCACCTTGGTCTATCTCAGAGGTCTTTGACTCTAGGTTGCAAGAGGCTGTGGAAGTCTTTACGGCTTGGTCTGAAACTGTCTTCAATGATAGAGAAAAGCTGTGCATCATATCCTTCACCATAGCCTCAGTCAGCACCTTCAGAATGTCAGTTAATATCTCTGATGGAGACTTTGACGGCACATCCAGTTCATCCACCAATCCTTCCATTATGAAGCTAAAGCAAGTTGGAGCCAAAATATCAGCCTGTTCCATGGTCCAAGGGGCAGTAAGCTTGAAACAAGGTAGAAGGAGGCGGTTCACTGTCTCCCAAGCAAAACTTGTAATAAGCTGAAAGGCAATCCGCTTCTTCAATACTCCATATTCCTGACACTTTGTAAGTATTGTGTCTGAAACAGATTTGCGAGGGACAATGCTGCCATCCTTCATGAAGAGATCATAAATTTTACCAACAAGTTCCTGGGGACTCACGACTGGCCTGGAGAGGGATTTCTCGATCCTTTCAGCAACAGTCTGGATGTCTTCATGCTGGGAGGAACCAAATGTCCCATCCTCCAAATGACGAGCCTCACTGATCATTTTAACAATTTTGATAGCGGTCTCCTTACCAGCAAAGAAGAGGGTCTCCATTGATTTGTTCTTACGAATACACTTCTGTGTAATTGCAGACCCATTCACGGGAACCATAGGTAAGATCTTTTCACTGTTTTGTTCCTTCCATCCACTGACGAAGGTTGACGGTGTACTCAAAATCGTTGACATTGACAAAGTCCTGGTTGTTACCTTTGGGTTTACATCTTGGCCTTCTTGGTCATCTACACCATTGATATTTTTAAACATTAAATTTAAGACGTCAAGCACCATTGTCATATACCCTGATTCCCCAAATGTGAGGATGTCTTCTTTAATAGAAATAAGGGCATTGCTAATTATCTGTTTTGCATACATTTCGGTATTTGTGTTGGTATCAAGTTGCAAGATGTTACTGAAAAAGTTCTTGACTTTCTCTTGTAATCCTAGGAACATTTCACAGGTGCCGTTCACCATAACTGAATTGAAATGTTTAACTTTTCTTAAACAAAGATTTGGCAAACCTCTTCCTTTGTTCCATGTTTTATCAGGGCTGTTCCTTGCCGAGTCTGATGTGGTGTGCAGAATTGTCTCTATGCCTCCAACCACGGTATCTACCACATCTGTCGCAAGCACATCTATGGAAAGTTTACAGAATGGAACTGTGAACGTTTCTGCTGATTGCAACAGAACCTGGCCCACCTCCCGGGAAACCTCGGCATGGAAATCATCTTGGCAGAGTTTGTGGATAGCATCGGTTATGGTAGCTTCCATGTCATCACTGCCCATGTCACTGAAACTCTCATCTGAGGGGCATCTGACATGAGAATCAATGACATCATCTGTAACAGTATCCACATCTTTGGAGAAGTATTCAAGCCATGGCATGCCAGTCAAATCATCTTTCTCACAGCTGTTGCTGGAGGAGGCAGAGGACTTCAGAGATGTGTGGCTCTCGAGAAAGTTAACTAGAATGTCAGTCACTTCCTCGAAAGCATCCATCTGAAATTTGACACTTGATAATACTTTCATGGATGGAATGGGTAGATCATCATTAACCTCATTGGTGTTCTCTGTTGCTGTGGAGAATGACAAAGTGCTGAAGCTATCCTCAGACAATAATAAAGAGCTGGAGGCAGAGGTCAAGTCATCCAAATAGAAAAGGAGACTGTCACCAACACTGCTACTGGCTGATGGGAGAAGAGCAGACGTCCCTCCCCCCGGTGTCTTTTTTCCCTGACCAGAGATGTAGGAGGCAAGCACTGCTTTTAAAACATTCTTAGTGCAGGTGTTCAGCTCCCTTTGAGTGAATGGACAGTAACTGTCGCTGTGCACCTTACGAGGTACAAAAGGATCCAGTTGTTTAGTCAATGGGAGATCTTGGTCACTTTTGCTCTTTCTTTGAGGTCCTGATGACTGTCTGTCTTCATCCACATCCAATGAATCAATATCTTCCACGGCCAACGATTCATTCTTTGTATTGAAGTTAGTGGTGTTGGTTTGGCTCTGATGGAAGGGAAGCTGTGCAAAGAAGACTTTCAACTTCAGCATAACTTCGCAATAGACTTTTTTTGTAGCAATTTGAATTGGGTTTGTCCTTGCACTGCAGGAAGGTAAGTGGACATTAGGTAAAGTCTGTGCTAAAGCTTCATCAACCACAGGGGGATTTCGGTTTGTTGAAGGCCAACCAATACTCTTTACCACCCCTATAAAGGTCTCAATGATATCAGCAGCAGTCTCCTCAATGGACTGAAGAAAATATTTAGATATGTGATCCTTTTTATCCACTGCTTCCTTTGCACAGCCTGTGCTTGTTGAAGCAGAGAGACTACTTTCAACGTTTCCAGTAAGGACATCACAGCCAAATTTTTTGTCCTTTGAGGGAAAGTCATCCATGGAAACCGACAGTGGTATTTGGCTTTGACCACCCAGTTCTAGGAGCTCTTCGTGAACTTCCAAATCCCTCATATGTGGAGGACAAATGTCAACACAGTTACTGTGACATGTAATATATTTAACAACAGTTTTGACAGATGCCAGCCATGTTTTTGCAGGTTTGTTACTGTCATGTCCATCCAAGCAAGTGTCCATTGTGTTGATGACTGCAGTCACAGCGTCTCCAACAGTTGAAGCTGAGGCTAAATTGACATCTTTGTCCGAAGGGCTTACCTGACCCGTTGAAGGCTGCTTTCCTTTAATGAATGCGTTCAGCATCAGAGTGATTTCTCTAACCAGATTATCAGTGCTGGTGAACTGCTCAAGGGCCCTGAAGTCTGTCCAATCAAACAGTGAACGCTGCACCTCAGCCAAGACTGAGTTTATCTTCAGTGCTACTGCCTTTGCAATACCAATGCTTAACTCATTGGAGCTGGTGGTGGAGGGGACAATGCAGAGGTCTGTCAGTGTGCCCTGAATGTTGCGCTGGATCCTCTTCTCTGTGATACCAAGGTCTTCTAACAGCAAGATGTCACACCTAAAAATAATATATATGCAAACAAAAAATGATGCAGATCATATTAATTGATAACTAAATGTAGTCATTTAGATTTATACAATAACTTATTTGTATCAGTGTAACAGGTATATAAACTACATACTCAGTCTCTGAGTAAATTGAGATGCTGGTCGAAACGGCACAAGATGGAGGAGAGGAGGTGTCCCTGTCTTTTGAAATAATTTCAATCAATACTCCATCCTTGAGAACCCTGACTTCATGTTCATCCTCAATATACCTCATGCGAGTTTTTGAAAGAGAGCAAGCAGACTCAAAACTTGTAGGGTTCTTGTGGATAGAAAGGAGCCATTTGGGTTCCTCATTAAACGCTTTCATGAGGGCTGGGAGAACAAAGTGCACTGCACTCAAACTCGCATGTCTCATCAAGGTAAGACATAGTGTGAAGAACTCCACCTTTGTCATCTATTTGGAAAACACATCATGTTTCAGTGATACTGAATGATTCTCATTTCTCATTTTCAAGAACACAAACACTCCTTCACAAATGTTTCTCACAAAGGAGGATACTCACAGGATGAGTAGTTGCCTGAGAGAATGCAGCCCAATCTCTGAAGAAATAAAAAAGGAACATTTTTAAGTTATAAGTCTTGTCAGAAATTTTTGATTAAACTATTATACAACTATGAGCTCGGTCTTTAGGTGTAGGCCTACTGTAGAGTTTGAGAAGTAGGGAGAAAAGACAGAACACATACGTCTCTGAGAGTTCTGTGAGATAGTCAGAGAGGAATAAGATCTCATCTGGCAACTCGCGCTTGGATGTAGAGGGTTGGTCTTTCTCCACAAGTGTCCCTGGGGAGGGCTGTCCAGTCAGAGAGGAGCCTAAGGCAGGGATAGCTGGCAAAGAGGTCATGTGAGTGTATTACTGTATGTCTGACTAGAAATAAAAGTTTTCTTGAGACAGATCTCTTTTAAAATAGAATTGAGACAGAACTCTTTAAACATAGAAATCCAGTAGTAGAAGCCCAAATCTTTGACTGGATATTATTACTAATAATATTAGTAGTAGCGACATAAGTAGATTAGTCAAATTAATTTACCAGCATCAGATTTGAGGCTTCCCTCCTTAACAGCATCCCGCCCACTGGGCTTCATTTTTCCTGAAAGAGGAATATTACAGATATCAAATTAAGAATAACTTTTTTTTTTTCAATTTCTTAAGACAGTTACTTAAAGCCTGATACTGTATTGATGTTAATGCCTAATGATGCATTCTCACATTATTCACCAGAATGAACAAATTACTTACTTACTAGGCTACATAATGTTACATTATTCATGCAGGTTTAAAATTCTATACATGTTTAAGAATTATGAACTAAAATGGATAAAACGTATGGTACATAACTCATAGGCCTACCTTGTCTTAGGACTGTGCTGGCACTACTTTAAAAACATTTGAACAACTGCATGGAGAAATGTGTGGTTGCAGTCAGCTGTTTTATCAAATGACCTAGAGGCCTACAACTTGCCTTACAACCAAGTTTAGAACTTCCTTATGACATCACAGTTCTATGGAGCTATGTCATAAATACTCTGCATCAGTGTCAAAAATTCTAGAGTGTAGTTACAATCTGGAATCTTCAATAAGTACTTTGGACACAAAACTAGCACTAACTAACACCATAGCACTATTCTTTTCACTGTAAACTTATGCTATGCATATCAGTCTAACCGATTTCCTGTGCTCTCGAGCTTCCATGAGTAACAGATCAAAGTTTACATAGCCTACGCAAGAAAAAAAATACACAAAAAAATATTCGGTAACACTTTATTTTACAGTGTCACTGCAAATACAGTGGTAGGCCTACAACCTGTGTAACAACATGTAATATATTAATTTAAAATTGTATTAATTTTGTACTTATGTATTTTTGAGTAACTACATACTGTTGTTACATTGTGATATGAAATGTTTTTTATAATACTTTGCCAGTGCTGATTTCATGAAATGAGCTGATTGAGACCCAAGGCACCCTGATGCTGGAGTGGGTGAATGAACCCTCAGAGACCCTTATGTTGGGCAACTAGTTCGGGGTGCCAAGGTCATGGGTAAATGGCACTTCTTTGCACTAACCATGCTTAGTTCCAGTTAGGTTAGTCTGGTACACTTTATTTTAATATGTTTATTCCACTGTAGCCTCAAAGAGTAACAAGGATGTGTCAACAGAGCGGTTACATCATGGTTACATGTATATTAGATAAACCAAATCTTGAATTTTAATATGGCTGGGTGATAAAAGTGTTCCAATAGGCTACAGGTAAAACAACACATGCAAAATATTTTTCCGATACATGATGGTTTAGGGGTGCCACCGGACATCTGTTAGCTTAAGCGCTAACAATGCTAGTGGCCACCAATGGAGTTCTGAGGTAACAAAAACTGCAGCTCAATAAAAGTTTTTGTGTTTGCCATGTTTTAATGCATATTACTATCATACCCTCGTGGCATTTTGGTGGATATAATCATTGGCATAGGGTGTTATCTATTTTTATGATTAAGAATAAAGTCAAGGGTAACAAATGTATATTTTTATATGGCCTATTTATAATGTAAAGGTAAAGTAAAATTTGATGAAATCTATGTCAAAGTTGCTTAAAATAAAATGCAATCTGTGATATTTTGTCCCTAATTTTGTGAAAAGTATACATTTAGCCTTGTACCTCATAGGCACCCATTGATTTTCCACTGACTCGCGATCGCCCAGAGGATTTGCAATTGGAATTGCAGGTTGCTGACACCTTGCTCGAGCCGCATACGGCTATGCACCTTGCTGCATCAGGGCGCCCTCTGCTGCAACAAGTCTCATCTTACAGTTTTTTTTTTAATTGTTTAGGCTGAACCAGAGCCATAGAGAGCCATACCGCTCTGGGCTGAACACAATTTTGAAAACAGGGTTTCTTTGAAAAAAAAAAAAAATACACACAATTAACCAAACACCACACTAAATTTCCATAATTCCTAGACTGTTTGCAAAATGTTTGACTGTTTGACTGTTTGCATACTTCAGTCAAAACACGTGCACACAATTACAGTAGGCCTATAAAAAACGCTTTCATTTTGTAAACAGTCCTCCAATGATCAGACAATATTACTGTCAGTTAGGACACTATGCTGATAAATAGCCTACAAAACATTTTGTAAACCTATTTAGGAAATAACATGTGCTTGGCTTTTTGCCAGACATAGTTATGTATGAGAATTTAGATGACAAAAGATATGGATAAACTGCAACAACAAGACCGACTTATGCTTGATATTGCTGTGAACGTGCTAGTATATTTTTGGAGAGATAGAGAGAGAAACAAAGAGATTCAGAGAACATTTGTCATGAATAGACCTATTTACAATAAACTGTATAAACTGTAGGCCTATGTTTATTGTGTTTCCAATTTTGCACAAGAGTGTATTTACAGTCAGTGGCTATGTAGTTCAGTGGCTTCGTTTGTGCAGTATTTAGGAGGGCAGTGTCTTTCAACTTCAAATACGAAACCTGACAAGCGATTTCTGTGTTTGTGCTATTTACACAAGACGACCTTTTATTTTGAAAGAATTTTGATTTTACACCGGAAGTGTTTGTGATACACTGGCTAGCTTCTGTTGATTTCATCGGTCTCTGGCTAAATTGGAAATAATAGTGCTCCATACCTCTTAAATTGTTACTCGGCGATTAGTTAAGAGCAGTAGATTCTTTATATTTTTGTTTTATATTAATTGTACGTCTCGAGGGACGGTGGATTAACGTATACATTTATAAGGTATCATGTAACGTTAGCTTTGAAACTGCTCAACTGCCACATTTGGTCGAAGGCTTGCTAGCTAGCAAAGCTTCGTGGTTATTTAGTTGAGTATCGATAACAAGCTAATTTAACGTTAGCTCTTCTTCGAAATCAGTATCTAGCCATGAAGGCGTATGCGGGTAATATAAGGTCGGGCTAAAACATGAAGCATACCGACGTGGAATTGATCACTAATGTTGAGCTAACGAAGTCAACATACATCCCCCTCCATTAGACAAGGGGGGTCACTCAAAGGATCTTCTTTGAAGAACGGCGAATGTTTTCATGGATGTGATTGCGTAAGTAGATATATTTTTGCATTTTGTTTGTCAAACAAGTCAGTTGAACGCGTATGTGGTGGTGTCCAGAGTATTTTTTATTATTTTGCTTGCTAACCTTCACTGACACCGATTGCTTTCATATTCGTGCGTCGTCATGACGTGCAATTGGTTAGTAACGTTAGCGTTATAAAGACGAGGTGATAAAGCGTACTCGGTGTCAATTGTGTCAGACAGGGTTTGACATCGTTTATAATTTTAAATCATGTGCAAAGGTGCTTATTTTTTATATATTTGGATGTTCATATAAATAAGAGGTTAAGATGTTAACAGTAACTAATTGACACTTCGTCGAAGTGTTACAATTTTGGGTGGTAACTACGTAAGAATTGGATGCAAAACATCTGTCTGACATGAAATTAACACCCCTATTACCTAAATCATTGATTGTTAGTGGAAATATACTCATGTTAGTGCAATATCTCTACATCTCTTTGACAGATAATGGCAACAACAAAGATGAAACTGCGGGTCCGAAAGAAGTCTGCTGCCAGCAGTATCTCACAGGCCATGTCTGCAGAGGCATCACCAGATTCTAAATGTCCCATATGCTTGGACAAGTTCAAAAACATGGCCTACCTGGACTTATGCCTGCACAAGTTCTGTTTTCGTTGCATCCATGAATGGTCCAAAAATAAAGCAGAATGTCCCCTATGCAAGCAACCATTCAACTCAATCTTTCACAGTATAAAAGCAGAGAATGACTTTAAGAAGTATGACCTGCGACCCACTGAGAATGGTTCATTTGGTAACCTGGGAGGTCAGAGGTTCAGGTATCGCACTACATTGGCTGATAACCGCCGACGACCTCAGCGAAGGACATCCCCGCCACCTGATAATGGGGTCATGTTTGAGACGCTAGCATCTCCTGCTTCCCCAAGACAGGACCGGAACCTTCACCGCATGATGATGAGACTGTCAGCCAGACGCAGGGCCGAGAATGAAGGGCGGACAATGCGAGCACTGCGGGAACAGGAAATGATTAAGTTCAGACGTGCCCTCTACCGGAGAGGAGTGCGTGTTCGAAGTGTTCGGGACAATGGCCGTACCCGGGACACATCAGCAGAGTTCTTTCAGCGGAACCCAGCTTGCCTTCATCGTCTGGTGCCTTGGCTTAAGCGAGAACTTACTGTGCTGTATGGTGCTCACGGCTCCCTCGTCAATATCGTTCAGCACATCATTATGTCACAGATAACCAGGTACAACATGGAAGATGATGCTATAGTCCAGGAGCTTAGGCCTTTTCTTCAAGCACGTACTGAACATTTTGTACACGAATTTATAAATTTTGCCCGTTCTCCTTACAATATGGAAGCTTATGATCAGCATGCTGTCTATGATTGCCCGGCTCCCTCCTCAGAGGAGGACAGCAGTTCGAACTCATCAGTCATTGCCATCTCAGAGGATGAAGAGGACTCTGTAGGTCTGAACTCCAACCCTAACTCAATGACTGGCAGCACCCTGAGCCAGACACCTTGGGATGATGAGACGCCAGGGCCCTCCTACTCCACAGAGCCTGTCCAAACTATGGCATTGTCAGTCAGAGACTCTGACTCTGAAAGCAGTGTGGAGGAGGCTGATGGGCCTGTGGCTGCGCAGGGGAACGCCTCTGGTGCCGTCGATGCATCTGCACAGGATGGGGACCATGTCTCTTCCGGAGAGGACGACTGCCTCATTGTTGGGTACGTTAAGCCAATGGCTGAACGGACACCAGAGCTGGTTCAGCTTTCATCTGACTCTGAGGAGTCTGTGCAGGATGAAAGCACGGCAGCCCCCAAACAGCCAATGCACATTCATTTTGGCTCTGAACTCAACTCCCCAGCCTCTGTCAGCTCCTCGTCCACAAAGCACAAGTCCACAGAGAAAGAATCCCCAAGACAGACTGAAGGGAAAGAAAGGAGTTCACCAGAAAAGAGATCCAGAGATTCAGCTTCGCATGAGGGGACCCCATCATCAGACCAGCACACCTCTTCAAGCCTGGTTCTCAGCAGACATAAAGACCCAGATAACCGGGATGACCGAAGACACAGAGCGCGAGGCTACTCAAGGTCTCCGTCAGGGTCTTGGTCAAGGTCCAGAAGTCATGACCGGTCATCTCACAGCAGCAGAAGACGCTCCCGGTCCCAGAGCAGAGACCACAGTAGAGAGGGGAACTATCCAGACAGGAGACAGGGGGATGATCACTTAAGTGGTGGCCGAGAGGCAGCACCACATGCGTACCACTGGCACTCATACAGCCACTACAGCTGTGAGAGGGACAGGAGCCGAAAGCACTACACAGAGAAGAGGTCCTCCTACACCAGCTACTATGTCAGCCCTTCCCGTTCCCGTTCCCAGCGGTCACGCAGCCGAAGCCGAAGCCATAGTCGTGAGTCTCGCCGTCGAGAGCGGAGGCGCTCCAGAAGCCGCTCTAGCAGCGACTCACGAACTTCCCATAGGAAATCTAAGCATGACAAGCCTGGGGGAAAGAGGAAGTACAAAACACGGCACCTGGAGGAGCCGCCTTCAAAGACTGACGCCTCCAAACAGCACGAGGCTGAGGATGGTGCAAAGGAGCGGAAATCAAGCAAAGAAAAGCATAGGAAGAAGTCAAGAGAGAGGTCCACGAAGAGAAGTCCAAGCGTTGAAATTGTATATGAAGGCAGGTCGGCAGAACAACCCAGGAGACATCACAAAAAAAAGAAAAAACATAAGAAGAAGAGCAAGAGACATCGGAGCAAGGATCGAAGTAGTAAGCATTCACCTGTTGTAATCACTATAGACAGTGACAGCGATCCTGCTACTACTAATACTGCCATTGGCAGTGATGTTGATGACCCCATCCCAAACCTTTCTCCTCCTCTGGTCCCCTCCAGCAATCCTGCAGATAGCTGCTTGTTAGATTCAATACTGCAGCACTGGGAACAGCAGTTTCCCACAGTCAGTCAAAATGTTGGAGCTGATGTTATGGCTAATCCACCAGACCCTTTGACAGGTGAACCAGATCCTCTGACAAATCTGTCAAATCCTCTGGCCGGCACGCCACACCCTGTATCTGATCAGTCAGACCAATTGACTAATCACACAGGGTACTTGGCTGCTCCACAAGATACCATGACAGATCCACCAAACCCCCCAACTGATCCACCGCATTCTTTGACAAGTGAACCAGATCCGTTGATAAATCCACCAGATTTGTCTTCTAATACGTCAGATGGCTTGACTGAGAAATTAGATCCCATGATTGATATGTCAACCACTTTGCCTAACCCACCACACTTCTCTACAAATGACCAGGGTTCTTTGACACATCCGCTAGAGACATTGGGTGAACAGCCAAACCAGCTTGCTAATCAACAGGACCACTTGCCTGAGCCACAAAGTCCTGTCACTGACCCGGAAGATAGACGAGAGCCTTTAGGTGAACTGTGTGGCATGCCACAGTGTTGATGACTGTTAGAATTGAGCTGGTGGCTGTAAATGGTAGAGGACTCTTGAGGATCAGCCATGGACACAAAATCTTTTTGAGTATTGAAACGGAGCAGAGAAAAAAACATCCTCATGGCACTTAAATTTGCCCTTCCAGAGGAAAGATATGTTGTTCTGCCAAATATTGTATGCTACTGTCTCCATTGTATTCATCAAAGATGAGAAGACATTTTGTCCAGATGTTAAATGATAACAGGATGTGACTTTTCTCTTGTGGAAAAAAAAGTCAGAAAAAAAGGTTTTCTTTTAATTGTCAAATGCTAAGTTGTTTATGTTTGTATATTTCAAAGGAGAATTTTTTACACGCCTTTCATGCAGTTTATGAATATCTTTGATCCACTCTCAGGGAAAATGGATTGATGCTGTTGATTTAGCTTTTTTAAATCCTCTTGAGACCAAACTCCCTGCTGCTCTTGGATTCCTGGATTTTATTGTGCCCGTTTGTTGACAGTATTTGAACATTGGTCTCCTATTCTTGCAACTTGGAAGGACTCCTCTTTGAATCATTCTGTCAAAATGTAAATTACAATAAAAAGCTTGGATCCACCCTTCATAGAAATGTTTTTTTCTCTTTCTTAAAAAAAAGAAAAGAAATTTAAATAATCTTGAGTGTATAAGTATGCGTCACTGAACAAGATAAGATGTACTTTATTGAATACAAGAAGTACAGCAGTAATTGGAGGAGTGCTTTCTTGGCCCGAATGAATAAGACAGTATACATACAAAAAATATGTTTGCCATGGTAGAGATGCATTTTTAAACAAGTATGGAATGTAGCAGATTACCTCACACACGCTCCCATTATGTTTGGAGACTAAAATGTGCTTACCAGACAGTTATCTGCCATGACATAATTGTCAAGTAAATATTTTGAAATGATAGACACTGTTAGAGGTTGATGCCATTACTGTGTATTATTGATGTTATTTAAAGTTTTAATGATTAATGATTAATGATAGCCCTGGCACAGAGAAGCATGTAGAAATAGGCCTACTGTACATGGCCGTGCCGTGCCCTGACCGATTGAAATAACTCCGCCTTCTTCCGACGTAGCAGGAAGGAAGTAACGTGCTGATCTGAACTAAGGGGGGGGAAATCAACGAAGAAAACATGGCACCTGGTTTGCAAATTAAGGTATGTCCATTGTGTTACAAGGATTGGCCATAGAGAGATTTGGAAGTGAGTTTAATTGGGTTTAAAGACCTTGCGTTTTAAGTGTGCACGTCGATGATGTAAAAAAAAAAAACCCCAGCGTAGGCTATAAAATATTCTCTATCCGCGGACACTGGTCATTTATTTATCCAGCTTTAAGTCATTATTCTTCAAACAGATGCACGTCTGACATGGTTATTGGGAACACACCATCATAGAAATGAACGCTGGCGAATAATGTCTAAAGATCAACTTTGCATTTTACGATAGGCTACTGCAGTTAGGCTATAATCTTGGATTAACTGCACGTGTTTGGCACATTGATTCCAAAACAGCTGATCTGACTGAATCGAATGGAGTCTACTTTAGATTCACACTTCTCACAACATCAGCTGCAGTAGTAGCTTCATTTGGTTATTTCAGATTGAGTTTTGAAAGTCCTAACTCTAAAAACCCTCACCAGATACATTTTCTCATTTTCTTAATGTAGAGAATTTGCGAGTTTTGAGTTTGCTGCTGGGTCTTCCAGCAACTGAAACATTCAAATTCTAACTCAAAGACACCAAAACTATGGTCCTGCATGCCCCACTCAAAGCCCTTTTTAATGTAAGATAGTGTCCATGATTAAACCCCCACTATTTGATTTAGCTAGAACAATTTATAAAACATTGGATCCCTCAAAGCAGACATGCAGTAGGCTAGGCCTTTGTCAGTTGTGAGAGAGCCCTTTTAAGACAACACACTTTGCTTTGACTGCCATTATTGTTCAGAAGTTATTCAGTAATATGTACTCATGCTGCTGATGATTAAGTCTGATGCACTACATGGTTGGTGAGAAATCATGGCCAGTCAAGTACCTGCATCCAATTAATTAATTGTTGGAAGCAGTAGTGTGCTGCACTATGTGCTGAAGCACAAGTAGCATGTAGCACATGTAGCATGGCAGTATGCCATTACAGAAATGGCAGTTATTCTGTAATCATGCTGCTATGATAATTCAGTCTAATGTACTTCGGCTGGTGAGAAATAATGGGAATATCACACTTGAAATTTTATTATAATGGAAGGGCTGTTTATTGATTCAACAACTTGAAAAGCCCTCAGAGACTTGCTGTTTCCGAAAATGTCTAGGGCATGATATACTGATCTCTGCAGCAAGCAGTGTGTAGTTAACCTCACTCAAGTCAGATCATTTGTTGCACTGCAAGCTGCACTTACATATGAAAGTTGCTTCAGAAGACTGGACGTCATCAAACATCCTTGCATAATTGTTGTCTGTCATCTTACTTCAACCACTCGCTCCCATCATGCAACACGATTTCTAGTTTCTCAACTATTCCAAACAAACATAATTGTCCGTAACTCTTGCATAAATGATTTAACTTGCAGAATATATAATTGTCTTTCATATATAACTGTTGATTGCGTTTTGAGTATTTGTAAGAGCTGAGCAACGCCAAAAATCCTGCCTTTCTAGCAATTCCTACAGTCTCCTGGGTCATTCCACGCCAACTCACCTAAGGCCTCCCAGTTCATGTCATGGATTTCATTGAAAAAAATCACATTTATGCTCCTCTCTGAGAAATGTAACCTTGCCAAATATCAAAGCTTTACCCCAAACCGTTTTCCTTCAATAAATTCTTGAAATATACCTTTTAAAGGCAAATGAGCCTATTTGCATCTCTCTATATTAAGCTTCACCAATTAAAGGAATTTCAATGGATAAGCCTGTAATTTTCACCATGCCTAGATATGATCCCAACAATGATTTCTAGTTGAAATTTAGCCTGTTTTATGCAAAACATGGACTGTTATAGAATAACATAAATGCTTGTCCTCGAGCATCAAATCTTTACATTTCAAAATTCCACATCTCTTTAGGTTTTCAATATTTTGTAGCGAAACTTTCCGAAATTGTAGTTTTACCTTGGTTCTTCAAGTACTGAAAGTAAAAAATGTTTGCAAGCAACGATGAGCAGGTGCCAGAGGCTCAAACATGGCCTCCAAGCTGAAAAGGGTGTTTTTTGGCTACTTTGGGACCACTGGAGACCAAAAGGGATTTGTTAGAATGCTTCCATTTTTTTTTCTCAGAAAGACCACCTTTATATCAGGCACATATGAAAATTTCAGAGATGTGTTAGTGTCCAATATTTTTCCACATTTTTTTGAAAATGTGTTAGATGACGCACTACAGGTGAATGGGGTATGATTTTAAATTAAGACATATCACAATGAAACTTTCCCAATTGCTCACTTACATTAAGATTAACACTTTTTGTATTGGACGTTTTCTAAAATTGTATGTTTAAGCAATGCAAATAAAGCATTATCGACTTAAATGAGCTGTGTGTAGGATTGTGGCCAAAATTGGTACTACAATGAGCTGTGTATTTTGAAAATGATTGTAGTACCAATTTTGGCCACAATCCTACACACAGCTGATTTAAGTTGATAATGCTTTATTTGCATTGCTTAAACATACAATTTTAGAAAACGTCCAATACAAAAAGTGTTAATCTTAATGTAAGTGAGCAATTGGGAAAGTTTCATTGTGATATGTCTTAATTTAAAATCATACCCCATTCACCTGTAGTGCGTCATCTAACACATTTTCAAAAAAATGTTGATATAAAATGCCTGAGGTGGTCTTTCTGAGAAAAAAAAAATGGAAGCATTCTAACAAATCCCTTTTGGTCTCCAGTGGTCCCAAAGTAGCCAAAAAACATACTTTTCAGCTTGGAGGCCATGTTTGAGCCTCTGGCACCTGCTTATCGTTGCTTGCAAACATTTTTTTACTTTCAGTACTTGAAGAACCAAGGTAAAACTACAATTTCAGAAAGTTTCGCTACAAAATATTGAAAACCTAAAGAGATGTGGAATTTTGAAATGTAAAGATTTGATGCTCGAGGACAAGCATTTATGTTATTCTATAACAGTCCATGTTTTGCATAAAACAGGCTAAATTTCAACTAGAAATCATTGTTGGGATCATATCTAGGCATGGTGAAAATTACAGGCTTATCCATTGAAATCCCTTTAATTGGTGAGGCCTAATATAGAGAGATGCATATAGGCTCATTTGCCTTTAAAAGGTATATTTCAAGAATTTATTGAAGGAAAATGGTTTGGGGTAGAGCTTTGATATTTGGCAAGGTTACATTTCTCAGAGAGGAGTATAAATGTGATTTTTTTCAATGAAATCCATGACATGAACTGGGAAAATTTCTGAAAATTGGGTGAGTTGGCGTGGAATGACCCTCCTGATTGGTTTGTTCATTCCATCTCGGTCCTGAAATCCCTTTCAACAGGCGCGATCTCAGATGCTTGCGCCATAAAGTGCATAATCTGACTCAAGTGAGGTGTGTAGCGTAGTATAGTGTGGTGTGTGCAGCACATGAAAAGTAGCCCAGGAGTAGTATGGTGCTCAACTTGCTTTCGGTCAGCTGTGGCACTTGTAGTCCATTAAAGGTGACATGGAATGGATTAATGGAGGATTGTACCTTGTTCTCTGACGTTAAAAATACAATATATTCAATTGCATTTGGTCAAAAAAAGATCAAATGATATTCTACAAGCCTAGTTAACATCTCATATTTAAGATGTGTATTGAAATGTTTTTTTTTGCCTAAACAATGCCCCACTCTGGCCACCTTAATTGAACTGCAATGGCTTTGTGCTATTTGACATCATTTGTAGGCTTTTTTCTAATTCGCCCATGATTTAGTGGCCATTTCCAAGAGGGCAGTAGTGCATGGGACTCAATAAACTTTGAGCCAGCCAAGTAATTAGTTAATTGCAAGAGTGGGTACTGTGTAGTGGAGCACATACGGTAGCACAGCAGCATGTTGTATCGGAAACAGCAACTACAAAACAGCAATTGACAAGGCAATAGTGTCACTGATGTGAATCACTGTCACCAGCAAAATTTAAACATCTGCTCCTTGTCCTCGCACTCGCATTGTCAGAAAGTTTCATCAAAATCCGTGCGATACTTTTGAAGTTATCTTGCAGACAGACAAACAAATAGACAACATAACCTCCTACTTCTAATAATAATTTAGCCCTTGATACTTTTTGTTATGCCATTCTTACCTACTTTTTACCCAGTACATTATGCAAGTGTTACCTACATGTATGTATGTAACATAAGTTTTATGTATTTACTGTACACAATATGTTTATTTATAATGTAGCATGTCAGTGTCTACATGCCTGTAACACCTTGGATTTCTCCAATATATTGATTTATGTTGACTACAACTTTGAGGAATTTGATTTGGAATTTTTATATAGACTACAAATTAAAATATGGTCGTTAGGCGCAAAACCTCCAATGATCCTAAAATATTCTCATTAATTCATGGGAAAGTTTGACAAAAGCTCATTTTAAACTGTACAGCTATAGTTCTGTCATTTAAAAGCCGTAGGCTTTAGTCTAGTGTATTTCCTTTTTACTTTACACTATCAGTAAATCTAAATTTATCTACAGTTGGCTGTGTTTAGGAGCCACCGTGGCCTATTTATCTTCAGTTGGCTGTGTTTAGGAGCCACCGTGGCCTACTGGTCAGGGCTGCGGGCCTGAAACCAAATGGTTGTGCGTTTGATCCCTGACCAGTAGGACAAATGTGGGCGGGGAAAATGGTGGAGCCCTGCTCTTCCATGCCCACATCCATGGCTGATGTGCCCTTGAGCAGGGCAGTAGCAGGCAACCCGCTGCTCAGGGTTAGTGTGAGTTTCTTCTCACTGTGTGTTCACTGTGTTCAATGTGCATCACTGTTTCACAATTAGGATAAATGCAGAGACCAAATTTCCTGCACGGGATCAGAAGAGTATATATATATATAGCCTACTATACTGCATAAATAGATGTGCTTTATTTAGCCTGATTGTCTCTCCTCCTCTTCGTCTGTAGATTGGAATTATTGGAGGGTCAGGCCTTGATGACCCAGACATTTTGGAGGAAAGGACTGAACGATATGTGGACACACCCTTTGGGAAGGTCAGTCCTAAAATTATCAGTCTATTTTGTAACTGCTCGATGTATGATGTAGAGCTGTTAACATTAAGCTGTTCATGTTAAGCTATTACATCATTGACTGAAACATGTTTTTGTATTTTCCCCAACCAGCCTTCAGATGCTCTTATTGTGGGCAAAATAAAAAATGTTGAATGTGTCCTGCTGGCCAGGTAATCATTGCATTGATTGCGTTATGTTTTAGCAGCTCTTTGACATCCTTTTTTTTAAATACCAAAATGGTGAGATGATTTGGATTCCAGTGCCATCTTCTGGCCACAGAGAGTATTGCAGGACTGTTTACACTTACCATTATGTCATGGTCTCCCCTCAGGCATGGCAGACAGCATACTATAATGCCCACTAATGTAAACTACCAGGCCAACATTTGGGCCCTGAAGGAAGAGGGCTGTACCCACCTTCTGGTCACCACAGCCTGTGGATCCCTACGAGAGGAGATTCAACCTGGTGACATAGTTATTCTTGACCAATTCATTGACAGGTAAAATAATAATAATAATAACATGTTCACATACCACCAACACATTTCAATGACATTCATTCATCTATTTCATTAGTATATTGTGGATGTAGAATTTCTTAAATTTTATTAATTAAAGGAAGTTGAATTGAAAGTCAAAAACATTTGATAATTATTCAGGTACAGTATTTAACAACAAGACAGCATTTATTGGCCATCTTATTTGCGTAGTAACACTGCAACTATTTAACAGAAAATGCTTTACAGCATGACATGGTAACAATTAGCGTCTTCTAGGCGCGCCTATAAGGCTATGGAGAATGTTTGGAAGGTTTTATGTACCTTTTTGTTGCTTTTTTTATTGGTTTTACACAAACACTTACAAGCAGATAGTAGCTGCTTCTACAGTAAACATTGTGTTATGTAAAAGTATCAACCATGAAACAAATGTAACATTTTGAATTTATCATTTTGCATTTACCATGACTTTTGTTCGTCATGGTAAATTCCGAAATAGTTTTGGAAGATGCCGCGTCTGGTAACGAGCATTAGGATTCCTATATCCAGGGGGCGACAAACGGCCGCTGAAAGTTGTTATAAGGCTCTGAGCCCACCTACACCAGATAGACTGATGTCATTGTTGCCTGGGACTTATTTAATGAGCTCTTATGGTTTGTGGCTAAACAGACCTTATGGCTTGTGACCAAATGGTATGTCAGGAATTTCAGGCCAAGCATGAGCAGGATGTCAAGCACAAACATTGGTGGGTCATCCCACGCCATTTGATTTTAGTCCACACACAAGACACTTTCATTTTGCTTGGCTTAGCAACCACTGAAACATTTTTGACAAAAAATAACTGGAGTGAAAAATAAATTCTATTCCTCTATCATTTTTAAAAAAAATCTTTTTAAAATCCTGTTTCAGTTTAATTCCGTACTACTGCACTGCTATTCAAGGTATTCACTGCTGAGCTCCGGGTCCAGGCGATATGGACAAATGGTTTAATTCCAAACATTTCTAACCATTTGCAATTGTGCCATCCGTGCATGCCATACATTTCTGTCTTGAAGGAGCCAATCGGTTCCAGCCATTGTGAAAGGCAATGGTTCGAACATTCTGCAGTTGTTATCTGCACAACACTTCATTTTTGTCTGAATGGCTTTGGACTGAAAGATTGGATGGAAGTATTTGTATTCTTATATTTAATGTATACTGTAGCTGTACTAAATATTGTCAGGTTAAAAGCAGATTGGCTCAGTTCATAGCTAAAAAGCCATTGCTATATGGGTGGACAAACGTGTTTAGTTTTCTAGTGGTATTTCCATGAAGTGTAACCTTGTCACACCGTCTCTCATTACCAACACAGGGCCACAGTCACCTTTCTCAATGTTTCCCATTTCATTTGGGGAGGTTATCTTCGTGAGAGGCTTCCACATTGCAAACGTGTTATACCTTTTTATTGAAATCAGAAAGGAGATACGACTAGCAGTTCTAACTCCACTCCTTGAGTCAAACCAGCATGATCCAAATGAGGGAAAGCTAAAATTCATTCAGGCATGTACCAGTATTCCCCGTGATATTGCAAAAGAATTCCATGTTTGACCTTGTTTTTTTTAAGTATATAAAAAAAATACTTACACACACACACCCTCACCCCACCCCACCCTGAGTTCATGCCCCTGGCTAATACACAGCTGCTGTGTGCAATCAGTCAGATCATACCTGTAGGCGTTTACGACGGGATGCAGTAGTGACAGAAGTCCTCGATGAATCAGTCATTTGATACCGGTTGTTATTCTGGTGCACTGAGTTCACAATAAAGAAGAATTTATGGTATTCTGTTAGCTGTTAACTAAGGTGTAGTGTGGGAGAATACCTTTTACGTTCCAACATAGTGTGTGCAGTTATGCAACAAACATAGCAAGTGGTGTAGTAGTAGAACTAGTAGTAGTAGTGATAGTGACAGAGTGAATAGAAATGTGTAAGAAGGCACTGATACAACTACTAGTACAAGGATTGAAAAAATATAATTAAAAGTAATGTCTTAGAAAAAGCAACAAGATGTGAACAAACATGTATGTTCAGTTGCACCGCGTTGTCCAGATATGCTCTGAAGTGGTCATGCCAATAAACTATGGTCTGGCTATTCTGTAATATCGTTTTCTACCATGTGGGACTGCTGTCACATACAGTACAAGTGGATGCAAAGCTGTTGTAAAGATGCCTCAAAACTAAAAGTACTACACAAAAAGAATAAACTTTTTAAGATTCCCATTGAAAATAAAATAACTAACAGTAGTAATAATGGCCGTAAACATTTTGTTGGTAAACAAACATACAAGATTCTGTGGTCTGTCAGGTGATCCCACTCTCTCAACACTGCATCCACCATCCACATACCATTTCACAAATGCCACAAAGAACAGCAGCACAAAATACCTAGTCTGCAATTTTAATATAATTCCCATCATTGTCAGACTAGTCATGATTGCTCAATTTCTTTACTTATGCGAGTAAACACAGCCCCCTCTGGGTAAATTGGAATGTGGCTGTCAAGGCGTTTCATTGTGCTAGCTCCAAGATTGCCGAGCCCCTTTACAGGAGGAATGCTGGATTTGTTGCATTGGTATGTTCTAAATGGTCCTGGCCACTTTGTGGCTCCAGAAGTGATGCTCTGGTACAAGACTGGTGGAGGTTGGAATGTTTCTGTGGATGACGACCAGACCTGAACATCTACATTAGATTCATCAGTGCAGTCAGCATGCAGCCTGTGCTTGCCCTGCTTTGTCCTTCGGAGACAAATGCCAAGTGGAGGAGTGGAGCTGAAGCAGTGGCCAAGGTGCCATAGCAGGGTTTCTTTCCCCTGGGTGTTGATGAAAAAGAAATTTATTATGAATCCTTTGGAAATTGTTGAAAGAATTTGGAGACAATACAACATTCAGACTTGTTTATGGCGCAAGGTGGGGGTGGGAGGTGGTTTTGTGATCTGCCGTGCCATAGCACTTTTGTCACGAAACCTCTACTTTTTGAAGGCATTATTCACAAATTAACCGACGCCTGAAAGACGCTGGGTTATTGTCTGTCATTAGCTTAGGATCCTTTTCTGTGGTTTAGCCTTTGAATAACTCGCTAGATACGTACAATTCAGACATAGCTAGCTCTTCGGTGATGTTACGCCTTTGGAATTTTCCCCTGTAATAGTTGGCCTGGAAACAAAACCATACTTTTTCTTCCCTGGAATTTACCTCCATTCTTCGTCTTCAAGAATGCACTTCTAAGTGTTTTTTGGTTTTCATAATGTCATTCTAATACGATAGGAATTATACTCATTTTCCTGGTGGCACACAAGGTGAATAAAATCACGAACCATCAACATTTTTCTTTTAACTGCAGATGGGAGACAAACCTACATAAACCACCTTAATTTGTGGTGTTCTTATGTAAAATATGTCTCTTCCTGAATGATTTAAGTGTTCAAAGGTTTCCTCTTTCTGTCCCATGTTTTTTAGGACCACAAAAAGACCTCAAACCTTTTACGATGGCAGGCCGACTAGCCCACCAGGTGTGTGTCATATCCCCATGGCCGAGCCCTTTTGTCCCCGTACCAGGGAGGTGAGTTAACTTCCATCTTTGAAAACACAACAACATTCCTGACTGTACTGTATCCATGCATCCCTGAAGCCCTGTGTAGTTTCAGTGTTCATGATTTGTTCAGGGATATGTTGTAGCTCAGTGGTGGGCCTTATGGTTTGTTGAGCAACTGGGAAGTGGGTAAATTCTACTAATTTCAAGGTTCCCATATCAATTCAATGCAAAAAAAATGCATGCAAGTGTGATGTCAACCAATGCGTCCAAGTTTAGTTATATATTTATAACTAAACTTACATTATACTCCACTGTCTGTCTGTCTGTCTGCCTATTCCTCTTGTCTGTGAGGGGTAGGTTCTCTTGGAGGTTGCCCGCACCCTTGGGGTGAAGTGCCATCCGAGGGGTACTATGATCACCATTGAGGGGCCGCGCTTCTCTTCACGGGCTGAGAGTCTCATGTTCCGCCAGTGGGGTGCCGATGTCATCAACATGACAACGGTTCCTGAAGTGGTGCTGGCCAAGGAGGCTGGCCTGTGCTATGCTAGCATTGCCATGGCAACTGACTATGACTGTTGGAAGGAACATGAGGAGGCGGTGAGTGTATGACCGTGCTCAGTGTTTACTCACATGTCAATATAAATTCCATTATGTTTTTGTTTTCAATGCATTCTTAAAAGGGCTGACAACGGGAGCAGTCATTTAAGAAGTGAAGGAAGAAACAGTCCCTTGTTATACCTGCAATCCTGAAAATATGAAAAAGCATGACTGCACACTCTAGCTCAAAACAAAAATGAAACAAAAAGAACTAGAGTGGCTAGTCAACACTAAGGTTCGAGTATTAGGGATAGTTTACAAAACAATACAAGGGGTATTGGAATACTTGCGTGCACAGCAAAATTTTACATTCGAGCTAAATTCGAGTTGTCAAGCACCGCAGGCGTGGGCCAAGTTAAGGATTGAAAATTATTAATGATGTCCTGTTACAGCTTTCAAAATTCCTGATCAGCTCAGGTACAGGCATTTTCTGTTTGAAACCTTGCCAAGCTATTTAGTACTTTCTATTGTGTTTGTTGCATAATACCTCCTGCACAAAGTCTAGGTCTGGTTTTCATGGCTTCCGATTAAGGAAGACCCAAGCCCTATCAGTGGGTAAATTGCATCTGTGGGAGGTCAAACTTCCTGAGTGTTTTCTCTTGGAAAAAAAAAAAAAAATCTCCTTCCGACTCTAGAGTTCCTGCCGCTGACCTGAGATGCTTCCCCTTCCCACTCCTCTCACCACATCCCCTTCCGCCCACCACCTCGCACTCCCCGCTTGCTCTTTCTCTCTGTTACTCTCACTCCCCCTCTCCCCCCTTTTCTTTTTTTCTCTGTCTCCCTCTCTCTCTGTGTCTCTCCTTCTATTTATTTCTCTCGCTCTCTCTCTCTCTCGGGCTGTCTTTGCCTGCCAGCCTCCGGTGAATATCCTGCCAGCGGAGGCTGAGTCAGATGCAGGGCTGAGTCATTCCCTCACAGCTGCAGGCTCGCTTTTCTCCACTCCACTACAGCCGCTCAAAGGCAGACCGACTGACTGCCTGCCTGCCTGACGGCCGCAGAGGTTCACTGGTCCACTCTGAAATGCAAATTCACCAAAACCTGGAGGAAGTTCACCCATAAGCCACTTTAGTGCAGCTGCTCACCTGCTTGTTTAGGTTTCTCACCAAGAAGTAATTTTACAAGGTTGAATTATTTGAGACTAACTCAGATTTGGATTTACAAAAGGGGTATTTATTTAACTGTACACAGAAATAAATCTCACTGTTGTCCCGTCAGAACTTGGATCCATATGAAGCACTGACCACATAGAGGTAATGATAATGAGATGTAACGAGTGAATTGGATGGGATTGTGCTATTTGTTTGCCTGGCTGCAATTTGTATTCTTGCAATAACTTATTCTGCCAATAGCCATTACAGTACTAATAGCTTCGTTTTGCTAGGCACTGGGGCAATGACTAATAGTTCTGCAGGCCTTTAATGACTAATGCATACTTTGGTGTCAGCAGAAACCTGAAATGCTTGTTTATCAAACTGTACATTCATCACACATCACACATAAGTGATGTATGTGTCTGCAACATGCCATGAGATTAATCGAGATAAAAGGGGTTTTGGCCCAACTGTTTTTGTTGAGGGTGTGAACAATGCAAACGCACACAAATACAAAAACAAAGTAGGTTTCATTATATCAAAAAAGTGGAAATAAAGCTAACATGAACGACAGGAATGTATGTTGCATAGAACATTGTAAAGTTGTTAAGGAAGATTTGGGTAATTCCTGTTTTACAACCAAAGAGCATAATAGCTGTCTGACACAACAGAACACCATAAATGTATTATCGTAAATGTAGTTGAACTCGCATCCGTCACCCTCATCTGATCCAAACTGATTTCCTTCCTGGTTTCATTACAGTACTTATGTTCAGTACTTACACACATATAGAGTTCTAACTGCATGCTATCTGTCGACGATAATCTGGATCTTATATGTGATGCAATCTTTTGTGTGTTGTAGGTATGTGTTGACAATGTCTTGAAAACGATGAAGGAGAATGCCAATAAGGCCAGCAGTATCCTGCTCACAGCAATCCCTCAGATCTGTCAGATGGACTGGGATGCGACTCTGAAGTCCATGAGTGTAAGTGTACTATCTGGAGATCTCTCAGGGCAATATGCACACTGCTCTCGCTGCCACTGCTTCCGCACAACCGCAGTAGAGAAAGCCCTCGTCACTCAGGCTTCTGTACAATGTACAAGGTTCAGGATGTAGTCCAAAAAAGGATACTTCCCTTATCATTTCTCCCATCGCCTTTCTTTCCTTTGTAGTTTTTGTAGTGCGGGTAATCAGTACTGATGTGTAAGGATAATTGTAATCAGTATTGTAGAGTTGATTTTGAGATCAACTACTGTGTATGCACAATAAGAAGAGAATAATGCATGTTAGTTGGGGAGTGTGTGTGTGTGTGTGTGTGTGTGTGTGTGTGTGTGTGTGTGTGTGTGTGTGTGTGTGTGTGTGTGTAAATAACAGAAGTGAATCAACATCAAAGGAACACTGTGTTTACTTTGGAGAAACTTTCGGAAATTGAGATAAAATCTGACATTAATGTAGATATTCAAAACTTTGTGTACCAGCTAACTGCTTTTATATGAATCATCTGAACTTTCATTTTCCAGGCAATGGTGCAGTCCTCCATAATGCTGCCAAAACACTAATAAGAGTGGAGATCTACAGAACAGACCCGACCCGACAGCCTGTCTTCCTTCTTGCATCATTGTTTAAAAAAAGTACAAAGTGCCTGATGTGCATGTCTATATGCATGTGTCATTCATTCTTTGTACATCACTTTCAGTTGCTTCAGACATACAGAACATGTTTTTTTTTTTATGTTCAATAACTTACATTTAATTTTATAAATTTAAAACTTGATTGTGTATGCAATAGGTCTGACAAAATAATACATCATATTTGTTTCACCTTTTTTTCCTTTACAGAACAATAAACAAAACAAAACAGAGAGATTTATGAAATAAGCAAGGACCAGTTGCATAGTTGCTTATTACTATAGACTATAGAGTATAGGGACAAGGCCTTTGTAGATTGATGATGTACCGTCCATGTGACATAAATAGATGGAAGCGATATTGGAGGATAAAAATGAGGTCAGAGTTCCAGGATGAATCTGTTGCCGTTGAAACCTAGGGCACTTAGTCAGTCACGTGTCTGAGACTGCTTCATGTAAAATGGAATCAATTCTCCATTTTTCAAAGCGTTCATATTTTTTTCATTCTTTTATAGAAAATAATGATAGACAAGAAAGTAAGTTAAATGAGTAAAATAAAAACTTGTGTGAAGTGAACCACCTGAAACAGTCGACAGTGTTTGTGTGCTGTTTAACTCTGATATCTCAAACTTGCCACACTTTCATTTTAAAAAAGCGGAAGTTAAACCCCAAATGGTGGTCAGTGAAATGAAGTTTGTCATGGTACAGTACAATCCAAACGTCTAATCAATGTATGCCTGCCTTTGCTTTACTTCCAAGCCTTACTTGTATGACTGAGTGAATAAAGCTATCCATTTCCCTGCCATGGGTGTGTTTTTTTAAACATCCTTTTTTGTCAAGCATATGACAAGGAAGAGGGTTTAGAATAACTAATCACTATTTTAAAATGATAAACAATCATAAATATGCTTTGCATAGCCTGTGGCTATCAGAAGGGAACATCAGAGACAAACTTAAGTTTTTCTGTACAGAAAGACAGAATATGACACTAAGGGATTACATCTACTGTAGCCTAAGTCTTATGTGTGATGTTTGGTAAAATGACGAGATGATTCACGTGTGCTCTAATAAATCTATCGAAAATGTAAGAAAGGATCATTAAAAACAAAACAGAAAAACGGACGCCTCTGTGTGTCATGTACATGCAACATTTTGCACAGATGTTCCAGAGTTATTTGCGGCACAGCCATGATCTGGTGTGAAATGATAAGAACAGCCTACTGAAAGGGCGTCACACGAGTTGATTACGTACAGATCACTTAACCTCCCTTGTTGTTGAAAGAATATTATTCTCACAAACTGCGAGGAGAAGTAAAAAAACAAACAAACAAACAAACAAAAAAACTTTTACTACAGGTCTAGGGCTTAAATGAAATTCTCCAAATGCGCATATAGGTTAGCCTATAGACAAAATGCACATAGGCCTTAGTGTTTTTATGAGCTATCGCATCCATTTGTAGGCTAATTTTAATGCATTTTTATTTAAAAAAAAAAAAAAAAAAAAAAACTACTTCTAACGTCCCGTTTTTCTGTTGGCTATCTGTTTCACTGAATTTGTTTGGCGAAATAAGTGACCCAGTAATCGAAAGGCCAAATTATGTGAAACATTTGGCGACTATAAAAAGACTGCATGGGTTTGATGTAGGTCATTTTGTTTGGTTTACACAAAGACAAAAAAAATATGTAGCCTGTTGTTCATAAGGCATCACTACCTCGCCTCATGCGCATAAAATACAGAGTAAACTAAATTCGGAGAAAAATGTTTGAGCCCATGTTTCTCACCGACATAACTTTCCTTGCATTTCCATGGCCCGCTGGAAATGTGCATTAAGGCACTGCCTTAGCCTGGAGGCTATAGAAAATTCGTTGTGTGATCTCCCGATCGATGACCAACATTTTAAGTCAATTGCTTAAATATCCAAATTATCAGACAAAAAGCCTACACACACAAAGCCTGTAACCGTTTCTGTCAGTGCAATCCTCAAGGGAAAAATAAATAACAAATAGGCCTGTAGGGCTCTGGCAATAAATTAAACCTAAATAGATATAAAATCTGTCACAGGCTCGAAAGAAAATTAACAACCTCTTGATGTCCATTCGACTGTGCCAAGTCGACAGGTCGGTGATTGTTATTATCTGTCGCTTGGGTATCAGCATGGAACTCGACAAGGAGCCGGACAGTCTCCAAATAGCCAGTTCTTGCAGCATCATGTAAGGGTGTAGCTCCTGTGGCACTGTCTCGTAGGTTGGGATCCGCTCCATGCTCAAGTAGCACCCTCGCAACAGGTGTGCTACCCATCATCATTACCTGAAGAACATTGCATGTAGAATTTGCCTATATTAGGCTACACAAAAGTTTGACGATGGGCAGCAAGAAATAGGCTAACAGTAAGTAATTTTAACATTGATCTATTATGCCCGTGGCACTGTAGTGGGCAACTTGTAAGGCCACAATTTATTCTGTAGCCATTTCTATAACGTTTTATCCTTTGTCCGGTTTATTTATGTTAATTTATGTTACCCTGATTAATCACTTGTAGGTTAATGGTCAAATATAAGCCAATATGACTTTCTCAGAACTCAAAAACAACAGAGCTGCAAGATCTCTCACACGCACAATGTCAGAATTAATTGACATTGATAGAGCAGAATTTTCATTCTATGAACCATAGGCCTGTCAGCATACACCCATGAAGGCAAAGTTGCGCACGCTGACATAGGGTAAGCCTATGCTATAGGTCAAGACGAGCTGATTTCTAGCCTATTTATTTACAAAACAAAACGAAATTTATTAGCCTACAATGCCCTGAATGCCGTGGGATTTTTTTCCTCCCCATTTCTTAAAATGTTCATCACAGATGCCACACACAAATATTTAATGTGATTTCTCAATGCAGACAAGGATGTCCTATTTATTAGGTTACTACTTTATGATTACTAAACTAAGATTAGAATTTAGGATGAGAATGTAGGACTACATAGGCTAGGTTATTGACAAAAACAAACCTTACCTGTAAAGGTGTCCTTTGAAAATTGTTTACTCCGTTGACATTAGCTCCATTTTGTAACAAAATTTTCACCTGTTCAGTGTTGCCAGTTGCAGCCGCGGATGTTAATTCTTCTGCTGGATGCATCACAAAAATTAACGCACGGCGACTTCTTCGGAACCAGCGTTACTCTTTTGACAGGTAGGCAATGTCAAACACGAAGTCTAGGCAGACTACAGGCTAAAAAAAATTGAAAACAAATGTGCAAATACAGTGTCCAAAATAGTATACATTTGATCTTGGAGTTTCGAGAAAAAATAACCTGCTGTGTGTCATTAATTCGGCACAAACTGTAGTGCGTATGCGTAGGCTACAAGAAATTGTGAGATTTGTTCAGACTTGCCTCTGTTTTGAATTGTAGGACGTCACAGCGCGACTTGGTGCAGTCGCATGTTCAATGCACATGCGCGGAAAACTGTTTCAGGAAGTGGACTGAAGTCATGTTGTTGTGGACAAGTCTTGTCTATTCTTTTGGAAATTAGTCTTCTTTAGATGCTTGTCTACGGATTCTAGATATTATTCGGAGGGTTTATTTCACCAGAAGTTTTTTGTAGCTAAAATGCTGTGTTTTGGGTAATACACTGTAGGCTAGGTCATTACATTCATTGAGCCGTAGATTCGCTACACAAATCACCTTTACAGACAACAAGTCTCCCATATTAACGTTAATTAGTTCTGCCGGACGCGCGCCGAGTGTGGCTGAAATCTCCGGTAACATTTTTTGCGCACCTGAGCTCTCTGCACACTGGTTCCGATAGCATTGCGCAGCACTTTTGAATTCGGCAATATCGTATGCTATTCTCGATCATCAACAGAGCGGCGGCAGAGTTTGGCGCTGGCGTGCGTGCGCGGTTGTATTGAAAACAATAGCATAGTGTTGAAGTCGCAGGGTCATTCCGTGTGAAATCAACCAGTGACGGACCGGTCACCCTCTCTGAAAAATCTGAAAAAAATTACAGTTGTTTGTATACTCAACCTATGCTTGAATCTGAAATAGTAAGTCTGTATCACTAATGGTTGCAAAAGTACAGCCATTTGAAAGTTCAAGTAATTTTAAGCATTTTGGTGAACAAGCCTTTTGTCCAACTTCCAACATAACTGGCTCTTTTAGTATTTCACACACAATGATGAAACCATGTGCATAGAAACACATTTTCCTGTAGAGTTCAAAAATCTACTCAGATCAGATGTATCTTGTGTAGTTTCCCCTCTCCAGAGCTCTGAAGATGGCTGTAAATTCTATGTGTGATTTCACACCACCACCTTTCAGGGCTTCTTGTTCAAAAAGGAAGTGAGACAAATTTATCCGAGTTTTTTTCCCACTCAAATATGGATTTTGCGGTCCTGTTTATGCATTAACTTTTGTTGATAATGTTATCATACTGTCAGAGCATTTCTTCAAAGATGGTTCCAATTTTGGAAAATGCTGTTTTCATCCTCTTATTTTACCATGTGGACAGTTTGCAAGATTTTTTTTAATTTTACCATGACTCATTCAGTATCTGAGGAACATCTGTCCAAAATGTTGTGTTGTTGGTGAGTCTCGTTATTGTGATATGATTTTTTGAAAATATTGTCAGTAACTCCACTGATTTACATTGACTTCCATTGTATTGAAAGTGCACCACATATGGCGCAATGTGGTACTGCAGATAAGCAAGGAGAAATCCAGCATAAAGCCAATAGGCCCATTGTTCCAGTTACCTGAATGCTGTCTTTCAGAAAAAGAACATAAAAATTGATTATAGACCAAATAACAAACAAACTAATGCTGAGTGAATGGGGCAGAATTAAATAGAAATGAAAGTAAGTTGTTGGGTAGGATTTCTCCTTTAATTCAGTGGATTTACTGACAATATTTTCAAAAAATCATATCTAAATAACGAGACTCAGCAACAACACCAAATTTTGGATAGGTGTTCCTCAGATACTGAATGACTCATAGTAAAATTTAAAAAAATCTTGCCAACTGTCCACGTGGTGAAATGAGAGGATGAATATGGCCTTTGCAAAAATCATACCTGTTTTTAAAAAATGCTCTGACAGTATGATAACAATATCAACAAAAGTTAATGCACAAACAGGACTGCAAAATCCATATGTGAATAGGAAAAATACTCCGATAAATTTGTCTCACTTAGTTTTTGCACAAGAAGCCCTGAAAGGTGGAGGTGTCCAGACAAGTATAGAATTTATTGCCATTTTCAAAGCTTTGGAGGGGGAAAATAAAACCAGATACATCTGATCTGAGCTGATTTTTGAATTCTACAGGAAAATGTGTTTCTATTCACATGGTTTCACAATTGTGTGTGAAATACTGAAAGAGCCAGCAATGTTGGAAGTTGAACAAAAGGCTTGTTCACCAAAATGCTTAAAAATACTTGAAATTTCAAATGGCTGTACTTTTGCAACCATTAGTGATACAGACTTACTATTTCAGATTCAAGCATAGGTTGAGCATACAAACAACTGTAATTTTTTTCAGATTTTTCAGAGAGGGTGACCGGTCCGTCACTGGTTGATTTCACACGGAATGACCCCGCAGTGTTTCAATGGAAGCAGGGTGCGGATCAAAGATTCAGAGGGGAGCTTCTTGCAGCGCGAATAGCTTAAAGAATCACTAATGGCAAAATTAACGCTTTAACTTAAGTGATTAGCCTAATCAAATAAATAAATAATAACTCATATTAAGATAGAAAATGGCTAGGCAAAACTAGACAAACTAGACAAAAATTAAGGCCTAGCTCCTGAATGTCTAACAACAGCAGAGGGTTTATGTTTGGGGGGTCTATGGGGGTAGGGGGTAGGAGTGAATTGACCCATTTGAGAAGCTTAACACAGTCAGCTATTTAGCATACCAGGGCAAAATAAGGGTCCAACATACCCTAGAATCCAAATTCCTATTGGAGGAAATTAAAAGTGATTAATCATAGCTAAATTTGTGATTAATCAGATTCAGATTTTTAATCATTTGACAGTACTAAACAATATAAAAGTATAAAGAATAGGATATGTCAGTGCATTAAGTTAAAGAAAAAAACAATTTCAGACCTCAAACCTTAACTACTTGCCTTGCCCAGTTGATTATAAAAGGGCAATCTGAGACAAATTTAAAATTTTTAGTCACCATTTTATTTTGTCTTCTTTTTCACCGGGTAAGATCTAAAACATAGTGAAGGTGATTTGAGAAGTTTTGTCCTGTCAGATATACCACCTACACACACACACACACACACACACACACTCAAACACTCAATGGTTAGACATTAGCCAACAGAGAGAATGCAAGAAGAGAGGGAAGTTCGGGGAATTCCACTGTTCGTGATGTTGAGCAATGTCTTTGAGATGGTGCATGGCGGGGCAAGGTGACATGTTATGTAGGCTGAAAGGTCTGTTCATTCAAGGGAAGACAAAAAGCCACCAACACATATATATATATATATATAAAAAGTGCATATAAGGAAGTCCGTCTTTCTCGTAGGCCTAAATGCCATTTACTATACATGTGCAGGCCCTTTAAATTGTCAACATCGTAAACACCTCAGAAAGGGGACATGGTAGGTTCAATATCAACTGAGTTGATTGACAACCCTGCTTGGTAACAGTGTATGTCCCACATGTGAAAGATGACCCATTCTTGGTTTCCTGAGAGCTTCTTTTCTTGGGGCATGGTTTACATTAGCCCAGGGGTGACCAAACTACAGTTCGGGGGCCAATTTCAGCCCTCTGCTCGCTTTCATGCGGCCCACTGTGAAGTAAAATAAATAAATAAACGTAATGTGGCACATAATCAAATGAATCTCATAGGCTATGTTCATCATGAATCATAGTTTTAGTACTGGTGTGATGTTTGTCGATAGTAGGCCTATCCTTAATCCTTTACATCAGAAGAACTTGCTTTAAAACACACGTCTAAACATTCACTAATTTTACTTGATTTCTTACATTTCATAACCAGCGTTTATTTGAAGACATTAGACATAGATTCTCTTACTTTCTAACAGCACTGTGAATGTTTTCTGGGTGTTTATGTTCAAAATGTTACAATTTAATTTATGTTATTGGAGGCAGTAGGCCTACATTGTAATGGTCAGCATTAGTAATTTTGCCTGAGCACTTGGGCTAATGCAACCTGTTGTCTGCTATACTGATTTCTATTGTGATTTGACTGTTTAATCTGGCCCAATTAGAATTGTATTAAATTAATCTTTCCCATCAAGTGCTGGTTTGGCAAGAACTATTGTTGCCGTCTACAAAGCCAGTCTGCTGCCACTTTCCCACCAGGTAAAATAGAGTAACTACTAAAGCACTCGGAGAGTGAAGACCTCTGCCAAGGCAATGTGGTCACAGACACAATATAAAATTCCAGATGGTATTCTGGATCACCGATCACCACCAAAACAGTCGTTACTTGTCCCAATACAGATGTTGTCCCTAAAATGTCATCCAAATCCGTGCAGTTATTTTGTACACAGACACGCAGACACACACACACACACACACACACACACACACACACACACAGATGCCAGCAAAAACGTAACCTCCTTGGAGGAGGTAATAACTATATGTTTATTGGCAACCAAATTTAGCTGTCAGTTCATTTGCTCAGCAAAATATTTTTTGACAGTATTTAGGAGTCGGACACAAAGACAGTGGTGGAACACAATTATCTTTAACCCTTTCTCTAGTGGCCTGGGTCAATTGCTAAACTCACTACCAAGCTTTTGTGTGATCTAATTTAGCCTAATTTTCGAAACAACTAAAAGATACTATAAGCGTACCATCAGTCTGTCTTGTCTTGTTGTTTTAACATAGGCCTAACATGCTATCAGTGAATACTTTTCTTTAATTCTTGCATTTTCAATAGATACAGAATCACCCCAATATCAAAATGTTATATATTTATGCCATAGTTACCAATGCTTGTACACAGCATGCCCGAAATTGAAAAAATATAGCAATGTCAAAAAAAGAAAAGAAAAATAGACAACCAATGTCCAATTTCAATTGCAATTGGAGATGTTGACAGGTGTCGAACACAGGCTCGGTTTAGTTTTATTTGGAGTTTGTTGCAGATTGGACAAAAGCATGATAGTGGCTGGAAAGAACATGGCAACATTTTCTATGGAATATTCATATTTTGAAATAGAAATGATTTTAAATGTGCATTTTGATACAATGTTGAAAGCTAGACTTTGTATAATGTGATTTTCATAAGTAAGCTATTTGGATGTTTGTGCGATTTAGGTGTTTATGTTTAAATGTGTACATTTTATTTTAAGTAAAGTCTAGATTAAAGCCTGTTTAGCCATAATTTTTTACTCTACAGGTTGAAAAAAGCAATGAGATAATGGAGATTTCCCTGGTAACACAATCTCTTTGGAAACTAAACCAAAGAAAAAAAAATCCTTTATTTACATGGCTATTTCATATAGAAAAGATTAGCTCATTGGAAAACATAGTCCCTGTTCATGTCACATGTGATATTGCATCATTGCAGTAAGTAGTGACTCTCACAACAATTCCTGTGAAGGCTCTTGGAGGAGCCAGTTGGCCATGGTGGGGCACAGTGGGACTACCCAGCTGTGTGTAATTACATGGGCCCTGATTCCTGAGCTGTGAGTGGAGGCCGGCACGCCGACACACCCCTGCCGGACTATTTATAGCCTTCAGATTTCATCAGACAGAGGAGAAACAGCAGAGGAGCTCACTGTCAAAAGGCATCCATTTATTTCTCAGTTTTACACAACCATCTCTTTTAGCAGCTAATACAATAGAATTCACCTTTTTGCAAAGGGCAGGCAGTTATTTTTCTATCTTTGTGATGAATGTCTGATCGGTCAAGTCCCTTTGCTCATTTTCTTGTAATGATCTTGCCTAATTGAGAACTCAACACTATAAAAAATGTGGCAAATTATGTAATCTATTATTGCATCTTGAAGGAGCCTGTTCCTCATAGCTTAGTAGCACAAGACGTTCTTAGATGTGCTGTTGTTGTGTCTATGCTAGAGATGACACTTAGGGGATAGCATTTGCCATACTATTGCAGCCGAGGTCAGTTCAACCGCTCACGGATCTTAAACCTGCCACCTCGACAACTTCAATAAACCCACGGCAATGGAGTTGAACGCTGTAACCAGAACTGGCTTCCAATTCAGTGGTTAAGGTTAGGGTTTGCAGAGGATTTACAACATACTGCTGCCAGCTTCTAGACACAGTACTGCATAAAGCATCACTTTCCATATTGAAATGGTAAAAACTCTCAGCTGAGTGAATATGGTGAGGTGTGGTGTCAGAGTCCCCTCTACTTGAACAAGATATTTGGACATGCTCTTATGGCCTGCTACAGACTTCCCCCTCATTCCACTGAATTTATGTTTATTCCAATGAACTTCCTCTGGCATCTGCGGATAGCTATGATAAATAGTATAACGAGACCAGGAGATTAAAGCCAGTAGGACTGATTAGTCAGGTCCTATAATACTGACCTTTCACTTGCATGAAATGGCAAAAGTCACATTCAAATTCCTCTCTCATTGGCCGGGCGGAATTGCACAAGGAACAATTTTGAACTGGATGGAGAGTCTCTGTGGAGGCACTGGCAAAGTCTGAATTTAGACACACGCCTCTATGTTTGGTCCAATCGGCTGAAGGACATAGTTTTCTCAGTAGTTCCCAAACTATTTCTAATCAATGGAAATTAAATTATGTATTTTGCAGAGTTTGTGTGTAAGACATGTTTGTTTACGCACTGAAGCATGGGTCAAACTGCGGCCATCAAGTGATTGCAGGCCATTTTTGGTGTATTTCTGTATGCTCTGAATATCAAAGACAATGAAGGGAAAAGCATGCATTCTCCTTGCTGCTCAATGAACATGAATGGTCTTTTCTATTACTGTGTGTTAATTAGAGCATATCTTCTTCTCTTGACCCTGATTTATTTTTTCTTTCATTATAATAATTAAAAACAATTAACAGACTTCAACACCATTTGTTATTAAAGGCACACCATGCTATTTTTGAGAAAAAAAAAACAAAAAACAGGGAGCTCCTGGAGTAGAAAAAAAAATAAAAGGCCCAAGCTTGCATGCTATTCTTTTTCTGAATGCTTAAACACTAACAGTGATTCTATTGGCATCATTTCTGAAATTATGAACACTTGTTAATCTATTCCCAAAGTCTGCCAAACTAAAAGTCCAATTAGTAATTAGTGATTTACACACAGTTTGCAATTTTATAACACAATTTTTGCAAAATTACAGACCACCCCTAGACACCCCTTGCTGTGGGAGATTTATATGGCAAATCTACATACACTTCTGTGTCTTCTACTCACTCTTTGTGAGAATTCTCTACATTGGCACACACCAAAACACATGCTGATAATTACCTAACTCAACATTCATAGCTTTAGAACCACAAAAAGACAAGTAAGGATTTGTCTATTTTGGACAAGGATTTGTAATTATGGACAATATTGGACAGAGAGTGAAAATAATGTCTGTAAAACTTTTTATTACCTTTATGTATTTGCTTTAAAGGATAGACCTACTGTATGAGGCAGAAAGGACAGAGGCCTACTGTGCAGTAATTATATATGTACACACTGCAGTAACCCATGGGTTAAAAAAAGAATTGCCCTCTTGCCTTTTGCTTAAGTCTCGTTGAGTCCTGTTGTGCCCAGAGAAAGGGTTGTGGTTTAGCCGCCCTTGATCCACCTCATTGCGTCACACACTCATGATATCATTTGGGCACAAAGGGCCGTTTGTGTGGGTGTCTGTCAGGCAGGAGAGTACCAGCTGTTACTGAGGCTAAAGATGGAGGCTTCATCGTCCTCCTCCTCCTCCTCTTCCTCTCTTGAGCCAGAGCTCTCAGCAGTCACATGACCATCAGTCATTCATGTGCGATTCCTCTAGGGCCCCGCCAGCTCTCCTACTGTTTACAGTCCACAAACCGTCCAAAGCTTTTACACTCTAACTTAAAGACACTCACTGCTCAAAATAAAACTTAAAATTCATCTTAAAAAAAAAAAAAAAACTTTAGCATGTCTGCTTTTAAAAGCGCAGACGTCCGCCAAGGCATTGTGGTCACAGACACAATATAAATTCCAGATCGTGTTCTAGATCACCGATCGCCACCAAAATCAAATCAGTTCTTACTTGTCCCAAGATACACGTTGTCCAAAAATTTCATCCAAATCCGTGCAGTACTTTTCGAATTATGTTGTACACAGGCAGACACACACACACAGACACACGTCGGCGAAAACATAACCTCCTTGGCGGAGGTAATAATGACTATAGGAACATAAAGGCTAAAATGACTGTCATTGCTTCCCTAGACCATGACTCAATTGGGTTTCCCCTGTTTTCCTATGACTGTTTTACTAACCATGTTGAGATGCACACAAAAGAGCTCATCTTTACAAGCGAGCCATTAAAAAGCTGAGTGGACAAAGGCTACAGTAGACTACACCACATAGTTTGCCCTTCTGTTTGATCACTGCTTTGACTTTCTTGCCTTTACTGGGTGTGAGCTGTATTTGTGTGCGACTGTGTGGGTTGTTTGTGGCTGTGTGGGTGGCTGGCACTGTTCCCTGCCTCAGTGGGATGATGCTTTTAAAAAGGGGGCCCATTATATATCACAGGAAGAGGAGGAAATGAAATGATAGCAGGAGCAAGGAGACAATTACAGGAGATCAGGGGCAAGAACCAACAGAAACTAGTCATTGCTTCCTTCATCATATTAACTTGTCAATTTCTAGTTCAGCAGAAGACAGAATGTGATGTAATAATGATTCAACAGGAGCCCCTTTAATATCATTTGGCGACTTTGCTGAAATATAGGAGTCATAAAATAGGAATAAACACACACAACAACAAGTTAGTACAGTTTAGGAAATAGAAAAGAGTTGAACTTTTGCAGCCAACTTAAAGTTGTGTTCCATTCCCAGGTTTCTGTATCCATATACTGTATGTGTCTTTTGGTGTTTTATCACCTTAAAACAAAGAGAGCTCCACTGCAATTTGAAGAACTAAAGGGAAATTCAATCCATGTAATTTAACTTCAAAGAGTGCTGTAGGAAAAAGAACAAGAAATTTTCATTGACCACAAAGCAAATTGGCAGCAAACGTAAACTGAAAAGGGTGTTGTTTCTTTGAGGAGTTTCTTCGCCGCATTTAATCAGTGTTAGTTGCCAATTCGCTATATGGTCTATGTTGTATAATTTACTTGTTCTCTCCCCAGGGCTATGGAATGTTTCACACTATAGTCATAGAGCATCTTTGCATATTTCCTCTGAGATACAGTACTTGATAGCATCAAATTCCCAAATACTTTGACCAAAACACTACTGAATTTGCAAACCAGGTGCGTAGGTACCAAACATTTACACAACCTGCTGGGAAATCTTCTTGTCATCCCTAACTGTGACACACATGGGTGGGTGGGGCAGACAGCTAGCGGATGCTAGGGAAGATGCCTATGGTCATGCTGAAATATTTGAATCCAATGTTGACGGGCATTATTTAAAAATGACATAGCCTAACTATGACTCATAGTGGGTGTAACATGTTGATGGAAGAGCAGCACTGTTGAAGCCGTTTAAAAAAAAAAGGGAGAAGATGTTGCATATGGATTTTAGTAAAAGCATATAGTCCATATTAAAACGTTATGAATGCTCCTATGATCAAATTCATGATTTAATATCACCCCAGATAATAATCAACAGTGACTAAGGTACATTGGGAATTGAAAACTGAAATGTTTTTATGGTCTCGACTTGTAAAGGACTCTGTCTCGACTCGGACTTGCTTCCTCAAAGACTCGGTCTCGACTCGTACTCAACTGTGATTGAAAACCAATGGACTCGGTATTGACATGGCCTCGACCCTTCAGACTCTGTCTTGACTCGGACCTAGCATACGCGGTCTTGTCCCCATCCATGCAATCCATGCTTGTCTCTGTTTGATAAGAGCCTGCAGAATAGAAGTAGTAGTGTGCATTCCCAGTGAGGTGCAGGGCAAAAAGGGATGGACAGTACTTGCAAATTTATGCAAATGACCTCCACGGAGCATAACTAAAGTTGCATATCATATTTGGAGACCACAGAGGACAATTTACTCTAGCTGTAAGGCAGGGCACCTTATGTTAAAGAAGGTATCCAGGAACAGTATGTGAGTTGTCACGTACCCTATGTAGGCCTACAGTAGAACTCATAGGGGCAAAACTGTAAGACTTGCAGCTCACATGATATGTCAAGAGTATGAATGATCATTAATTCTAGAACATGTAATGTGTGGTGGCCATGTTATGTGCCGCTATGCGGTAGTAAACGGTAGTAAACCGCTCGGTGCCAGTATATCTAAACAGAAAGGGAATCTGCAAGCAACTGGTAGAGAGAGAGAGAGAGAGAGAGAGAGAGTGTGTGTGTGTGTGTGTGTGTGTGTGTGTGTGTGTGTGTGTGAGTGTGTGAGTGAGAGAGAGAGAGAGAGAGGTGTGTGTGCATGTATGTGTGTGTGTGTGTGTGTGTGTGAGAGAGAGAGAGAGAGAGAGAGAGAGAGAGAGAGAGAGAGAGAGAGAGAGAGAGAGAGAGAGAGAGAATGTTGAGTCAGCGGATGTGTGGTTAGGATGTATCCGGGGTTGAATAGAGACCACTGTATGAGAGAACCCTTTAAAAATTCAAATGTAAATATTATGCAGCATCTGTTCAAAAGGGAAATGATTGTTCTGTATTATTGTATTGTCAACAGGTGGGCTACTGTCTGTTTTCTCTGAAGCAATAATTTGTTCTTAAAGTATAGTATTGTTCTCTGAAGTAAAGACCACACTACTAACCTGATAAGAGACCCCTTGTTTGTCACTTTCGTTTCCTACAGAGGGCCTGACCATTCAGTTATTGAGAAACGATTGCTGGAGGTGGATCAGCCCTTGACTGAGCTGGTAGTTTTCTCGCAGTGCATTCACAAATCCTTTCGCTATAGCTCCAAACAGACCATTCAGACTCCAGCCAACAGCCAATCATCTGTTGCCTCTTGTCTGACCAGTTTGACAAAATAATCTGATCAAGACACACCAATCCGACCTTTTCACACTACTCAATAGTGTATATGTTCTGTGCTTTGCAAGATGCCCTAAGTCTCCCAAACATTGCATGGCGCTAGTCTCATGCCAGTTGATATACTTTAAAGGAGAAGTTTGATGTGATATGGACCCAAAGTATATCGCAACATCATAAAAAGTCGGAATGTTTGCCGGGGAGCAGAATTTTTACACATTCATGCAGGCTGGAGAAAACCACTTACAAGTTGTAGCTTCCAGGGGCATCCAACAGTTTTCAATGCCTGGTTTTAAATGTTGGAACTGTCATACTGTAAATGAAGTGTGGGGATATTTTGAGCCTTTCTATGGCTTAAAACAGTGATTTGGCCACCAACACAAACGTTTCAAAATTCTGCTACCTGGCAAACGTTCCCGTCTTTGATGTTACAATATACTTTGGGTCCATATCACTCCGAACCTCTCCTTTAAAGCCCCGTACAGGAGACCTATGTTGGAGACATGCTATTAATGTATACACCAGAGACAAAGACGTCCAATCTTAATAAATAATGTAGATCATGGGTTTTCAACAGGGGGTCCGTGGCCCACTGATGGTCTGTGACAACATTCCAGGGGGTCCGTGACATGGGTTCCAGTTACAACTTAGTGTGAACTTGATATTTGAAAACTTGATTTGAGAAATAAGCACAGCTTAACACTCTAAATGCAGTGTAAGATTGAACTCTCTGCATACTTTGGTAAATGTGTTGATCGCTGGCTAAAATGTCTCTTTGGATATAATTTCTTGCAATCTCATTGTTTATAAAACACCCCCATCGGTGGCCCTGGGGGTGGGCCACCGATGACCGATGAGTGAGAATGGTGGTCCCTGGGACTGAACCAGTTGAAAACCCCTGATGTAGATAACAGTAAATAACAAAGCTGAACACACTGAACATATTTGTTCCCAAACATCCCCAAATTTAGACATCCAACCGGTAGCCCGGTGTGTTCCTGTCCTAATAAGATTAAGGTCCCATGAGGAGCTGTGTACTAAAATCACAATCCAAAATTAGCTGGTCTTTGTTTATTTCATGTAAATGAAACCCTTCAAACCATGCCAGGTTTTGTTCACATTGAATGTTATCAGTATATGGCATGAGTTTAAATATCAGGAAATATGAGATTTCAGAAGTGTTAGAGGATCTTTAGCCTAAACTTTTTACAGAAAGTTCTGTGAGTCGGCTAATGAACACAGCCACCTGATGGACATAGAGAGAATGTACAGTACCGCTAGGGGGCAGTCATGAGTTATTTTAGATCATTTGGAGGCTCTGACTGCTCCATCAAAAATGCCTAATTGCAGAGCAAAGAAAGAATGATAAATCCAGATATTTAGCATTGAGCTAACTCGGACTGAACAGCTCAATGTCTGACGATGTCATGTACATTATAGTTTACTTTTTATTTCTGAAGCTACAAGTATATTGAAAGCACTTGTGGTTGGATAGAATACTCAGCAGATGTTTACTTCATCCCAATTGCGAGCAATACAACAATTCATATGTTAGTTTGTTCCCTTTACCTTTGTTAAAACATATTTATGAATAGACATGCCCCTTGTTTTTGTTTATTTGTTTTTTAAATGAAAATCTAATATAGGTCAAAGGCAATGTATCAAAAAACCTACATAGCTGAAAAATAATCATTAGGAAACATGTTGCTACAAAATAGATTATTTATGTGAATTTAGACAGAAATTTAAACTATAAGTTCAGTTTACACATAACTTCACACTATCCCCTTTCTGGACATTAAAAAAAACAACAACAACAACAACAAACCCCCATTTTATTTTACATTGTGCCTAATTAGGTACAGTGCTACAACCTGCGTAACAATGTAACATCATGTTCTAGTCTACTGATGGTATGTATTTAACTAGTTACAGTGTAATATGAATGCTTTTATAACACTTTATCAAAGTGTGAAATTCTTATAGGGAGGCAGTGGGCTGAACTGAGCCCCAAGGTGCTCTAATGCTACAGTGGATGAATCAATGCTCAGGACACCCTTATGTTGGCCAAATAATTGACCACACCACTTTGGAATACAAACCATGCTTAGTTCCGGTCAAAAGTCTTCATTGTCTTTTGTCTTCAGTCTGCTGTGTCATGTATGCCATTACACACATGTACAGTAGTAGCCTCCATGTGAGTGTATCAGAACACAATGCATTACTCTTTGATACGGTGTAATAAACTCATCAAAATAAAGTGTCATTCATATGGCATGTCTCATTGTCAATTTCTTGGAACAACCAACACTAGAGGTGTCTTGACCTGAAAATGTTATCTGATTCATGTTCCCCAGAAAATGAGTCAAGGCCTCTTTATTTGAAAAAAAAAAAAAAAAAAACCTGTATAATTAAAAACAGAAAATGGTTCCCACAGTCCTGAAGACCGTAGAGTCCTTAGGCAAGATGTGCTCACAAGCAACCTCTGGTTGGAACAATAACTATAGGCTGAGGATCATGTGTAGTTTTTTGTTTTATTCCTTTTTGTGTTATACAGATATAGTGTGATATAACACTTGTGATTTCTGTATTTTCATGACATGACCTGATGCCTCATTCAAAGAATGATGTGCTGTGAGAAACACTTGTGCTGCACATGCAAACTGGCCTTCCAGTTTCCTAGAGAATGCCTTGTTTAATTAAAACGAATATGATGTACAAATATTTTTGTAAAGGAAATGCAGTTTGTTGCTGTTGTTGTTGTTGTTGATGTTGTTGTTGTGTGCATATGTGTGTGCGTGTGTGTGGTGTGTGTGTGTGTGTGTGTGTGTGTGTGTGTGTGTGTGTGTGTGTGTGTGTGTGTGTGTGTGTGTGTGTGTGTGTGTGTGTGTGTGTGTGTGTGTGTGTGTGTGTGTGTGTGTGTGTGTGTGTGTGTGTGTGTGTGTTTCGTTGTGTGTGTGGTGTGTGTGTGTGTGTGTTGTGTGTGTGTGTGTGTGTGTGTGTGTGTGCATTGTGAGTGCTGTGGATAGTGTGGTATGTGCTGCAGGAGAGCGGTGTCGTTCTGGTCTGTGAGCGCCAAGCTCCAGACGGATAATGTCTGCCGGCACCCCACCCCGTCCCCATGGGCCACCCGACACGTCTAGGCGAGCAGGGGGTGAAATCGGAGAAACGTCGCAGGCAGTGGCCCATGTAATAGAACGATACAGTGGACGTGTGTGTGCACCATCCCACCAGCCTGACACACACACACACACACACACACACACACACACACACACACACAAGCACACAGGGACAAAAGACAGCTGGATGGATAGCTAGTTGGCCAGGCTGCTAGTGGAAGACTGACTATCATCCATCCATACTCATTCATCTTATCAGTGTCCTGTGGCAAGAAATTGTGAATAATTTCTCAACAGAAATAACCAAACAGTAGCCTACTTATCCTGTAAACCAAGCCCACTACAAATATGAACTAGTAGTCCACTGACTATGAGAAAGCTTTTTATCCTGCTAATGTTTTCTAGAACTAAAAGACATTTCCGCTATAAAAGTATTCAGAGTTGCATAAGCTGACATTTAAAGAAATAAGTACAGGGCTAGTGTTATCAGCTCAGTGGAGTTTGTTTACAGTCAACAGCATTTCAGGGACGTCCTGTCATGTGATCTTGGCTGGCTGAATGGCCTGAGACAAACACCTGTGAACAGGACAGAGCAGGAAGTCATAAATCTCTCTGTATACTTGCTGGTGTGCACACGCAAGTACACATACACAAATGCATGCACACACACACACACACACGCCTGCATGTTCACAAACAAACAAAGAGAGGGTGAGAGGGAAAGAGATATGTGAAAGACAAACACACATTCTCTCTCCCCCCCCTCTACTCTGTACATCAGCCTGCCCACAGACTGTCTGTCTATTACCCTGTTTGTTTTCTATCTTTTCACCACTATTATTCTCTAGCCTGTACTATGTTTTGAGGGGGAGGGGATGCCTTTCCCTCTTGCACCACTAGATGGCAGTCTATGGATGAGAATCCTGTGAAGTGTGACCTTATTCCCTATCTATCTAATTACACATTAGCCCGTAATATGCCATTCGGCTGCCGTGGGTTTCAGATGAATGGCTTCCCCTCCTCCCCTGTCCCATCCCTGTGCTGTTCCGGCCAGCTTCCCTCAATTACTGTCACCGGCGGGCCGCCGTGCCGTGCCTTCGTGCCGTGCCGCGCCACGCCGCTCGGCTCCGCTCCTCGCCCAATCTGCCAGACCCGCCGCAGCGCCTGCACACTGGAGGAAACACTGGAGGATGTGTGAGCCTGACATTTGTGCTATGCCAGGGAAGTGTCAGTGCCGCAGAGCGTGTGGGATAATGTCTGTGGCTGGGGAGAGAGGGAGAGAGAGAATGAGGAGAGAGAGAGAGAGAGAGAGAGAGAGAGAGAGAGAGATTAGATGTACTGAGGCACAGCAGCAGCAGCAGCAGCAGCAGCAGCACACAGACCTGATTCATTGGCTTGGGCTCTGGTATGTCCTGGCCAAACAAGTTACATCATAGTACATAATTTGAGATGACGTAAGGGTAGTACATCATTTGTTTTCTTTTAACATTCACCTATATTGCTAATTTTACAGATTTTAGATTGAGCGTGTTTGTGTTAAAGGGCAGACATGCACCATGGTTAGAATATATTCATATAAGAACTTGCCTGTGTTTTTATGTATTTGATTATATGTATTTTATACCTGTGTTTTTGAGGGGTTTTACTGTATAGGCATGACTGTGGTGTGTGTGTGTGTGTGTGTGTGTGTGTGTGTGTGTGTGTGTGTGTGTGTGTGTGTGTGTGTGGGGTGGTGTGTGTGTGTGTGTATGTGTGTGTGTGTGTGTGTGTGTGTGTGTGTGTGTGTGTGTGTGTGTGTTTAGCAGTTGACCCTGCAGG
>JAODXP020000003.1:2749854-2808904 GCA_027497455.2 Sardinella longiceps
CGCTCAGAAAAATAACATTAGTGTACTTATTAAATCTTTAAATCTGGTCAAGATAGGGCAGCAGAGAGTAGGGTTGGCGAGTCTGAATGGTCGGACTCGTGGGAGGCTCGGAATTGAAAGCCCGAAGGTCTCGCCTTTACTAATACATCCACTTATTTGTCTGGTGGCAGATAACTACATGCACTTACCATAGAGAATATATACAAATCTCCCAACTAGCCAGCTGCTAAGTGTAGGACAGCAATTTGCCTTTGACATTCCCAACTCCCACTCCAGAGGTATTAGACACATTTAATGCAGAGCTGCTGCTGTAGAAGTCTGTACTGGTGGCAGAGAGAAAAAAGCGAGAGAGAGAGAGAGAGAGAGAGAGAGAGAGAGAGAGAGAGAGAGAGAGAGAGAGAGAGAGAGAGAGAGAGAGAGTCCTCAGAGCAGGGGAGGAAGGGAAAGCAATTAAAGGCCCATTAGCAGCACCTCCAACCCCCCTCCATTAATCAAGAGACTTCTCATCACAATGGCAACGTGTGCTTCACGGCTCGACAATGAGGAAATGAACAGACCCAATGCTCTGTGTGTATGTGTGTGGGCTTTGTCAGTCTCAGTGTGTGTGTGTGTGTGTGTGTGTGTGTGTGTGTGTGTGTGTGTGTGTGTGTGTGTGTGTGTTTGTGCGTATTCAATGTGTCTGTTCTATGTATTTCTATTCCGTGAAGCCTCTGACCACCACCATGTCTGTTGAGCTATACTGTATGTGAAGGGCGTCAGGTGTGTTAGACAATGTCATTTTTTATTTATTTATTTATTTTTTTGGTACTCTTGTTGGGGTCAAAGGTGATGGCGCAACTGGCCCCAGTGCAACAGTGGTGTGTTAGCAGTTATCCTGTGGAGACACACAGACTCATCAGTGTGTTAACAGTTATCCTGTCACACAGGATACCAGTGTCAGTGTATGTGTGTGTGTGTGTGTGTGTGTGTGTGTGTGTGTGTGTGTGTGTGTGTGTGTGTGTGTGTGTGTGTGTGTGTGTGTGTGTGTGTGTGTGTGTGTGTCTGTAAAATTTTTTAACACCAGATGTTAAACTAGATAGGTCTAGTTTAGTACGCTGCACTAGCCTATACCAGATGTCTGCACTAAATGTCTGCACTAAGCCTACTGTATATGTGATTCCAGGGACTGATTTTTGTCATCTGGGGTCTCCATAAGAAGACAATGATATTCATATACAGTATCACTCATGATGGATAGTGTCGAGAACATTTCAAAAGTAAAAACAGCCTTTCTGTAGTTTAAAGTGAAGAAAAAAGTCTCATCCACACAGGGTTTGAGGGAAATTGCACTAAATGCCCAGATTTTTCATTATACAGAAACATCACCATTTGACTTTTACAGATTAATTTGATTTCGATGCTTAAGAGGGTATATTGAAGACAATCTTGATGGCATGATATGTGTGTATGTGTGTGTGTGTGTGTGTGTCAGCCTAATATTGCCCTTCATGTATTCTGATGAATCAGCAGACCAGCAGTTTATACAAAAGGGTTAAATGTTGCTGAGAATACGTAGGCTATGTAAATAGATACACACACATATACACATACAGTACTCATACACAAATGCATGCCTTCATGCAGACGCACATAAATCCTCTTCCTTGAGGAGGGAGGGAGGGAGAGAGAGAGAGAGAGGGACAGAGAGAGAGAGGAGGAGGAGAGGGAGAGGGAGAGCCAAACAGAAAAGTTGAACGCACCATCTAGCCGTGGCTGTCAGTTGCTGCTGCCTCCCCCAGTCCCCTGCCCCCTCCAGTGTGCATTTCTAAGATGGATGCTTTCTCACACACATTCATCCGCTGGCGCCCCGGTGCTTTATTATCTAATTTTGACAGGCAGCCCCGCCCACCGTGCCGATGCGTCGCTCCCAACGAATACCTCAGGGACGCGCCGGGCACAGCCTCCGCTGAACCCAATCGCAAAGTGCTAAACGTGTGCTGCGGCTCGAATGCTAATTTACTGTACCGGGGGAGGCTGGGGGAGCGGGGCTGAAAGACCTCTTGTCATTGCAGAGACTGAAGTACAGCCTCCATCCCTGGCGCATGGAAGTTTTTCCATTTTTATTTTCTTGAGTCGATAAAACATGCGGGAAGGGAAGTCGTCGCAGGTTCAAGGTTTATGGTCACTGATAAAAATGATGGTTTTGTGAATATTTCTGGGCTGGGGAAGAGGATGTGTTTGATTGAAATAGGTTGCAGGGTCTAAAATGTCATTCGCTGCCTGACTCTTTGTTTCTATGTACAGCACTGCCCTGCACTGTTATAACTAATAAAACTGGAAGCAATTAAGTCAACTAAATTTTTTCAACAACAAAGCAACTTTATGCAAAATAGTATGTAGGCTTTCATAACAAAAAGTTGAAATGAATATATGTATTCCTGGTCCAGAGGCTACTAATCTAATAAGCAAATAAGCAGAACAAAATATAGTATGCATGCTCTATGTTGCTTTAGCAAAGGGTTGGATAGCTAGCATGAGTCACATGAGTGTAGACATGAGCAGTAGACATGGAATTTTATAAGAACAAAATTAGGAGGTAAATTGAGGATACAACAGTATTTGGCATCCAATTCCTGCCATATACTACTGATGTTAATTGCTACAATGTTATACTTTGTTATGTGCGCATTGGTTGAAAGGATTGAATGCTTATGCTACTGGCTATCTCTGAGGTAGCTTAAGGTAAGGGTCGAGCAATTTTTTGAATATGAGCGCAATGTATGAACCTTAGATCTCAGGTCAAGTGTTTTATGTAAACTAAAAATACAAATATGTCCGACTGCCCCTGCAAAAAAAAAAAAAAAAAAAAAACATTCTTAAAAAACATCTTATGCTGGTAGCTGATCAAACCTGAACCATCATAAATCACGGAAAACACTAGCCTAGAAATCTGGACGTATCCTAGCGGCGGCAAATTAATTTGCTCAGCCTGTACATCTAGTAGCAAGCCATAGGGAATTTGATTGGATGACACCGCTGGTGACATCTAATCACAACGCGCTATGTGTTTAGGGCGGGCTTCGCCGAACACAGTGGTGAATTGGTGTTTACATCTTGTTTGTTCCTCTGATTGGACATAGGCTATCCTGTTGCGTCCGGAATTAGCAACCTTGTTCCACCCAAGATTGAGTTCAGTCTACCCCTCAATGCCAGACTATACATTTCAATGATACAGGATGGCCTACCAGGCTAGGAAAACACGCCTTTAGCTGGTCAAACAAGCTGAGCCAGTTTGAGCTGGTCACACCAGCATGTCAAACTGGACATTGCTGGAGTAGGTTTGTTTGTCAAAATGGCTAGTGCAGTGGCCAGCACAACCAGCAAAAATGGCTATTTTAAACTATTCAAACAAGGCAGTAGTGAAACTCACAAATCTTTTTAAGTTTAGCTCAATCGAGTCATGTGAGCAGGGACGCCACAGATTGTGGTCCTTATGACAGAAAATAATTTTGGGTCCCCTAAACATTGATTTTAATATTAAAATTTTCTTTGGGGCCCCCCTTTCAGTGACAGGCCCTTAGAATCGTCCTACACCTCCCCCTTCTCTCCCCCCAATAGCTGTTCCTGCATGTGAGGACTTCACTGAATCTGCAACGATTGTAGTTTTTGATTGTGGAATCCCAATATTCCATTGAGTGCTACTTGGAAAGAAATTTCCATTTGAAGCAGCCAGCATCTCCAAGTCCAACATTTGGAAATCTGTGGAATGATTAACATTTTTATGAAAAATGTATGGCAGATTATGTATGTTGTCTTTCTGCATAAAATTCAAATTCCTCACAGAAGTATTAATCCAGGTTCTCAAAATTAATATTTTAATTTAGTTCCGAGTGCTGCATCACATACAACTGCAATATTACGGGCTGTGAAATAGATGTTTGTTTTAACAAGGATTACTGGCATTTTAATGACATTTTTGATGGACTGTTGGTATATTAAAATAATCCTTAGGATAGTATTGATCCCTCTGCTAAAGGATGCTTTAATCTCATCTCAACATGGGAATAAAGTATGTCAATATCAAAACGCTCTTTTTGGTGGTCTTGCATTTTGGCCCCAAAACAATAGAACCCAAAAATTCCTGGCCCTTAAAGGAGACATTTTTCACACTCAAATGTGAGCCACAACTCGGAGGCGTTATCTTCTGCTTTTTAGAAGACACTTTTGTGGGATCTTGCTAAAAAAAAATCAGATAATCCTTTTTCCTTCCTTTTTTTGTCAAGCCGCAGTGGTGCTTCAACGAATGTGGTGGTAATTTCATTCAGCCCCCCACGCACCCCACTCCCCCTCCCCCCTTCAATACCACCACCTCCCTCCTCTCACCACCACCCCACCCCCCCATCCTCACATGCGGACCGCATTTGGTCAAATTGCCTAAACCCAGAGCAGTTGTAATTTCTGGAGAGGCTGCCGAGTGGCGCTTTGAAGTACTGTTATAAAAAAGAGAGAGGGAAAGAGAGAGAGAGAGAGAGAGAGAGAGGGAGAGGGAGTGAGGGGAGAAAAAAAAGCGGGACAGCGTTGTCATTGGGTATGCGAGCAATCTGCACGAGGCGAGGTGAGGGGGGAGGGCGGTGTTAAGTGCTCTCAGCGAGGAGTCGAGCCCTCCCCCGCCGATCCCGGTGACGCGCCCCGCACTCCGATTCCCTTTGAAGCAATTACCCTTTCACCTGTACAAGCTCATCAGAACACACACACACACACACACACACACACACACACACACACACACACACACACACACACACACACAGACACACACACACAGGCAAACACACAGCAGACAACACACACACACACAGACGAAAAGGCATTAACCAAAAAACAGGACGCATGTGTCATCTTTTACAGGAGTCTATGCATAATTTCCATATCACCACTACAGTTCTCTTCTGCTGGTTAGTCATTTTTCTACTGAGGCTTTGGGCTCTCCACCCACAGCAGCCACACAGACATTAATGATTATTTGTGTACATATTCATAATAGCTAAGAATGTGTATCATCATGTGTGATTGACCGTAAACCTCCTAATACCGGAAACATACTGGACATGTGATTTTGTCCTGTACCACTATGCTGAATAGTTTTCTGCAGGACATAAACAGTAACAGTATCTCCTTCCTGTGTTATGAGTCTCTAGTATCTGACTTTCCACTGATGTCAGAGGAGATGATGCTGACGTGCACCTGTCCTTCCTGTCTTTCCATATTCTCTCATTTCAAACCCAAACCTACAGTACACAATGTTGGGCATACTGACTGAAGATGTATGTGTGTGGGGGGTTCTGTTTGTGTATCTGAATTTTTTTTTTCTGATGGAGGTGGTGGTGGGGGCTGAGGGAGGAGGGGGGGGTGGTTGGAGGGTGGTCAGGGGTGTTGGGGCACATTCACGCAGTCCTGTCAGGGGCCTCTGCGGCTAATCTTCATGCACTCTGTGACCTCCTCACTGCAAACCCTGCTAAATATATTATTCCCGTGGGGCTTTCAGTGCTGCTTGGTGTCAGAAATCAATATGTATGAGGCGCGTAGATGGGAATTTCTAATAGATCTCCGTGGCCCCGCGCTGCTCTTCAATATCTGCCTCGGACTATTAGTGCCGGCTCAGTGGCGGTGAAATAACCGAGATAATCTTTTAAGGTACCTTTCTTAAGGTGGAACGGAAACGCACCGGTCACAGACTTTTCCCGCCTCCTAAGCAGCCCAGTGCCAAATATGTCTGTGTTTTTTTTTTATTTGTGTGCAAATTTGCACAGTGGCAATGGCAACAACAACCTTTTGAATTGCTGCATGTTTACATGCAGATGTAAACAAAAGAAGTCACAAATACACTTGCCCATTATGTTCACCAGGTATGTCATGATTCACAAATTATGAGTGAATCATTGGTAACATTGAATGTGTTTGTGATCGAGGGGTTTCTTTTAAAGTTGTGATCATTTCTAGAATCTATACATGTTATTGGACTGTGGTCCACATGTGAAGTACTATTGTGTGTGCTCTGTCTCTCTCTCTCTCTCACACACACACACACACACACACACACACACACACACACACACACACACACACACACACACACACACCTAACCATTGTCAGTGGGGATATGCCATAGTGCTAATTGCCCATATTCCTAATGTGGGGATGATTTGCAGCAGCACTTAGCTGCAGCACACTGGAGCAAGAGGCTGCCTCCTTCAGTGTAGAAAAGACATCCGGCTTCATCTGGCAGTCAGGGGATTGAAAGGAGGAGGAGGAGGAGGAGGAGAGAGGAAGGGATGGAGGGAGGGAGGGAAGGATGGAGGGAGGGAGGGAGGAGGGCGAAGAGAGGAGGAGGGAAGGATGGAAGGAGTGAGCGAGGGGGAGAGGAGAGGAGAGGAGAGGAGGGGAGGGCTGGCTCAGACAGCGTGTGGTCCCCGGGGAGGGAGAGAGAGGCTGAAATTATTCTCCGGTCATGGGCTTTTTTTTCCCTCTCCATCTCACACCGAGGACCTCCGAGTATAATCCCTCGCCTCGCGCCATGCTCGTATATCTGCCGTCCGCGAGACAAAGGTTATCTCCCTCTGCTCGAACCCCACTGACCATGGGCACGCCGCCACTGCGGTCTCGCTTCTTATTACACATGGATAATAATGACGCTAATGCCACCAGCGGAGAGGGAATAAACCATAATGAATAATGACATGTATCTTTGTGATTACTGTTATTATTGTCTTTTTTTCCATTCTCAGTCATCACATGCAAGTGAATGATATTTCAAGTTTATTTTTTTTCCTTCCCATTCAGTATCTCTCTCTCTCTCTCTCTCTCTCTCTCTCTCTCTCTCTTTTTCTCAGTCTCCCTCTCTCTCCTTCTCTGTGTGTCTCTGTCTCTTTCTTTCTCTATCCCATCCCCCCTCCTTCTCTTCTCCTTGTATTTTGAATGGCAGGTAGTGGGCAGCATCGTTCTCCAGAAATGCAGCAGCATTACGAAATGCAGACACGCCGAAGGCTCTGGAGGAGAAAGTCAGACACCCTCCTCCCCCTCACCTACACACCATGACATACCCAGCCGGAGCATAGCCAAGAAGACGTGCATTTATCTTTGCACATTGATGTTTTGCTTTATTGTTCCAAAGTTCAAGTTCAGTGACAGTGCTCTACAAGCCTTACATCGCTTATTTCAGACTAAACAACAGGTTGATATGTACTACTTTTCTATATAAATGTATGTTGATTGTACTGTGTATTACCCAAAAGCTACTCATCTATATAAGCATTATGATAGCTGATATACAGGGTTTTTGTAAATATCACTGAATAAAGGACTGTTAAGCCCTACAGGCTTACCAGATTAGTCTGAATTTTAAACTACGGAACAACCCCTCACCCCACAGTCTTTTTTGTGACACCATACACCAAAGTCTGAAATTGTCTGTGTTTGTTGGAATATCAAATAATTGGGACCAGCAATAATAAAAGATTTTTGTTGACTGATAAAATTATAGACAATTTCATGAAGCTCATAAGTGAAACAGTGTCAGCTTCATTCTATTGTAGCCTAAAAACAGGATATAAATGTTGCCTGATTTCCTTTAAAGTGTTTTTTCTGCAAAATAAATAAATAAATAAATAAATAAATAAAAAAAACTTCATAGTGAGTAGCATACGATTTACACTCACACGATATTTCCAAAGTTTCCTTTACAAAAGAACTCAGACAGTATAGTCTATGGCACAGGACTTTTTCCCAACTTGTGATTGATGTGGATGTCAAGCCAGTCGCCATATCCCTTGTAGACAGACAAAGAGGGGAGAAAAGAGAGAGGCTGAAATAAGAGAGACACAGAGAAAGCGGTGAAGCAGACTGGATTTGGGTTTGCTGTCTCTATACCAGGCCATGCGCCCCAGCTCGCTCCGTTAATCTAGATAATTACCTCCCTCAGGTATATGCACACAAGCCTCATCGGGCTCCACTCTGCCATCAGGGGCACTGTGCCAGGGAGAGAGAGTGGGAGAGAGAGAGCCCACGTCTGTTGATCAGAGGGAAAGGGAGGGGATTGGAGGAGGGCGACCCTCAGTGAGGGACAGGTGTCATGGCAGAAGGAGGACTCCCTAATTACCCAAAGGTCACTGGCAGCCATTAAAGATCCCTCTCCAAGTCCAAGTCTCCCATGCTGAGGGGGAGAAACTGAGCTGAGCATGCTCACAGATACACTCCACTAACAGACATACAAAGAAGACTCTCCACTCTCCTCTCTTCCATGATGAGTTTGTCTTGCGAATGCTATTAGAAATGAAAGGCAGCTTGTCAAAAGAAATATTCTGATTGTTTCTGTTTTTAGCACCCATATTTTAATGAATGTGATATCAGTTAAATCCGTCACAGACGAGTTCAAAGACATTAACATTTGTTATGTTCAAAAAGAGAGAAAAAAAAAATACATGTAAGCATGTGTCAGTGAAGACTGGTTATCTGTTAACATTATACTTTTTGCCCGTTTTGCATTCCAGAATTAGATCTATCCTTTATCACTGCCTGAAGTTCTAAGTAAAAGAGAGAAATTCTTGCATAATTTACACATTATTTATGTTTTTTATTATCATTTTTATTATCATTATTATTATTATTTTATTTTTATTTATGCCATGACACTACAAAAAGAACACAATAAATCTGAATGTCTCCAATCAATCCCATTTGAAATGAATTAGGCCTCTGAGTCGGGCTGGACCACAGCGGTATTCCCACAATGCTCTGGGCTGAACGGTGTGAGGTCCGACAAACAGCTAAAAGGAAAATCAATATCCATAGAGGGGGCCCGATGTCAGGCTGCACTCCACAGTTCTCAGTCAAAACACATCGACCACACATCAAATGAAATGAGTGGACGCAAGGCCCCACCCACTGGTCCATGAGATCATTTCCCTCCAGGAAAGGGCATAGCAGAACTGTGGCAGAAATAGCACAATTCTAGAGAGAGGGACAGAGCAATGCTAAGTGGGGAAGGAGGGAAAGATTCCAAAAATGGATGGAGCTATGGGCAAAAAAAGGGGAAAAAGATTGCAGATTGCTGCAAGTGAGGGAAAAAAAAAGCTAAAATCAAGGAAAGAGGTTTGGTAATAGACTACTGCCGATGAAATGTAAAGCAAGGAAACTATCCTAAGGAGAGACCATGTGAGGGCCTGAATTTCATCAGGATATTGTGTTAGGGAGAAGGAAAAAGAAAGTGAGAGAGAGAGAGAGAGAGAGAGAGAGAGAGAGAGAGAGAGAAGAGGGGAGACAGAGAGGGGAAAAACAGGGGAGAGAAAATCCCTTTGGCTGTGTGAGATTGTGTGCATTCCTGCGTGGAGGAGATCAGAATCTCTCCGTGGTTGGGAGGTTTGGCCTGCATCATGGAAGCAGCAACTGGTGGAGGAGAAGGGCGTCGTGCCGCCCCTCTTTGACTGGGCATGGCGGGGGCTCAGGAGTCCCTGTGGAGCGGCCATGTGCATCAGCCAGGCAAACTCCTGCTGGGCCTCACAACTGCACCCCTGCCCCTGCTCAGCAGCGGCCAAAACCTCCTTCCTCCCCGACGCAAGGTGGAAAAAAGCAGAGAGACAAGAGCATTCCGCACAGGTAAGAGCTCTGCAGCTGAGGCGTTTGGAGAGGAAGTGAGATAGAGTGAAAGACATACTGTAGGGAGAGAGAGAGAGAGAGAGACAGAAATAGACAGACTTTCCACATGCCTGCTTTTTAAATATGAACTGGAGAGGCTCAAAATTCAGACTTTGTTTGACAAAATCCGAGGTAGCTAGAAAAAAAAAAAAATAAATAAATAAAAGATAAAACCCCCTCCTTAAAGGCAACATCTCAAAATGTTGTGTGTTATGCCGTGTGTCATGTGTCAGTGGGTGATGCTTTGACAAACGGACAGACAGAGTCTATCCCAGTCCCATGTTGCTTCCTCTGGGGTCGAGCCTCTCTCCCCACTCCCGCAGGTCTGACTCCTGCTGCGCCTCCTTCTCCTCCTCTGCCTCAGCCTCCAGCCTCCTCCTCCTCTTCCGCCAGCTCCCTCTCCTCTCCCTCTCCCCCCCCTCTCTCTCTCTCTCTCGATTAAAAGCATGCCGCTCTGGTGAAGGCACGCAGCGCCCATTTCCTGGACGCCCCCTCACCTTGGAGACGAAGCCCGGGCATGCATGCGTACTTTGATGGCTTCATTATCGCCGTGGAAACACAGGGCAGAGACACATCGCGGGGTAAAGGCCCGACAGCGGCGCGCCAGCAAGAATACTTGCAAGATCGTTAGCGCGGCCAGAGGGGAGTTGAGGAAGTCTGACAAAGAGGGAAAGGAATGCTGTTTTTTTTTTCTCTGTTAGCACTCATTTTGTCCACTCTTTCACATTAGTTCAGAGAGGTCTGCCACTCAAACTCTTCCTTTGATGACATGCAAACTAAAATTCCAATCCAGAGTTGCTTTATTAGCATGTTGCATGTTTGCATACAGTGTTGCCTGGTTGGCTTAGGATTTGGCTGGTTCGGTGTAGCACGGACATACTGCCACTGTATCTGCCACCGATCAGTATTATGCCCTGAGGTCATATACTGATCATTTACATTATCAGGCAAATTTGCATAAATGCCAGCCATGGACAAGCCAACCATAGGCCATACTCATGCCAAAGGGTTCATGCCACCTAACAGCAAACTTGAATGTCACATAGCCGAGAAAGATGATCTCAAAATCATTGACAGTCATGGTTTCACAAATCCATTGTGAATGACAAGCAAAACTAAATACTGTTTCATTTAATAAAAATGTATACTGTACTTCATGTCTGATAGACCCACATTATAGAGGCCCATATGTAGTCTATTAGCATGTCTTAGTCTAAAATAGGCTATCTAATATGTTGAAATATGCCACTGTATTACATTGAAACTTGAAATATAATAATATAATACATATAAAAGCTCCGGAGTGAATCGAAGCATAGCTCTGTTGAACGAGCCTGCTAAATGCACAAGTTAGCGAGTGGAACAAAATAATTTGGAACATAGACCGAATGCGAACGCGAAGCACTTTACATTGAGTCAACGGTACCTCAGATCTTACTTTCGGTTTCGAATAATCAGTTTCCATTGATTCAGTGTAAAGTGCTTGTTCGCTTCTGCGTTCGCGTTCGGTCTATGCTGTTCCAAATTATTTTGATCCACTCACTAACTAGTGGATTTAGCAGGCTCGTTCAACAGGGCTATGCTTTAATTCACTCCGGAGCTTTCCTTTCAATATAATACATCACCATATTTCACATTACTGTTGTGCCTTGTTGCATTTGAAGAGTGTAATTGCCCTGATAGGCTTCTGATGTTGATAATGCTTATTGAATGTTTCATGTCGTAGGTATTGAAACAAGACCACCACAAGGCAGTTGTTCATCACTCTGAGAAAGCTGAAAATCTACAAATCTTCCATTATCCCCTTACCTCAGCTGTGGTGTTTTGATCATGTATTTGTTACCTCCTCAAAGTAGCATTAGAAAACCTCCCACCTATTGATTTTTTAATGGACTTGTGCTAGCACATCTTTATTCTTTTCATTGCTAATACCTAGTAATGGCTTCTAAACACTATGTGAGGTTCTTGAAAACAGAGCCACCACACAACAACCAAGATGTTTTCTATTATGGAACTCTCTCTTTCGCACGCACACATACACACGTACGTGTGAAAAAAAAAATGCCTTAAATGTAGCCCCATGCTGACAGAAGGGCGAACCATTTATATCAAGAAAGGGGTGGGCCGCAGAGCCCATCTGTCTTCGCCATGGGGGAGGGGGTGTGAGGTCGAGTTCGGTTTAATTGAAGATTATCTGCTTAATTACTCAAGCACAGCCAGCACTAAATAGCCGTGGATTAAGAAAGCGTCCTCGCGCAGACCTTCGGGTTCGATGCTGCGCTCAATTAGCACGCCGTCCCCCAACGTGGATCCCCATTTCCCAGTGAAGGGTCTACACATGCTAACCACATAGCTCCACGCCTTCATGGCACATCAGCTTGCCTCTATCTGCAGCCACTTCTGGGCTGATTTTGGCAGTGGAATAGAACCTCTCTCTCTCTCTCTCTCTCTCTCTCTCTCTCTGTCTGTCTGTCTCTCTCTCTCTCTCTCTCTCTCTCTCTCTCTCTCTCTCTCTCTCAAATTCAAATTCAAATGGTGCTTTATTAGCATGACTGTGTGAGGATACAGTGTTGCCAAAGCAGCGATTAGACAAATACAATAACATTACATACAAATAATAACAACATTACATACAAGTTCCAATACACTAGAAATCTCTCTCTCTCTCTCTGTCTCTCTCTGTCTGTCTGTTTTTGGGGGGAATTTGTTTCTCACAGGATGCAGCACCTTGATGTGTGAAGGCTGACCTAAAAAAAATAAGGGATGGAGAAAGTAATATACGATGGGAAAGACTGAAAGAAAGAGGGAGAGAGGTAGAGAAAAGAGAGAGAGGGAAGAAAAAACAGAGTGAGGGAGAGGTAGAGGTAGAGAGAGATGCTCCATCCATTTCCTCTGTCAGTCATGTTTATCTGGCAGCAGTGCAGCTGGAGGGGGAGCGTCACCGTGGTGATGGACAGGTCCTTTTGTCTGGCTGACCCTCATGATGTGTCGGGGCCGGGGTCATGTGACCAGCTCCCATAGCCTCATTCCCCGTCTCCTCGACCTCTCACTTATCCCTCGTCCCTCCTCTCCTCTCCTCCTCTCACCTCACCTCAGACAGACACTCAGGGATGCTCCCCCATTCACCACTACACACTCAGGCTGACACATCCAAGGTCATCACCGCCAAATGTGTGAAGTGTGTGTGTGTGTAGTGTGTAGTGTGTTTATGTTTGTGTATGTCTGTGTGTGTGTGTGTGTGTGTGTGTGTGTGTGTGTGTGTGTGTGTGTGTGTGTGTGTGTGTGTTCGTGTGCGTGTGTGTGTGTGTGTGTGTCAGAATGTATACCTTGCCGATAATGAGCCTTTTCACTAAAAAAAATGACTGAAAAAATTCTGGTATGGACCAGGTTTGTTTTCTTGTTGCTTGTTAATGTATAATCACAATGAAACATCAATCATTAATTAATTCCAATTAACAGCTTTTGCCAAATACAAATATGAAACGACCAAACCTTGTGCCAAACTAAATAAAGTGTATCACCCATGCATGCTATCAGCTAAAAGCAACAGATTAGATCAGCTAATACAAACGCGGCGAGAATAAATCCACTGCATTTTACTCCTAGATGTACAAAGATATGACATACTTATTCATAGAGATAAGTACAACATTACAAATAGTAAGTATGGTCCCTACTGATGCTGATGCTGCTGCTGGTGTTTTGTGTTGAATGCTTAGTTTAAATAGGTCAGCACTCCCCCCCACACACACATTCTTCAACATAGTCAGACCAGTCGAGTAGGTAGATGTGAGATTTGACTTTTAGACAGATGTTGGGAGAGAATGTCTGCAGAACAGCTTAATTAGGAAACAGGCAAAGTGTTCGGTGAGGCACGCATTCTCTCTCCTAGCTGCACAAAAGGGCCTGTCTTCCTGGAAGCTGTCTCAGAGTTGCATATATTAGAGCTACTTTGTATTTCCAGTCATGCATTCACAGGAAATGCTATTGCAATACAGAACAAAATGAGGCTTCGGCCCAATGGCGTCTCTCTGTTTTTAAAAATGTAATTGGCTACTTCTCAGACAACAGTTACTCTCAATTAAACATGAATAGACACGTTCACAGTGAATCGTAGGGGCCTTTCCCCACACTCCCTTTTTTTCTTCCTCACTTTTCTGTAGCACTGTAAGGTAATCTACTGCAGAATCTGCTGGCCTCTTTGTTTCATTGTGCGGCTGTGTAATAGAATGATCGCATAACTGCAATGCCACAGAGCCAAGCAAATTCAGGGGGATGGGATGGGGTGTGGTGGGGTGGGATGGGGGCAAACTTGAGAGGACTCAGCTGGTGTGAAGCAAGCCTACAGTACACTTTCTTTGGACACTCATTTTAATGGCAAAATACTGGACGGACACACAAAGTTTTTTTTGTTTTGTTTTGTTTTGTTTGGGGTTTTTTTTGGCGCGGGGGGGGGGGGGCATTGAAAGACAACTTGTCAGCTTTTTATCATAACTTTTAACTGCAAAAGCTTTGTGCCGATAGGACAAGTCACATACAGTAGCCTACATGTGGCATCTACATGTACTGCAGATTTCTCTGACTTTAGAGATGTTAGCATCAGGACCTAAATGAATGCTCAATGTTTTTTTTATCTGCAAAGGCACCTTCCAGATAGCACTGTCTGCAGGGAACTACCTTGACCTTAACCCTAAACCTAACCTCTTGACCCTCACCCTAACCTACTGTAGATTTAGAGGGGGTAGGGCCTTGAAGGCGCCGATTAGAGCAAAATATACCAAAGACCAAATTACCATGGCCATTGTAATCACCTCAATTTGAGATTGATCTTATTTTGGGAAAGTAGCCATCAGTGTTTTGTTTGGACCCCTACCAAAGTGATACCAAGTACACGGCCATAACCATCATAGACTATGGTCAAGGTACTCTAGGCTAGCATCGGAAATGAAAACAATGGTGTCATATTCGTCATTGAGCATGTGATCATAATCCATACTGATTTATCCACACAGTGTAGACTTCTAGCTATGGCAGGACAAAATGATACCCTGTGTGGTTGTAAAATTGTCAAAGGTTCATATGGCATCAATCTCATTAAAAAGTCTTTTTTTTCACAATCTCTACAGTAACAAACATTCTAAAGTGCAAAGTAAAAAGCAGTGTAAATTGCCAACTTCCTTGGTTTGTTGCTGAGGTATTGTATTTATAACAACAGTGCCACCTTCTCCATGTTTGAAAAAATGAAGTGGCGGCAAAAATATTGTGTCAGGGGAAGTACAAAATTATCAGGTAAAACATTTTTGTTTGTTTGTTTGTTTGTTTGTTTGTTAGCCTACAACCCTGAATGAGTCTGTATTTGTGTGATGATCAGAAGGTGAAAAAATAGACTTAAGTAACAAGTAAAATTAAGTTATTTTTTAAAAGGAGTAATGAGTAACATAATCCAATTACAATTCACAGCAGTAACTAAAGCAAAGTAACAAGTTACTTTTTTGAGTAACTTCCCCAACACTGCTTTTTTGGGTAACTTCCCCAACAATGCTTCACTCAGGAGTAAAAATGTGAACATGTGTCTTGTACCTTTGTCTTTCGTCTTTTGATCCAAAATGAGAGTTATGAGAGGATATGAGAGGTTATATGGTGATCATGTACCCTGTAGCTATTTAAATCAGCCTTTTTGAAACGTTTAAGGAGAAGTGAATGGAAATTGACTTCATTTGGGCCAACATCTGGATATTGATGTCACATCCTCTGGACTACCCGATTGTGGACATGAAAGTCATGTCTACTGTATTTTTTCTGGAGTTGATGAGACTCATAATCTTTCAGACATCTAACTTTTTTAACATTCAAACGTTTGAACTTCAATTTGCTCACACCCAAAGTCACGTGTATACAATATCTTCTGCTAGATGGGAAACTCTACAAAGACTGCCTAAACACTTCAACTTCAACTGTCAAAACGTCAGATCCTGTCTCCGCAAATTACATCCTCTCTCAAAAAGTTATTTTGCGGGTGGGAGAGCCATAAATGCTGCACAATAGAGAATTACAGGGAGATGAAGTTTGATTGGCCTCTTTCGTATTTTGTGCAGACTAAGCTTTAAAACCATCCTCAATCTATCTTTCTCTCATTAGGCTATTTATTACTCAGTCATAATCAAAGTTTTTTGCAGTCCAAACAGTCTTTTTTTTAATAAAAAAAGGGAAAAGAAAGAAACTACATAGTTTACGTGTACGTAGTTCACCCTGTATGGTCTTGCACAATGTATTAATATAGGCTAAAGCCAACATTTCCACTGTCTGTGAGTGAGTTTTACAGTTTTTACAGATTTTTTTGCAGGTTGGGATGTATGAAACTGCTTTTTTGAGGATTATTTGCAGCTCATAATGCTGAAAATACAATATTTTGGTCATGAATAAAATGTATTGTACTGTGTTGCAAGTCAGCATTTTGGATGTTTAGATGTTATTGTAGACCTACCTGTACTGCATTGTACTTTGCCCCTTGACTGCATAGTCTACAGAATATTTAAATGTAATGAAATTCAGGGAAGGAAATAAGTAATGTGATGATGGATTGGATATTTTTGTCAAATAAAAGCTACAAGAAATCAGTTAACCCCCATCAGTTAACTCATTTACTTAAAAAAAAGTAAATAAATAATCAGGCGAACAAGTACAGTCCATTGAAATGTTCAAGAAAACAGAAGGAGAGACTGAAAGATGTAAGGTATAGTGATGGTCAAGTGGCCTGGCCCACATATTCACATACACACACATCAAAACGTGGCCAGGAATGCACAGGAGCATTTCATGTGACCTAGTATATGAGTTTACAATGATTTGATTGGCCTATTGTTTGTCATCAAATACTTAGGACAAAAATTGATAATTATCCATTGCTCATCCAATGGAAAAACATTGTAATGATATGCAAATTGTACCATGAGACACTTAGTAGGGAATGAAACCTAACCTGTGGGGTATGAAATCTATAAACCTACCTGACTGTATCTGAGTATGTCTGGCCAGTACATTCCACTCCAAAATGGTAATTTTCACAAGTAACAAATAATTCTAGATCATGATTTTGAGTTTGACATCTATTTGGTTTGTGCCAGTGTCGAGAGTGAGTATTGCACTAACACATAAAATCAGTAGGATTCAGCAAACGTCCAATTAAAAGATGATAACAATCAGTGTTCTAGCTGTGGTCTGATATGACTGAATTTCTGACAGGTCAGAATTTTTATCTTCAGCTGTCTTGCAGTGTGAGGAGTGGAATGTACTGTGTTAGCACAAGCTTCATGAGTGAATAAAACCTGCAGTTACAGTATACCTGGAAAAATAAGATGCCACTTTAAACCTAAATAAATGCCACTTATTCAATCACCAAGACCTACCCCCATATACTACACAGATGTATGGAGCTCAGATAGACTAGATAAAACTGTAGAATTGCTGTGAATAAATGGCCATCAATCATAATAAAATATCCATTAATCATACAAATTCTCAAGGAAAACCCATGTGTTCTGGGTGATTGATTAAGGTTTTTTTTCCCCAGATTTCTGTTTTCATGAATTAGATTACAGTACATGGTCTCAACACAAGCAATGAAATTTACAACAAAACTGTAAATAAACCACATAGTAGATGCACGCAGACACACATACACACATACTCATGGAGCACATAATGGTGTCTGGAGAAGTTGCAACACAGCCAGAGAGTCAGGTACGCAAAGAATGGATTAGCTCCTTAGTGGCTGATTCTGGCATGTGTCCGAAAACTAGAGAAGGAGAGAGGGGAGAGAGAGAGAGAGAGAGAGAGAGAGAGAGAGAGAGAGAGAGAGAGAGAGAGAGAGAGAGAGAGAGAAGGTGAAGATTTTGTTCAGCTTGAGTGCTCGGCTCATGTGGCGGAAACGCTGCAGAGGTCAGCATGCAGCCCCTCCCCCATCTCTGCCTTTCTTCGTTCCTTCCTCCCCCACCTCCCCTCCACCGCACCCCACCTCTCTCTCTCTCTCTCTCTCTCTCTCTCTCTCTCTCTCTCTCTCTTCTACTCTCCTTATCGCTGACTGTATTTCCTCCCTCTCATGCCACACGTGGCGTTTTGACAAACAGATTTATCGGTTACGTCATATTTCTTCCCTGTTTTAATCAAACGCTGAGGCGGCGGCCTGACTGCCACTCAGATTAATATCGCCATTGATCAGATTGGATGGAGGTGTCCTCACGCCTGTTCTCCTCTCTTGCCTCCTCTCCTCTCTCCTCTCCTCTCCTCCAGTCCTCTTCTTGCTCCTATCTTCTCTATACCTCTCCCTCTCTTGCTTCTCTTCTGCTCTTTGTTTGCCTAGGCTCCCCCTTTCCTCTTGTTTTTTTCTATGCGCCTGGGGTCTATCCTTAGAGACCGACCACATACATTTGGCCAATAGTGTTTTTTCATACTCTCCCACTCCCCCGTGGTATACCATAATTTCTCTCTCTCTCTCTCTCTCTCTCTCTCTCTCTCTCTCTCTCTCTCTCTCTCTCTCTCTGTGTGTGTGAGCATGTGTGTAGGCATGGGATGAGGGCATACAAGTGTGTGAGTGCACAATTTTATAGCAGTATTTATGAGGACATTTAAGGTTGTTAGTCTGACCATGGAGCATGCACCCTCTGTCAATATTGTGAGTATGTGTGTGTGTGTATATGTGCGTGTGTGTGTGTGTGTGTGTGTGTGTGTGTGTGTGTGTGTGTGTGTGTGTGCGTGTGTGTGTGTGGTGCGTGTGTGTTTGTTTGTTTGTTTGTTGGGAGATGAGGAAGACCGAGACCAGAAATAGACAGGACAGACAGATAAAAAAAGAGGGTGAAAGAAAAAATACTATGAAAAATGATAAAAAGAAAGAGTCCTTGTGTAGCAAAACCAGGGAGATTCAACTGTAAGAGTAAAACGTGAGAAGATATGGCTGAAGTCTAAACCATGTGAGTAGATACGGCTATAAGTCTACAACATGTGAGTAGATATGCCTGTAGTCTAAAACATGTGATTAGATATGGTTGAAGTCTAAACTTTAAGAGTAGATTTGGATGAACTCTAAAACAGGTGAAAAGATGGCTGAAGTCTAAAACAGGTGAATAGATGGCTAAACCCTAAAACAGGTGAAAAGATGGCTGAAGTCTAAAACAGGTGAATAGATGGCTGAACTCTAAAACAGGTGAATAGATGGCTTAACTCTAAAACAGGTGAAAAGATGGCTGAAGTCTAAAACAGGTGAGTAGATACGGCTGAAGTCTAGACCATGTGAGTAGAGTAGATATGACTGTAAGTCTTAAAATACAGCAGGAGTGTTTTGAGCAGAGGCTGTCTGGGTATCCAGCTTTAGCAGCCAGCAGTCTTGAGCCTCTCCTTCCCAACCCACACCACCCCTTTAAATCCCCCCACCCCCATCAGCCAGGGCCTCTGCCCCCAACTCCCCAGTTTCTGCCACTCAGGTTGCAGCGTGGTGGCGGTTCTCTCCACACTTCGATCACGCGTGACACGCGGGTCAGCGGTGGCGATGGTGGCGGCTGCGGCAGTGGTGGCGAGGTGAGCGGCGGGGCCCCCTGAGGGGAAGGCGCACTGGGGAAATGACCACCCATCTTTTGTTACTAAGTGCACGGCTGACTGATGAACAGGGCCGGCCTCTGTCAGACGCTAACTGCAGGGGCGTCGCAGGGCTGGAGGGGAAGGGAGGGGAGGGGATGCGAACAGGGGGGGTGGGGGGGAGTGAGCCGCTGGCGGTGATGGAGGGAAGGGGGGGAGAGGGAGGTGGAGGGGAGAGGGGAAGGAGGCGCAGCCTTCTGATTAAGGGCGAAAGACTGCCAGCGCCAGCGTGCTGGGGGAGGGAGGGGAGAGATGAGTGAGAGAGGGAGAGAGAGAGAGAGAGAGAGAGAGAGACAATTTAACACAAGCTCAAAGAGATTGTGCCATCTCTGAGGGCTGAGTGAGCGGGAGCCAGCCAGCCTGCCCAGGCTGTGTTAACAGCCTGTTATTTGTGTCTTTGCCTCACTCTCGCCTCCCCTCTTTGTTTGGGAACGAGATATATGCACAAAAATGGATGGACTGTGAAACCTATTAAAACATTCTACATTTTTATGAAAAGGGTATATTTTCAGATTTTTGCAAGACAAAAGTTATTTTACATTTAGAAAGGCTCAGTTATAAATTTTGAGAAATTCTTATATATCAGGATCATTGACATATGTTTTTTTATTATTAAAGTTTCACATGTTGAAAGAAATTGCATGTATGTCTTAAGATTTACGATACTGAAAAACTTCAACTTGAATGGCTATTTAACCTCCTGTGGAGGTAAAAGGAAGACAAGGCAGAGGAAGAGAAAGGGAGAGGAAAAAGAGAGGGGCAGAAAGAAAGAGAGAGCTTTGAAAAACAGAGACAGAGAGGGGAGAGAGAGAGAGAGAGAGAGAGAGAGAGAGAGAGAGAGAGAGAGAGAGAGAGAGAGAGAGAGAGAGGAATGGATGATCAGCCCTCCCTGCTCCAGAGAGTGAGCACCTGTGTCATTGTTATGCCTGTTGCCTGGTAACAACATTCTTCATCGAGCCCCACACAGGGAGCGGAAGCCATGCATGAAGAAAGCCTTCCCCTTCAGAAATGAACAAAGAATTCCATATTTCACGGACATTTGAAGAGACCGTTCACATTGGGATGCACTGTAGCCATGCTCTCTGTCTGCCTTCCAGAGTAACCAGTTGTCAACAGTGAAATTAAAAAAAAAAAACCTCTATGTTAGGCTTTGGTCTTTTGGTAAAAGCAAGTCTGGATAGAAGCATTGAGGCATTGAAATTTTGCCATCCAGTGTGTAATTTTTTTTGTTCAAAGCATAGTTAGGGGTCATTCTTTGGAAAGCCAGTCAATAATGAGAAGTAAACATTTGTAGAACGTTTTTATTACATTTAAATGTTATTCGCTCATTTTTAAGTATACCTAGATTACACATGCATATAATCGAATAAAGCCTCAGCATTTGGGATGTAAATACCGGTTCAGTAGGTGGATGGGGATATTGATTGTTGTTATTTAGAGAGGTTGTGGTGTCTAGGAAGGTCTCAGTTGGTGATTTCGGCTTTCGATCTGTCATGTGGTCTCTGATGGGCCTTGAGGCTAGTGAGCCCAGTGCATGAACTATGAAAGCCCTGCCTCACCACAGAGTCTGTCATCTGCAAGGAACTCCTATGCCTTTGATGGCTCTTTCCATCAGAACCCTCCTTTAGCTCACACATGCAAACACACAGACAACACACAGATACAAAGAGACAGACAGACACACACACACACACACACACACACACACACACACACACACACACACACACACACACACACACACACACACACACACACACACACAAACTGATGCAATGGACACTCTATCCTGACATAGAGGCCAAGTCCATTTGTGTTTTCTTGGGCTCTTGGATGTCTTACCCCATTTCATAAAGCTAGGGGAAATTCATACACAAAATAGATGCCTACGGTATATATATATATTTTTTAGAGCTAGATATAGACACAAGCATAACCAAAATGTTCACATGAATACAATTATTTTTAATGTACTGTAGTCAGATATACTGTAGGTTCTATAGTGTACAACTATAAATGGTGTTTAAAATGCACCATACGTCAAGTTATTTAAGCAGTTTTTTTTACTCGGGTATAGTGACAAACCTAATTTATGAAACATTAACACATAATGCCACATATATACACATACTGAAATATACACCTCTGAAAGACTAAGAGTCTTAGCTATAATTTATCCTTCATTCCTTGAGGGAAACATGACAAGCATTTTCACAGCTTTTAGACCTTTGGGCTTCCATATGTTGTTTGATAGGTCAGACCAAAGATCATTGAATACTGACCAAGATAGAGCAAAGTAATACATGGGAGCAAACATGAATAGTTCCGGTCTGCAAAAGTGGGAGTGTTACATTGTTGTTGATCTTGATTGGTCAAATTCTTTATCCATTCTCTTATCAATGGTAAAGAAGGTAGTCTGCACAGGTTTCCAGTATCAACGCATGATCGGTCTTCTGTCTTTTTTATCCTTAGGCAGCGCTGGGCGCTGTTTTCAAGGCACTACCTCCCAAATCTGGTTAGGGTTAAGGTGGTGCCTTGCTGGCAGTGCTACCTAGATGGTGCTGTTGAGTTGGGTGCCATAGCGTTCATCAGAAAGACAACAGAAATTGATCAATTGTCATCATTATCGATACTTGTGTTGATAAGAGAATTTATAAAGAATTACACCATTAAGCAAAATCCCAATGGGCATTGATCGACCCTGATAGAGAAAAAGTCTTTTGTGTCCAAATTATACCTTTAAACCTAAACAACCTAAATCCTCGCTCTTTGCCGTTGTGCTCAAATTGCAAGTTTAGTTCCCTGGAGCTGCTCTATGTCTTTACTACAAGCCCTACTGAATATATCATCGTTTCAGGTTTCAGTTTGTGCAAAGTATCTGAAACATCTTACCTCACTCACGTCAGATGTAGCGCTAAGGTGCGAACATCTGATGATCAACGATAGATGAGTTATTTCAGGAGCCAGAAATCCTTGAATCTAACTGGACAAACGGCTTGTCCATCAATTTAATTGACGTACACTTCAGCCAATCACATCAAAACCAACCGATGACGCTGGTTACGTTTGTTGGATTGGTTGGATTCAAAACCGTTGCTTCTTCGCTACGTCACACCCTCTACAGCAGCCAGCAGCCCTGATTGGTTCGGTTAGAAAATATTGGGCTTGAAATCGCTCTGGCAAGGGTTTCAACATCTAGATCGTTGCGCTATGCAAGTGTCTTGAAACATTTTGTTACAGTTAACTTACGATGCATCTAACGTACAGATCTGTGACGGTGAAAATGAAACATCATCATTGTGCAATCGTTTACTGCTCTGGAGAACGCTATATGCAATGCAATGTTTTGAAACATTTGGCGACAGTTTGTTTAGAACGCATATCCAACGCATGGATCTGTGACTAGTGAAAACTAAACTTTTCAGTTGTGACATGTCGCCTGACTAGCCTAGAGCTTGCTAAATGAAATGAGCGGTATTCTGTTATATTACACCTGGGTCGGGAGATATTCCACGATAATGACTGTCTCACAGAACGTTACTTACAATAGAATGCTCCATTCACTTCAACAGGACTTCCACCGTTCTATGGCCTGATATTTGTAAGTTAAAGGACTACTTTTATGTGCATGCTATCATATATCTTAGTAATTAAAATAGCTATAAAAGTAGGCTGATGGTAAACAATGTGATGTTATTCTTATCTTCAATAGGTAGCCGTGTAATAAGTGGGATGAAGTTCTGTGTGGTGTTCATTATCAAGGAATAACTCCCTCCAGAGTGATTCAAGAGCATCGCTCTGTTATTCTTCAATAATGACTGCCTCACAGAACGTTATCACTGACTTGCCTGCCTTGGTGAAATTGCAATCATTTCACCCCCCTGCTGAACAGACTGTGATTGGTTCCTTTTTTTGGTGATCTGCAGATGGACTGCACTGGACTTGACTCCAGATGGACCTGCTGAGCAAATTCAAAGGTTCCTCCTAGGTTAACACAAACGCACAGATGCTTCAGATTCTGGACATACACACACAGTTGCACAAACACACGCACACACTCACACACATACACAGACAGACTGGTACATAAACAGCCAAAACAACCAGTGTGCATAAGTTTATAGCAGATGAGTATACACAAACAGACTCATTCAGACAGTCACTCACACAGGCACACACACACACGCACACACAAACACTGTTGGGGAGTAACAAATAACATAACGAAATGACATATTTAATTACTGTACAAAATCAAATTAACAGTAATCTGTTACATTACTTTGAAAAAATGTCTAATTAAATTAGCTAGTATAAGAAATATCAGTCACGTCGGAATATCTTCTGCAGAAACAATTGGCTATATGTTTAACAATATGTGTGTCCCTATTGTTTCATGTACACAGCCTCCTCCATTTACAGGTAACAGTCTGACACTATGTGTTGATACAATGTTTTAATTGGCAATACCACTTGCTGCTGGATCTACAGCTACGAGCAGTCTGAGCTGCAGTTGCAAAGAGGCCTGCAGTGTCAGACATGAACTACAGTGTAGGCCTAGCACATTGCATTTACATTTACGCATTACTAGAAATAAACATTAGCTGTAGTGAACAGGCACACATGCACTATCAATCCCAAATGAACAGTTTGCTTAAAGGGACACCAGGCAACGTTTTACTGTTAATTTACCAGCCTCAAAGTCACTTTGACGATTAAATGGTTCATTACGGGGTGACCGATGGCTCTCTCGTCAGACGCTAGCATTTGTTTCGTGGTCATCCCGCTTGCAGAATGGCTGGTGTCGGGTCCACGAAATAGAAATTGAAAGTAGATATAACCGAAATCGCATTTATTACCGGCTATTCAGACAACGTAACGGCAAAAAATTATCATCTCTGGTTCGTATTCTTTGGTTTGCAAATAAATTTACATCTATTGGTGAGAATGTACAATGTAGTTGTATTTTTTCAAATATTTCTGTGACTAGGTGGAGCTCCGGAGAGTCCTGCTGTAAAATTAACCCCGGTACTTGTTTAAAAAAAAAAAAAAAAAAAACATTGCTTTGTTAAAAGAATTGAAATTGTTACACAACTGTTACACTTAATAACAGTAATAGTAACACATTACAAGTAACATGTACAGGCATGTTAAGTGTAACAGCATAAACATAGATGTACAGGACAGAGATGCATAAATGTCAACAGCATAATGTACTTGCGCGGTGTGGATGCGAACAAATTGTCAACAGTGTTAGGCAAGTTACTCAGGAATGTATGTAAGTATGACTTTTTCAGGAAAATGTTATGCTTATTCGGAATAAGAATTGTACTGTAATGTCATAATAGCAACTTCCACTTGTGCAATGCAGTAGTCTTCAGAGTCCCGGGCATAGGAGATGGAGAAAAGTGGAGGGAGATTTTTTAAAAGTGTTTTTTCAAAATAACGTTTTTATAGATTTACATGTATATTCATTTTTCGAACAGTATTATATCTAATACAATTTTTTTCATATACCAGTTTTGCAACATTCAAAAATCAAGCTCTCTGAAGCTCTGTCTCAGAACAGCTTAGAGCACAGATAAAAACTGTGTTTCTGGATGTGATGTGATGTGATGTACTGTCTGTTCCATGACACTTTAGGTTATGCCTCTTCTTATTTTACTGAAAATCTGCATTTGGATGCTTAGCCTTTTTTGCACTCTGAGTACTGAGAACATTAGCAGAGCTCATTGAAGTGAGATAATAGTCTTTTTCACACAAAGGGTGGCTGCTGTGTTGAGGTGTCCTAACCTAGTCTGGTGTAGGCTGGTTAGGTGAGTGCTTTTATGAGGAACTGTGGGGATTTTGAGAGTAACCGAGGGCTACGCTGGATGTGTTAAGTGTTAAGTCAAATTCCGTCAAAAATACATTCAAATGAATGGTGAGTAGAATTTAGAATGTTGGCTGTGCTGCTGTGTCTGGTGTAGCCAGTTAAAATGAAAGCCATTGTTACGGCAGATAAGTCTTTGACTTAACACATCCAGTGTAGCCTCCCTGTAAGGCTAAGGTGCTGCTAGTACAGGTGGCTAGGGTAGAGTTCATGTTACCTTAGGGCAGGTCAGGTTGCACAGGCAGCTGGCCACACACGACACGCAGTGGGGACTGGTTGAGCTGGACCACACACAGTGGCATTCACATGGCAGTGCTCAGCGCTGTGTCTGGCTGCTATAACACCAAACAAACAAACAGGTCACCCGAGCAGATCCAGAAGTGTGATGCCTCTAAGACACCTAAAGTACCCCACAGCGCTCTAATTTCAGGTGTTAGACTGGTGAACACATCAGCCCTTTAGTGTATGGAGAGACTGAGAGCCTCAACGTGAGACTGGGATGGGGGGGAGAAGGGGGTGGGTTGTCTTTCAGAAGTGCACCAGCAGCCCAAACATGCAGATTAAAATGAGACAATTATGTGCTCATCAGGTGTGTGTGGGAGGAAGCTGTCACTTGAAGGTAAAGAGACAGAGCCAAGCTCTCGTCATCTCACTCTACCTCCTCTTCCTATGGCCTCTCTCTTTCTTTCTCTCTCTCTCTCTCTCTCTCTCTCTCTCTCTCCCTCTCTGTCTCTCTCTCATACACACACACACACACACACACACACACACACACACACACACACTCTCTCCCTCTCTCTCCTCTCTCCTCATGCCTGGCTCATAAGTGCTGCCTCAGTTCCCCAGAAGGATTGAAATGCATTACCAAGGGGAAAAGTGTTGTGTGTGTGTGTGTGTGTGTGTGTGTGTGTGTGTGTGTGTGTGTGTGTGTGTGTGTGTGTGTGTGTGTGTGTGTGTGTGTGTGTGTGTGAGCGCGTGTGTGTGTGCTCTGTGTTTGTGTTTGAGCGAAAGTGTGGGATGGGCTGCAGAGAGAGAAAGACAGAAAGAAAGAAAGAGAGAGAGAGAAAGAGAGAGAGCCAAGGCTATGGCAGAGGAATTGATTTTAAATGCTCTCTGCAAAGGCGCTGTTTACTACCCTCCCTGGCTAGCCTCTGACAGCAGCAGCATCAAAACAAGATTTGTTTTTCTCCTCAGAAAAAAGGAGGGAAGGCCTTTCAGGAAGGCAACATTTAAGAGAATGGTTGTTTGCCTTTTTAGCGGCACGATTAAAAACATCCACGTGGTGGCCATTGCCAAAGGTGTCCTCACAATGGTGAACACAACCCGAGCTTTGTTAGGCTCAAATCAAAACCTTGTGGGCACACTGGATTATGAAAGAAGAGGCAGTATTTAGAAACCTTCATCTGTTGGATGTGGGTTTTGTGCTGAGGTTCAGTCAGATCCCTGAGCAGTGCAGTCATACCTGTACATCACGATGTGACACACACTCGCTGTGGCTGCATAATGGCCTTAATAGCTTCCGTAATTCATTACTCCTTATTATTATTACTGATGGGGTTAATGTGGCAGGAACCAGAGTGACTCTTTCCACTGTTTTTCCCAAGCCGTCTCTTTCCCAGCGCCTTTGGACGTTATAGCCTTCAACATGGCTCCTCCTAGACTAGTCCGGAGACTGATAAGACCTACACTGCACTGCACTGTTCCTGAATCAGATGCCCAGTGAAATGCATCAACATTGCAGGGAAGGCAGTAACAAGCTGTGGTACGGAGGCTGGGGAAGGTTGCTGAATGTGCATGGAAGGTGAGCAGTGTGGTGCTGCATATGGGAGCTGGATGCTCTAACCTACTGTCAGAGAGCCACTTGTTAGAGGAAGTTTAGCCTCCCTGCGCCTGCAGCCAAAGCGTTAATTATTAACAGCTAAGCTCACACTGCCATCGGCTCTACAGAATCTCTCTCTCTCTCTCTCTATCTCTTTCCCTCCTTCGCTTTCTCTACCCGCCTTGTGCGAGAGAGACTTGTAATGCATATTTTGATGCCGTTGCTATTTTGTGTTTTATTTCGTCGGCTGTCTTTGTTTGTGAGTGTACTTGAGCAGGCAGAAGCTGGTCTGGCCCATAATTGCAGCTCGTTTGTAAACACCGAAGAGACACGTGACCGCGCTCACTCCTCTAATCAAGGGAGGAAGGCAATTATCATCATGTCAGCTGGTATCGTTTAGACCGTCCACAGCCCAAATCACATCTCTTACAAGTGCGTATCAACAATTACCTCACCCTCCCAAGACGGCACACTACCCTATCTGCTGGAAGGCATTGATTGGGTCGACCTCCAGCAGCATTGCAGGAATTCATATTTTTTCCCCTTCTTCAAGTTCACTGAAAGGACCTGTTCACTGGTTTTACACGCCATCATTTTAACGAGAGGGGTAGAGGGGTGGGGAATGTCTGAAGAGTCCTTGCTGGATGTACTTAAGTATTTATTTGGTGATTCCGAGACTTTAACGGTTTAGCTACCCATGTAGTTTCATCTGATCAATAGCTGCTGTAGACATGAGGCCATAAGTATCATTTGAGAGTATTGGCCATGGACACTTTCTGGTCAACATAAAGTATATTATCCAGAATTTGCTTCTTTGATTTTAATGAAATGATAAATAATCTCAGTTCTTTTCTTCAACATTAAAGAGGGCTAGGTCTAGATATTCATGAGTGAATATGTAAGGATTAATTGATTTTGATCCCAAGCAGACAGCTGTCATTTGAAAGGGAATTTCAAAGAGAAGTCTTCTAATTTCCTTCAAAGCGGGTTAAGCAAGGACATAGTTTGTGTTCAAGGGCAAGAGCAAGAGAGAGTTAGATGTGAAATTTCTGGAATCACTGTGTCTTCCCGTAATATCAGATACTTTGGGCACCTCAAGTCAGTCAAAGACAAAACTAGAGTATAAAACTCATTCCTTTGTTCAGAATGAATCCCTTCACAATGAATTTAAAGAGCTGTTTTTTTTGTTGTTGTTGTTGTTATTCAGTTTTCACATGATACCTGTGTTTCTGAGCTACAGAGCAATTAAAACTTATCTTTTTTTTGGTCTGACATAAATAAACTAAAATGAATATCCTTTACACGTTGGATAAACCACATGTGTGGTCAGTGCAAACCAAATTACTTTCTCTAAATTACTTTTCATTTCAACAGTAAACAAGTGAAATTCAGAGGTTGGCAGTTTCCTGGGATGGCTCCAAGCCACTGCTTTCTGACACTATCAGACAAGGGCAGTCAAAGGCACAGGAAGAGAATGTGCCTCTTTGACCTTTTCCAGTTCCCTCTCTCCCTTTCTCCCTCTCTCCCTCTCCCTCGCAGCCCCCCTGGGGACCTCATGGTTCAGTGGCGTAAAGCGCCTCCACGTGCGTATCGCTCCCTCGCTCCCTTCTTCCATCTCTTTCTCCAGCCCCCCAACACACCCCACCCCCCCACCCCACCCCTATCAGTATTTCAGCAGCCCTCACCCATCACATTTTAATGGGAATCTGTGGCCTCGCCGGCGAGGGGTATCTGGGTCACACCACAAACTTGTTCACCTGCGTTTGCGCATACACACACACACACACACACACACACACACACACACATACTCTCTCTCTCTCTCTCTCTCTCTCTCTCTCTCTCTCTCTCTCTCTCTCTCTCTCTCTCACTCACACACACACACACACACACACACACACACACATAGACATACATGTATAACTCAAACAGACTGAAAAAGTTCCATTTTAAAATACATATAAATGCAGCTTCTCACATGCTCAGCTTCTGTCAGTTTCCATCTGTGTGTCACTTGTGCACACACACACACACACACACACACACACACACACACACACACACACACACACACACACACACACTCCAACTCTCCCACACACATAGCACACTGCACACACAGACACTGACTGTAGCTTTACACACATCAGTCAAAGCTGCGCCGGACGGTCTGGGTCATCTCCATTGATGATGGAGTGATTACAGGGCCCAGGGGTCTTCCGTCACCAGTGGCACTGGAGAAAAAACATCATGGCTGCTCTCCTCCTCCTCCTCCTCCTCTTCCTTTTCATCCTCTCTGGATGTCTTTCCCAGACAACCAGAGTCATTCATGCAGTCCAACTACACCCCCCCACCCCTCCTCCCTCCCCAGGCCTGCCAGGACAGATGAGCAGAAACCTGCCAGGCACAGAGGGAAGGATCACACCCACATCCTCCTCCTACATACACATCTCATCTACAATCAGCATGGCAAAGATATCTGTTTTTTTTTCCCAAGCTTCCTGGATGGGAAATCTCCAAGAAATGGAGGTGCTTTAACTTTTAATGTTTCGCCCCTTCTTGTCGGGCTCATGAATTTTGAATTATGGCTGGCTATTGGGAGTGGAGTAGAGAGAGAGAGAGAGAGAGAGAGAGAGAGAGAGAGAGAGAGAGGGAGGGAGAGAATAAATATGGTAGCACCTCAATGCTTTGAGACAGGTGGAGTGCTGGCTGCATTCTTAGCCGGACGTGTTGAATTAAACACACGTGGCAAACTCTGACCCCGACCGGAGGTGACACTGTGACCCTTTCACACTATCCACAAGAGAGGGCAGACCCGCGATGTAGTGCCCATAACTGTGCGGGTTGCCAGAGATGACCCAACTCTTGTGTTCTGAGGGACTGGGTCATTTCACTTGTTCATCTCTACAACATTTCTGAAAAAGTCAGAGCAGAACAAGAGTTTACTCTCAGCAAGGACAAATGTACAAGGAACAAGTACTAGAAAAAAAGTAGCTTTTCACAACATTATGTCAGAATGACATCAGATTGATCTTCAAATTAATATACAATTTACATTACATCAAGGCACTAAGCACTACAGTGTTTGCCCACTTATCATCTGAATATCTGTATTTGCTACTTTACATAATTTATGACCATCAATCTATAACCCATATGGGAAAAACAAAAGATGTGCCATGTTCTGTTACAGTAGCACACATGCCAAAATGATCTCTCCCAGTTCTGTGGCTGTTGAGAGAGTCTCGGAACTAGGGCTCGCATTTTACTTGGGCTAATTCCTTGCTTATCCATCTGCTAGCCTGCCACAGAGAGGTCTAAATGATGGGGAAAGATGTCAGGGCAGGTCCTGCAATGTACTGCCCCAATCCATCAGTCCTGTTCTGATACGGTCCACTGTGTATGTGTGTGTGTGTGTGTGTGTGTGTGTGTGTGTGTGTTTGTGTGTGTGTGTGTATGTGTGTGTGTGTGTATGCGTACATGTTTGTATTTATGTATGTGGTGAGGATGCTGGGGGTAGCCAGATCCTAAATGCATAAACCTCCTCATTCATCAATTACCTAGAGAGGCCCTGCCTGTCAGCAGACGAGCGGCGCTAGGTGAGGGGGAGGGATGCTGCTCTCCTCTCTCTTAGGCCACCACGGCGACACATCCAGGATAACCAATCAATCTTAACTCTACATCCCTGCTCGTGGAGGGAGTCCCATTACAAGAGGTCAAAAATTTACAAAAAAAAAAAAAAAAAGAAAAAGAAAAAGAAAAACAATAAATGCCTTAGGAAAACTGTGGTGTATTGCACACTAGTAAACTGTTTAAGCAGACAACTGGAAGGACACGTAGGCAGAAATGCAAGTTAACCCGAACTGGATTTTAATAGAAACCATAGCCACTGTACACATTGACCTCTGCCTAGTCATGGCAGGTGCAAGAGAGAGCGGCGCCTAGAGCGCAGTACCTTTAGTAGCTCAGAGAACAGCCAATGAAAATCATTGTTCACCAGTACCAAAATAAAAGTAAACCTTTTTACAAATAAAATCATATTCTGTGTGTTGGAACACCACAGCTCCTCCCCTGTAAATCATAACCTCATCTCCTTTTGCTTTTCAATACCTCTTTTCTTTGACATCCTTAATAAGGTACCTTAGTTCTTGAACTCATAACACACATGAAATCATACAGTACATACTCAGTACATCATTTTTTCTTTTCTGCATTTTTTTTTTCCACAACTCAACATCTGCAGTTATAAGTTCAGTCTCTCAGGAGGACGCCTGTTTCTCACAGGACGTGTATGGCGCTCCACCACTGGCACTGGTGAAGGTACTGTGGGTTGCTCTCCCACAGCCACTGGCACAGGCTGTTCCATGTCAGTCTCTGTATCGGACTCCTCAAAGTCCAAAACTGCACAAGAATCCTCGTGTGTCAACTGAGCAGGCTTTGCCTTAGTACCCAACATTTGATTTACATGTCTTTTCACACATTTCCCATTTATTTCAACATTGTACGTCACAGGACCCAACACATCACGTATGACACCATTCAACCATTTCTCCCCTCCCCTGTAATTCTTTACTAAGACCTGCTGACCCACAGTAAAAACCCTAACATGAGGAAGGTTTGGTTCTGTCTCAGTTTGCATTCTTTGGGAAAACTCAGGTTTAATAAGAGACAACCTGGTTCGCAACTGTCTCCTTAGGAACAGCTCAGAAGGCGTCTTGCCTGTGGTTGTGTGGGGTGTGTTCCTGTAACCGAACACAAAATTAGCTACACAATGCTCCAATGTCATACCACCTATTGCTCTGTTCTTTGCAAGGGATTTCTTAAGACTCTGTACTAGCCTCTCAGCTAATCCGTTGCTAGCCGGATGATAAACAGGTGAAGTAATGTGTTTCACTCCATTCTTAGCAAGAAAAGACTCAAATTCTTGTGACACGAACTGAGGTCCGTTGTCTGAAACAACTTCTTTTGGTAACCCATAAGCTGAAAACAAGGTTCTCAGTGCCTCAATTGTTTTCGCTGATGTAGTGGTGTGCATGGGAATGATCTCAGGCCATCTAGCATAAGCATCCATCACTACTAAGAACATCTGCTTGTGGTCTTCTGCAAAATCAAGGTGGATTCTCTCCCATGGACTAGAAGACCATTTCCACGTATGTACACGTGTAGTGGCAGGCATGCTACGCTGCTGTTGGCAAACACTACATTGACTCACCAATTGTTCAATACACTCATCTAATGTGGGCCACCAGAAGAAACTCCTGGCAAGAGATTTCATTTTAACTATCCCCCAGTGATGCTCATGAAGTTCAGACAATAGTCTATCCTTCAATCTTTCAGGAACTATCACTCGTAATCCCCACAATAGACAGTCATCCTCAACAGTAAGCTCATACTTTCTCTGAAAATAAGGCTTCAGTGTTTCCTCTTGGACATGCTTAGGCCATCCCGTTAAAACAAGTTGCTTAACAACCTTCAGCACGGGGTCTTTATCTGTCTCTTTAGCTATCTCTCTAGCTGTGACAGGCAAATCTTCCAGATATGCAACTCTATACACTGGATTAGACGCAACATTCACCCTAGGCTTCACAGGTAACCTTGACAACGCATCAGCATTGCTATGCTGCTCTGATCTCTTGTATTGGATTTCGTAGGTATAGGCAGCTAAGATTAGAGCCCACCTTTGCATCCTCGCTGCAGCTAGAGTAGGAACTCCAGTTTTTGGTCCTAATATTTTTAATAAAGGCTTGTGATCCGTCAGTAACAGAAATTTCCTACCATAAAGGTATTCATGGAACTTCATAACGCCAAAAACCAAACCAAGAGCCTCCTTCTCTATCTGTGAATAATTTTGTTCTGTTTTTGTTAACATTCTTGAAGCGAAGGCGATCGGTCTCTCGCTTCCATCTTTCATATGGTGACTGATTACAGCACCAACTCCATAAGGAGAAGCATCGCATGCTAAGATGAGCGGTAAATCAGGGTCATAATGAACTAGCAACTTGTCTGACTGAAGAGATTGTTTTGCACTGTCAAACGCTCTTTGACATTTCTCTGACCATTGCCAATCAACATCTTTATGCAGTAGCACTGTCATGGGCTGAATTAAAGTGGACAGATTAGGAATGAACTTCCCATAGTAGTTTAGCAGTGCTAAAAACGACCTAAGCTCAGTCACATTTTTTGGAACTGCAGCTTTTTGAATCGCGTCTGTCTTTTCCTTCATTGGATGAATGCCCAGTGCATCAATGATGTGTCCTAAGTATGACACACTACTCTTCATGAATTCACACTTCTCTGATTTCACTCTGAGATTGTAAGATTCTAGTCTCCTAAGGACTTCCTCTAAGTTAGCTAGGTGATTGTCGGTATCCTTTCCCGTAATCAAGATGTCATCTAAATAGCAGATAACACCCTCCATGCCCTGAAGTACTTGATCCATTATTTTTTGAAACAATGCAGGCGCACTAGCGACCCCATATGGTAGCCTGTTGTAATGATACAACCCTTTGTGCGTATTGATAGTGAGGTAACGTCTTGAGTTTTCCTCTAACTGCACTTGCTGATAAGCTTGTGATAAGTCAAGTTTGGTAAATTGCTGACCTCCAGCTAATTTAGCAAATAGATCTTGGGTTCTGGGTAGTGGATACTGTTCCACATTCAACCAAGGATTAATCGTAACCTTGTAGTCTCCACATATGCGTACACTATCATCTTTCTTTGGTACACAGACTATGGGAGCTGCCCATTCACTGTAGTTAGTAGGTGAAATTACCCCTTCATCTTCTAATTTTGCTAATTCTCTCTCCACAGCTTCTTTAAGTGCGTAAGGCACATTTCTTGGCTTACAGAACTTGGGCACAGCCTTCTCAGTTACTTGTAACTTTGCTTCAATGCCCTTGAGCTTTCCTAAACCAGGCTTGAAGACAGCTGCATGTCTGGCACATACACTGTCAACTGTTTCAGGAGCTACTCTGTTAACTCTTGACCAGTCTAGCTGTAGCTGGCTAATCCAGTCTCGCCCCATCAAGGCAGGACCCTTTCCTTTTACCACTAGCAATTCTAGCTTTTTGGTGACATCCTTACATTTCACCTTAGCTGTGAATTTTCCCATTAATTTCAGTGACTCTTGGCTGTACGTTTTCAGTACACAATTAGCTGGGCTAAGTTTCACTGACTTAAACCTGCGCTGGTACAGACCTTCAGATATCACTGACACAGCTGCGCCAGTGTCAACCTCCATTTTCACTCTGGCACCATTAACACTCACATACACATTATATGGTTTCACAATGTCACCTGTAGTTATGTCCATTGCAAACAAGTCCACACCTCCACCATCAAAAGTCTGACCGGTGTCCATGCTTGGCTCCTCCACCATGCACCTGGGTAGCGCACAGTCATGCTCTGCGTCGTCGCGGAGCTGCAGCTTGGCACAGCCACCACCTGTCTGTAGATCATGACGATCGCTGCTGCGCTGCTGGGGAGCGTTGAAACCATGGCTCGCCTGCTGCTTGTGAGCGCTGACACCGTGGCATATCTCGTGCTTGAGAGCGTTGCACTGTGCCTGGTTCACCGAATGCGCGGCTTGGCATGTAGCGTGCTTGAGAGCGTTGCACTGTCCCTGGTTGGCTGAATGCGCGGCCCCTTTTCCTCCTGGCTTGCGTGAACGGCATGCTTTTGCGATGTGTCCCTTTTTATTACACTCGTGGCACTCCACATCCTTGAATTTACAGTCATCAGGTCTATGGCCCTTACCACTGCAACGATAGCATGGCTTCCCGCTAGCTGCAGGCTTTTCCGTAGCCTCTCTCTGCTTTGTTTTAACTTTTTTATCAACAACGTTTGCTTTGTAGGTTTTCTGTGAAAACTGTTGCGCACTGTCCTTTGTTACTTCAAATGCAAGCGCTCTTTCAACTGCAATCGCCAACGTTAATTCTTTGTCTTTATTGTGAGCTGTGCTGAGCAAGCGATCTCTCAATTCAGTGCTTCTCACACCGCACACGAATCTATCCCGTAGTGCTTCCTCTAAGAATGCTCCAAACTTACATGTAGCAGCTAACTTTCTTAGATTAGCAATATACTCACTGATGCTTTCGTTTTCCTTTTGATTCCTGCCGTGGAATTTGCATCTTTCAGCGATGAAATTTGTCTCGGGAACATAATGTTTCTCTAACAGTCCCACTAAATCTCCATACGTTTTCTCAGACGGCTTTGAGGGAGCACACAAATCCATTAGCAAGCTATGCGCCCTTTTCCCTACCACCGTAAGAAAAACCGCCTTGGTCCTCTCTTGTGTAGTGTCCAGGCCATTAGCTGCGAAGTATTGCTCTAGCCTCTGACGGTAGCTATCAAAACTTTCCTCACTTTCCTCGAAGTGAAAGTCTTCTGGCTTACCGAACGCCATTCTCGCTTCGACGGTCCTTTCACTCGCCGATGGTCTCTGTGGCTCTGCTCGCGGTGCCTCGCTGTCGCTGCTGGACATGCTAACGTATCTTCCAACTTAAACATCCCATCATCCTCGTCGCCAAACTGTGGTGTATTGCACACTAGTAAACTGTTTAAGCAGACAACTGGAAGGACACGTAGGCAGAAATGCAAGTTAACCCGAACTGGATTTTAATAGAAACCATAGCCACTGTACACATTGACCTCTGCCTAGTCATGGCAGGTGCAAGAGAGAGCGGCGCCTAGAGCGCAGTACCTTTAGTAGCTCAGAGAACAGCCAATGAAAATCATTGTTCACCAGTACCAAAATAAAAGTAAACCTTTTTACAAATAAAATCATATTCTGTGTGTTGGAACACCACAAAAACAGTGTGCATGTATCAAAGCCAGCAAAATCCTTCCACATTTTCTTTCAAAAATCCCCTAAAACATGCCTATGAAGACGAGAAAGCTGTGAAAAGTGTGTTGTTGTTGTCACCCAGACAGTGTAGTGCCAGTTGTAGCTGCAGCCGTGCCCCTCAGAGGGGAGATTGTGTCTCGCTCGCTCGTCTTACCTGCCCTTAAATGCGTACCAGTGCCTCTCCAGCTGTCACACCGCATCAGCGCTTCACTGATTACTTCCACCTTGTCTCCTTCGTCAGGAAATGATTCTGACACGCACTCACACCCTGCTTTCTCCACATCAATATGCGTGCGATGGAAAAACTGCAGACAGTAAATAAATAATGAAAAAGAAGGGCAAGCCGTACTTCCTCTCCTCTTCTATCTCTTTCTCTTTCCCTCCATCTTTTTACTCTCTCACTTTTCATTCCTCTATGAGTCAGACTTGCCCAGTGCTATGTGCTTCTGTGCGCATTGTGTGTGTGTTAGCGTGTGTGTCTGTGTGCGTCTTCGTATGTGTGAGTGTATGTGTGAAAAAAAAAGAAAAATGTGATACATTAAGAAACGGTTGCCCACCAGGAAGTTGGGGTCAAATGGGTGTCGGACTTTATTGATTTTGTCACAACCTCCAATCAATAGAAGGACGGCAAGTCAATATAGCAAGTCCCTGATGCAACAGTCTAATGAAGCATCTGTAGAACTTAATAAATCAATAGATTAATTTATTCCAATCATGCATAACATAATGTTGCAAAATCAATCTACAAAAAAAAAAAAAAAAAAAAAAAGTCCCTATCTGATATGACTCGAGAGTGGCTAAACTGCAATGTTTTCCTCCCATCAAAACACAATCCCAAGCTTCCACAGCAAAACTATACTATCTTCTCTCTCCCCAGTGATGCTGGATGGCGGGGTTGAGTGGAATGTGTGTCCTCTCATGAGAGGGGCCTTGGCCATGCTGGTGCCAGCAGTGCATGCTGAGTGAGCTTTCCCCCTGCAGAAATCCCTAAGGAGATTACCCAGAAGACTCCGCTTCCCTGGGGTGGGCATGCCCGCGGAACACAGCGCCTCATCAGCCAGGTTCACCCACGGAGCTGGCACCCCGGCGGGCATGCCGGAGAAGGGGCACTAGATGGCTCTACTTGTGAGCACGTCTCGGTCTTAAAATGGAGACATTTTTTAGATATGAGAGTACAGAAGTAACCTACACTGTGCTGGCAGTGGGTTGGCTGTTATGCAAAGAACCAATTTAGACAGAAGGCATCAGCATCATTGTTGCTTTTTTTTATCCAGTCTGCAGCAGTCGCTTATATCATTTGAAACTAAAGTATTCCTTTTGTCACCTTCCTCATGCCATGCAGGGGGACGAAGAGGATGCTGTGCTGTTTTGGAGGTGGTTTTTCTGGAAAGCTGCACTGTACCTACGCCAAGTGTTTACACCCGTGATGGACGCCAGCGTATTTTCGTGGGAAAATACTCTCAGCCCCATACATCTTTATCCCGTTTATTTACCTTTCTCTGCGGTGGAGGAGCAAACGCTTCCAGGGGCCTTATTACTTTAAATCCCCGCCTCAGAATGCGCAGAGGCGGAGGGCTGCGGGGGATTAGGCCGCGCTCTGATGTTGTTTAATCTCACCGTCCAGCGCGTCGCTGATGCCCGTTATCACCTTGTGATCACCAGCCGAGGGGATTTGGCACAGCCGCCACTGCTGCCGCCGCCCCTGCTCCCTCGGCCTTATCCTGCCAGCTGCTCAAACGGGGTTACGGCTCCGCACCCGTCTGGGGAAAAGAGCATGTCAGCCCTAGACCATTTCCACATTCCTCACACAGTCTCGCACACACACACACACACACACTCTTTCTCTCCCTCTCAAACACTCGCTCTCTCTTCCTCTCTCTTTTTCTTGCACACACACACACACACACACACACTCTTTCTCTCTCTCTCTCTCTCACATACACACAGACAGGCAAACACTCACACATGCAGACACACACACACACACACACACATACACACACAAACACACAGAAATATGAAGACAGAAACACACAGAAACCCTCTGTAGGAAGAATATGTATAACTATATACAGAATATAAATATGTATAAAATACACACACACACACACAAACACACACAGCACAGCACAGCACAGACATACATATGCACACAAAGAGATTCCAACCTCAACCTAGCCCATTACCCTTCTGTCTCTTCCCTCTCCAAAACCCCAGAAATCGCTTGCGTGCATGAGCCGTCGGTAAGGCTTCACTCACTTCACCCCAAATCCCTTATCACCCCTCCCGCTCCCACCCCCCACGCCGTCACCACCAACCCACTCACTCAATCTCCTCTCCCTCTCTCTCTCTCTTTCTCTCACCCTCCCTCCCTGCCTCCCTCCTTTCCTCCCTTGCTGCCTCTCTCCGTGCATTCCAGCGTGACAAACCACATGGGATTTCAGTCGCTCTTTAAAGCCTGACGCCTCTGGGAACCACTCTCTTCACTATGCGACATTTTAGTATTCTGGGGAAGATGTGACTGAGGATGCAACGAATGCCTGTTTTTCTCTTTTCTTTTTTTGTTTAGGGCTTTTTTTCTTTTGATGTTTCTGTATAATTTGAATAGAAATGAGAAAAAGAATTTTAAAAATGTACAGGTGATCATAATCGATGTTTAATTGTACATGTGAGAATAAAAATTTGCATTATTCATTGACATCAATTTTTTCACATTTTTGTATCTTTTTATTATTTTAACACATAAAAGCATCACAACAACAATTTACAAATTCTTTGTAATTTTTAAAACCAAAACACATTTACACATGCAACAATAGGGTTTAAGACGATGAGTAACTTATTGAATAATTTAGTTTGGAATGTGTAACTTTGCTTCAGTTCAACACACTATAGCAGATCAGGTACAGACTTGTAGTGGAAACATTATGCACACTCCAATTTTGTGGGATAATTAGCCCAGTATCTTTGATGCACTTTTAGAGAGAATGTTGAAAATTTTTCAATTTTTAAAATGTTAACTAGAATTCCTTTACTGGTACTTCTAACTACCTTTTAGACAGCATACTTCCAACCATTTGAATTTCAAACAAACAAAAGAAAATCCTCGAAAAAAAGGCCAAGCAGCTATTACAAAAAGCTCATAACATCATCTTTCCAAGTTACAAGTCCAACCAAAAGCTTTCTTGTGCTCTAACATGGGATCATTTTAGTTTACACAAACAAAAGTGCAACTTGTCAACAAGACAATGTGCCCTGTTCTGCCACATGCTGCACATTGCAAACACAACTAAAAGGAAACGAAAGATAACAACTAGCCTGACACTGCTGTCTTCTCCCGTCGAATCAAATAGGAAACAGCATTTTCATGGGAGGGTTCTGAGGCTCTGTGGTAGATGGTGGCACACATCCTTGAGGTGGGCCGACCCAGACGAAAAAAGAGGTATCATTTAATGTGATCAAAAAAGTAAACCTGAATGTGATGGCGAGGAATAATCACCTTAAAGATTATTGCTCCAGATCTAAAGAGTGTGTTGTTAATTAATCCTGGTGGCCGCGTTTTTCCTTATTTCATTTGTTATGATTGTCTATTGAGTCCTTTATATAAGAATGGCTGCAACTTGCACAGCCACGACACTGAAACACATTCATAGACACCAAAAATATACATTATGATACTGTCAAAAGGTACAATAATTACACAGGAAAGGAAATTACAGAGTTAAACCAACACCATAATGTTTTCTTTTTTATCTTTTTTTTCTGTTTAAGTCTTCCTTTTCTTCTCCAATCAGAGTGTTCCATTTCGGGAGCCCACAAGTGCTTCTTGCAGTGAGTCAGAGCCTGACGTCTGTCAGAGTGGTGATGTCACCAGGGTTGGGCCTAAAAGAACCACCGGAACGCTTCCCCATTATTGACTGGTGTTCTCTGTGGGAGGGACAGAGAGCGGAGAGGTAGGGGAAGGAGGAAGGGAAGGGAGGGCAACAAAAAATTCAATATTAGTGAAGGGCAGACTGACAGCTGTCACAAAGACCCAAGGTAAACGGAAGAAAAACTTCAATACACAATACCGGTGTGAGAATCAACTGCAGCGTTATATTATTAAAGCATGGTGTTAAGGATTGCTTTCATTTCTGTGCAGGTGTGTTTGGGGCATACCAATGAATGTGGAAAGCACTTAGCTGAGTGATGTGATCATGGGGAGGGAAGACAGTCAGAGCCCCACCCTACCCTACCCCATTCCAGAGCTGGATTTAATTTAATCGTAGAGCGACCCAAGGTGAGACACACTGCCTCCCAAACAGACAAAAATAATAATTATGGGGACAGGGACAAAATTACTGCGAATTCCCAAGAAGCAACAATGAGGCATTTAATTGCGGCAGCTTCGACTGCAGTGAGGGGGAACGGCGCGTCATCTCAATTTGAGAATGCGCCAAAGCTGGAGAACAGAGTGACAGCCTCTCCTTTTGCAAAACTAATTTGGCAGTCAGAACATAAAGTACTCAAGTCTCCAGCAATCTCCATGACCAATTAGCACATTTTTGGATTATTTGTGCCATTGACACAAAAAAAAGTGCATAATAATGAGGACAAAAAGTCACTTCACACTATAGCCAAGTGATACCCCTTTTGACAGTCAGTGTAACTGCTAAGATACATTATGCTGAATGAATCACAGGGGGAAGATGTGAACAACAGTAAGTTTCAGTCCCAATGCAAGTCAAGTGTATAGAGATGTGCTGTGTGCCGTCATACAGATGCAAATGAGGGAAAAATGATGAACTCATTCAGACGTTTCTGTTCCTGTGACATGCCGGTAAGTCAGTCACACCACTCACTTTTCAAAAAAAAACAACAACAAAAAAACAACAATAATAATAAAAAAAATCGGCACACTGTCCATGGATAACCTTGCCATTTGCATGCAATAGTTGGCAATTCAACTGTACAAATGACTCTCTAATGATCATTTTTACCAGTGAGATGAGGGTGAATGTGTGAGAGCTGGACACAATAATGTAAATGATAAGTGGAAGGAGGGTCATCATCAACCTGCCTGTTAGCTCCTGCAATTTTATTGGTTCTCCAAACCAAAAGTGCATAGCAAAAATATGGCCTATATTTGGCATTATATTCCCACATTTCTGTGCTAGAGCCAGCTACACAAATAAACAGAGAAGATGTAAATGAATGTTTGTAAAACAAAGTAATGTGATAAATGCATCAGTTGGAATATGGAATAAAAAAACAAACACAACATGATGAAATGGCAAATTTGTGACAGTATCTCTGATCCTCATTGGCTAGAGTACATGTGATGTCTATGGGGTAGGTACAGTAGGCTCAGCCCTTTGCCTCTAATGTGATATCTAGAGTACATGTGATGTCTATGGGGTAGGTAGGCTCAGCCCTTTGCCCCTAATGTGATATCTAGAGTACATGTGATGTCTATGGGGTAGGTAGGCTCAGCCCTTTGCCCCTAATGTGCCATCTAATTAGCAGGGGATTGTTATCACAATCAATGTTTTTTTACACTTTTAATTAATGTGATTAGCAAAGTTATGGTGACGTGATTTGTTATGCATGCTTTTAAAAACACATTATCTGTAAAATAAGATTTGAAACTGCTATTGTTGTTCTCCATCTCCCCATTAACTTTCCTCTCCGCTCATTTGCAGTAGTCTGGGTAAACTCAGACACACTTGCTGGCAAATTTGAATTTGTTTGACAGATACGTATGTCTGGAGTCAAGGCCAACTCAGCCCATTTGTGAATCATCAAAAAAACCTTGGGACCAATCACAGCCGTTTATTTGGTATAGTAAGGGTTCATTATGATTTCCAACCTTTGATAATAGCCGTGTTGCTTTCTGGCTAAACTATGGACAAGTATTATAATTCAAATGTAATAAGCAAGATACGTTTGCGTGTAAGTTTCATTAAGGCCTAATGTGTAGCTGCAAAGTAATGTTTTATCTATAAAAACAATCCATTCAAACAGGAATTGAGAGAGCTGATGTGGTGTAGATGTGGTCTCATAATGTTCAACATTTTGAAGGTGCTAAGTGGAGTTCCATGGGCTTGGAGTAATCTTAAATGCCACACTCAGCACTCTCTTATGACATTGCATTGGACTAATTGGACTTAATAGAGCACATGTGCGACAAAATGCTATTGCAAGAGAGACAGGACCGTGCTGGATGGCTTTGCAGACTCAGGTCAGTGCATACCTGGGGAACAACTACTATTTCTTTACATTCTGTTGATATATATACATACTGTACACGCACGCACGCACGCACACGCACACACACACACACACACACACACACACACACACACACAGAGAGACATTCTCTAAATGGAGAAAAACATATTAGGAAAAGATATTAGGAAAATGTGTTGACAGTGGAGGCCAAACTCTGATTTAAGACATAACTGACGTGTGTGTGTGTGTGTGTGTGTGTGTGTGTGTGTGTGTGTGTGTGTGTGTGTGTGTGTGTGTGTGTGTGTGTGTATTTGACTGAGAAGGAACGAGGCCTCATGAAGACCAGAGAAAAAGAGCTGCTGACCTTGTGAAATGGGACTCAAAGTATGCTGACAGGTTGGCTTAACTCATTTTTTTACATGACACTGCTACTATTTACAGTCTAGTCAAATTGTTCTCACTTGTTGAAATAGAGGAAACTTGAGGAAGAGTACATTCTTATCATCAGAAAATGTGTTTACATAAGATAGCATGATCAATGTCATAATGCATAAAGCATTACTGTATGATAGAGGAAACTCTATTTCTCTGACATAGGTAAGTCTGTTATTTTAATACCCTGTGTTTGTTTCAATAAGTCTGTTTAGCATTGAATTAAAACCAAATAGACAACTTGTTTATTAAATTTCAACTGAAGCAATCACAGTCATGAGTCGTGTTTTCTGGTTAAAATTGTGTACAAGTTATTACCTCCACCAAGGAGGTTATGTTTTGCTTGGCATGTGTGTGTGTCTGTGTGTGAGTGTGTCTGTGTACAAGATAACTCGAAAACTACTGCACGGATTTGGATGAAATTATGAAACGTTTGTATTGGGACAAGTAAGAACTGATTAGATTTTGGTAGCGATTGGTGATCCAGAACACCATCAGTAACCACATTGTCTTGGTGGAGGTCTGCGCTCTCTGAGCGCTTTTCTAGTTTGAGATGCTACACTTTCTTATGCTCACATTATCTTATTTCCACACCCAAACTTTTTATGTCATTCAAACATAACTCTACCCTTGGCTCTGCCTGAAAACATTTCCTAGCCAGCAGGAAAGAATTTGTCCATTTCCTATTGTGCTCCTAAATAAAATTATATGGAACCAGAAGATCATGATGTTATGGCTACAAAACTGCACACACAAATAATACACCATTATTAAGGGTCTTAGGTGAGAAACTGAGAAGAATAAGGAGTAACATTATCATAACAAACATGGCACCCACCCACTGGCATACAGTAAGCTCATCACAAGCACATGGTTTCACCATAAATACTCTATGTTAGTTACTATACCAAGACCCTGACATGAACAAAGAAAGGACAATGGAGTATTCCTGAATGACAACTTTAAAGCCTTAAAAAAACACACACTATGGCTGCACACTACAAAGTGGAGGCCATGGGTATTAAAAAAAAGAAAGAAAGAAAAAAAGGAGAAAATGTTTATCCCGATCCATATATTCTCCCATTGATCAGTCCCCAGTGGAAGTGTGGCTCGCCAGAGACAATAATGACCCTGATGTGTGCGCCCGGCATGTCTCTGTTTTGTTAAGTCCTGCAATATCGATTTGGTTGGGCTCTTGAGTGCTGCTCAGATTCACTCAGGGCTCTGCTTCGGCACACTGCAGTGACCAGGCACAAAGAAGGCTCAATTAGCACAGCTCCACGTCAGCTCGCTCCCTCCTGCGTGCGCCATCAAAATCAGTCCATCAGCCACCAGGGAGGGAGGGAGGGAGGGAGGCGAAAGCGAGGGGAGGGGGGTGGTTGGCGGAGGGGGCAGGGCGAGGGATTGTGTTACGCCAGGGATCCACAGAGCAACACTGAGGTTTCACCTCCAATCAAGAGCAGCTCTGGTGGCTGCTCAGCCTCATGTTAGCGCCAGCTCCAGCCCCAGTAACACACAGCTTTGCACAAAAGCCTACTGCCTAGATAGAACTGCGCTATACACGAACGATGAACGCGGACAAACTCCACGTAGAGCTATAAAAGGGTAAACAACGGCAACAAGGCAATGCGGTACCCTCTGCGTTGGGCCATATTTCGGCCTTAACAGGAACTTAACAAGGCAACTGAAGAAATGAGCAAAATGCAAAAGCCATCTTTTCACCCTTGAGAACAATTGTTTACTACTCAATGGAAAAAAATGTATCTGTGTTAACAAATCACCAGATTTTGGTAGCCGACGATCAACTCTCATCTTGACAATTTCTTTATTTTTCTGTTGCTAATCTTATTTTTTTGTAAAGCAAATACGGCAAAAGACATTGGGGCTGTGCGTGTCTGAGAGATGTCTGTAATCTGGGGAGTATGAAGGCAGAATGGGTCCTGAGAGAGTCGGCAGTGTGAGTTATCAGGGGGAGCGTCGGGGTCTTGGGAGCCACTGATGCTGATTGGTGATGGCAGGTGCAGTTAATGGCAGGCCTTGCGTGTCCTGCACTGATGCACTGATTGAGGCGAGGGGAAGGGGAGGGTAGGAGGGGAGAGGGGTAGGAGGCGCTGTATGGGTGGGTGGGTGTCTGAACTGGGGTGCTGACTCATAATCTGGCCCTAATTCAAGTGTCTGTTCCGAGGGGGGTGGGGTTGATTTCGTGGCAACACCTCTCCAGCACACAGCACCCTGCAAAACCTCCATGGCCCTCACTGCCTCCTCTGCCCATCGGTTCCCCTCTGCAGCCACCCCTTCCCCCTCTTCCTCCTCCTCTCTCTCCCTTCCTCCCTCCCCCTTCCAGAGCCAGCATCATATGGAGCCTGGGCTGGAGATAAACCACTCAAGACGATGAGGATGATAATGGGCAGCGCCGCAGCGCCTCAAATTCAATCAACGCCAGCACGTCAGTGCGGATGAGCGTAAAAGTGAAATATGCTCGCCGGCATGTGTTAAAGACGGGCAGGCAGGAGGGCTGGCGAAACAACATCCCCACAACGGCAACTGCAGCAGCAGCAGCAGCAGTAGCGGCGGTGGTGGTGGAGGCGACGGCTGCAACACTACCAACCAGCTCAAGGATGAAGGGAGAGGAAGAAAGGGAGCAATTAAATAAAGATAGAAAGGAAAACCACCCAGAGCAGAGCAGAGCAGAGCAGCCACAGGACTATTTCCAACAAAATCCCTCTGCCAGGGAAGGGGGTATTTTAACTACAGACTGTGAATAAATTACCCTTTTGAACTCAGGGTGATTGCAAATGTGCTTGCTCCTGTTCACTTGAGACATGTCTGGCACTAACCCTCACTCCTCTCCACCCTGCCCATCTCTTTACACATTCTCTCTCCCTCTCTCCGGCGCGCGCACACTTGTTCTCTCATTCTCCGTCTGCCCACCCACTCACTTCCACACAGACACACGCACACACACACACACACACACACACACACACACACACACACACACACACACACACATCCACAGGCGTGCACTTTCATAAAAGTTTTAATTCAGTGCAATCAAGGCAGACAGTTTCAGACACATTTTTTTCTATCTCTTTTTCCCCCTACTACAGAATGGTGGTGAAACTTGTTCTTCTCACCAGAAAATAGCATGTGGTGCATCTAAAAATCAGAATAGAGAGAGAAACCGAGAGAGAGACCAAGTGAGAGAGAGAGAGACACAGAGAGAGAGAGAGAGAGAGAGAGAGAGAGAAAGAGGCAAGCGGGTGTGGCGCTGAGAGACAGGGGCTCATTGTCACTGGGCAGACCTTCTTCTCCTCACAGGAGGACGATGAATAGCAGTGTGGAGAGTGCGCTGATGTGCTCCAGAATGCTCATTATAACACACGGCCCATACGTTACACTGACATACCCATTATTTATTAACGTATGGGCTGGGAACCAGGCCACCTTCCTCAACTGCAGTCCTTTGGAGGCATTTCTGACAGGCCTTTCGGAAATAAATAAATAAACTGTCCCTCCACTCTCCCCCTTTCCTTTCCTCTCTCTCTCTCTCTCTCTCTCTCTCTCTCTCTCTCTCTCTCTCTCTCTCTCTCTCTCGCTCTCTCTTCCCCTCTCTCTGACATGAGGCTGCTCGTCTGGCTGCCATAATTACAAACACATTTCACACAACGTCTTGACTGCAACCACACCGAAATTCAAGAACATGGTAAGGTCAGCCAATTTAAGTCGCTTTTTTTCTTAATCTATTGTTTCCCACAATAAATGCCTTATCAGATGTCTGCGCCTTGACAGAATCAAGTCCTCGTCTCAAATTAGAGTCTTTCAAAGCAAAAACCTGACAATGACCTTGATGAGTTCTCCTATTCGAGTGAAGACAAAAAAAAAAAAAAAAAAAAAAACAGAGATAGAACATAGAGCAAGCAAGCCAAGCAAGATGGAGAGGAAAGGAAGAACACATCAGAAACGGGCAGGTTGGGATTGTGGGAGCCAGCCAAACATTCAGGGCCTCTCTCTCTAGCCTGGAAAAAAAAAGGAGGGGGAAAAGTTTCACGGGTGCAGTCAGCCCTAACTGATGTGTTATATATTGCCTGTCACTTTATTCTGCGGGAATATTGGGGCGTTGCCGAGCTCAAACCTGGAAGGTATAGCAATCCATCACGGGGCTCTTGCAGGGGGAGATCTCATCTCAGAGCTGCTAGCCAATATTCTAGCCACCCCAGCGATGTATAAAAAGGCCCGGCTCAAGGCCGTCACCACGGACAGACCACTCATCTCTTCCCCTCTCTGCACGCGATTGCCTCAGCCTTGCGTCACGCCAGCCACCATCATGCAAACGGCCTCATCTCCGAGGCAGCGAGAGGGGGGAAAAAAACAACAACAGGGGAAGAAGCTCGCTGGAAGTGATTGAAAGTGCTTATGAAGGCAATGGGGCTTTGAGGGGATGGCTTCGGAGGCTGCATAAGCTATTTGTTGGGGTGAAATTGTTTCCTCCGGTATCAGATGTTTGGTTTGTGGATTAGCTGTGTGTGTTAAGGTCTGTTTCGCAGGCTGTATTTGATACAGTGTTCTGGGTCACTGTTGCTATCACATTCTGCCCAAGCCACCAAAGTATTTAACAACACTGTTTTAAAAAAAAATGTTTATGTAAATATAATCATGTCTTTCACTGCAGAGAGCCAAAATGGTACACTTTAACACATTTTAATATTAATGTTTGTAGTTTGTAGTTGTTTGTAGATTTTTGTCATTTTTCTGTGTGAGTGACCAGCCTGGGTGGTAAAATGACTCTGGTGTATGTTGTCAGTTCAAGTATCCTATTCTAAAAGCTTTGTAACCTCAGCCTTGCATCTCAAATCTTTCTCACTAGTCGTACCGTAGCTACCAGGAACTATCACTCATTTCCTTCCTGTCCTGGGTACATTACAATATCCTATTAATACCAGAAACGTGTGCCCTAACTACACTATGATTTCACTGTAGTGTTTCTGCAGACGCTCAACAGCATTAAACTGAGGTTAGACTTTTATTACGGCTATAAAAACATAGACAAAAAATCGCCTATTTTTAGATGTCTGAGAATAGTATGTAATGTAGTCAAACTGGGTCAGGCAAAATACTCATTATTCGAATAAAAACGTGTAAATAGAGTCAGTGAATGTCAGTGGGGTGTTAAAAAACAATAGCTAAGCTTTACAAATGATGCAGACTGAGAGAGAGTTTATCTTTTGTTCGATGAGTTTGCAGTTCTCAAGCTCATCTTGTTGGCGCCAGAGCGAGGCCCCTGAAGCATGATTAACAAGTGTTTGGGGAGAGGTGTCTGCTTAATTTGAGCCACTCATTACCAGCTGATAAAGATGATAACAAGGGAAAAAAAAGAAAAACTGTAAAAGATGGCCTGCAGGCACATTAATATCACAGAGCTGTCAGGTGACAGGACCAGGCAAGTGGTAGCTCCATCCCTGTGGGTACAGTACTTCCTTTCTCTGTATGCTCACACACACACACACACACACACACACACACGAAGTCAAACACACACACACACGCACACACACACACACACACACACTGCCACTGCTACTATGTGGGACTATGTGGGGATCAGCAAAAGGCATGCAGAAATCCTTATGCGCTCTGTAGAATTCACTTTTGGAGACAACAAAGTCCCAGAGGGCCATTCTTCAGGCCACCACCAGCACACTGTGGCATCTGGAACTGAACTGAATCTTTGCCAGTGTGCACGGTCCAAGCAAATCAAGCTAAGTGTATTGCGGATGTTCGTGAGTAACGGGGAATTTGTGTCGTTTTTTTTTCCTTCTTCTTTCTGCTGATGCAGCAAAAGTACAGGAGTGGTGGCGTGCTGTAGAGAGCCAGTGTCTGGTGATGGAGGTGTGGCCAACGGAGAGAGATTAGACGTGGGGCAGCGAAGAAAAACGGAATCCATCTCCCTCTCAGAAACATCCTAAAGCTGATTACTGTTTGGGAAACTCTATGTGTGTGTGTGAGAGAAGGAGAGAGACAGACAGACAGAGAGAGAGAGAGAGAGAGAGAGAGAGAGAGAGAGAGAGAGAGAGAGAGAGAGAGAGAGAGAGAGAGAGAGAGAGAGAGAGAGAGATGAGTGGGAAGGGGGAGTTGGCGACAGACAGGAGAGCAATTAGCATAGATGCAATAGCGTTGCAGTCCTCTCACTTGATATTTGACCTTCTGCGAGAGAGTTGCCAAAAACCACTCTAGAGATCCAGACCGCCATATGGCATGGTGCCACCAGAGGCCATGTGCTGTGTGTGTCCCTCTTGGGCCTCCGTATGCAAATGGATAGAATGTAATTACAGTAGAGAATTCCTATAGGATATCTACTTTACATGCCTCCTATAGAGTTGATTTGCATAGAGACAGGACTAGCGAATGCCACTGGTACAGTCAAAAACTCATCTTACCCTCATCTCTTATAGATGCCTTTATGAGGTTATTACAGATTAATTATTTTATCAGCAAAGAACCTGTGTTGTACATTCAAAATATGGATCTTGCAAAACAATCCCTCAAAAACAGGATTTTTCTGGATATTTTGGATATTTTCTTTTTATATCCAAACAAATGCTTAAAATGGAGAAAAGGCTATGCGATGCACTGAAATATATCAACTTCTCCAAAATAGTTTAGATTATTCCACAAGTATACTGTGATAACCTGTCTTAGAGCCTATCTCAAGCTCAAACTCTAAAGTGGCCTTCCCATTGGAAGCACCAACTTCAGCTTTGACCTCTTCGAGTGAAACATGTCTTACAGAATTGTTGCTATGTCTGTCACCTGCATCAAACCTGGAAGTTACAAAGACATTCATTCCAAACTTACACACTTTTGTCATGAGCACTCAGTTGCACCAAGTATGGAACCTTGAGAGATGTGTTTTCTTTTTTTCACATTTTTCTGCTCAATAAAAGCACAGAAGTGCTTTCTTTTCAAGAAAAGACAGAATTCAAGTGAAGGAATGTTAGCCAAAAGCCACTGCACCATGTTCAGTGTAGCACTGACAAATATAAGGAGGCATAAGGATGACTTTATATATTTGGCATTTGGAAACATCCATTCTTTAGCTGCTCATGTTATTCTCCTGTCTGGGTTTATGTAGTTATGAGGGGGAGCTCAGGCCCACACAGAGAGAAGGAGAGAGGGGAGAGAGAGAGAGAGAGAGGCCAGGGCTCCTCCAGAGAGCAGTGCCCTCACTACCACGCCTGGCTGCAGGGTCAAGCCCAAGAGCAGTGCCCTTACCACAGGCGAGCTCACCTGCGCCACCTCCCCCCTCCCATCCATTTCAATTAGCTTCCCCCATGGGCTCCTCTGGGGCCTGGGCTCCGTCGCCCCTCCACACGCAGCAGACAGACTAATGTGGCCAGAGGAGGGGCTGGGAGCAATGTGGACATATGAAAACAAACAAGGAAAGAGATCAGCTGTGGAAGGTCAGCTCTTTCTGGAGGATGCGGGGCAGATTGGGGGGCTGCTGCTCGTACAGTTTTAATGTATTCCAGGAAATGAGGGAGGAGAAGGTGATAGCACTAGACAGAGAGCAGGTTTGGGGCGGGGGGGGGATTGGGGGGTTCTGGGGTCCAGGCCTTTTCGCCCGAGTGGTGTAGGTAAACGGCTCCTTAGGGGGTTTGCTGTGAAAAGAGGAGAAAAAAAAATCTGCACCTCCCCAGCAGCATGCGGCCCCCTTTTGAGCGACACAGCGTCAGAGCGTCGGCGCAAGCGTGGCGGGGAGCCATGTGGGTGTAGCGAAGCGAGCACCAGCATATTGCCAGCTCTCTGAAATGTTAAATCAAAATGCAAAGTAGGAAAGGGGCCCACCGCTCTCTCAGCAGACTCGCCAGCATATGTGTGGGAGCTCAGAATGGCACAGGGGTCCTAAATTAGGAACACTGATATATTGGGGCATTTTGACACCTTAGGAAACCTTATGGCACAACATATGTGTCTCTTTTATGATGTATATTTATTTACATTTATGCAAGGATCACTATCATCGATGAGGTTGTTTGTCCATCGCTCACAAGCTGGAGGAGATTCAGATTTTGAGTTCTATCTTACTGAGAAAAAGTTCAAAGTATGTCTGTTATAAATCCACATTTTTTTTTTAATTTCAGTTCTCTGAGAAATGTTTCATCTCAATCAAAAGACGCAGGCACAAGACCCTGAGCTGTAATGACAACTTTTGAGTGTTCAAATAAACACCTTTGTTACTACTCTTTCTCATTTTGCTTAGTCATTCTGGCGTCCCAGTGACTGAATGGTGAAGAAGGTTATCGTTTTGTCAAAACATCACTAGACACCCACTGCATATCACCTCTTGTTTAAAATGCAGTGCACTAAAAATGTTGCTTCTCTGGACTAGGAACCCTAGATGAAATGAAGACACAGAAAGCGTAGTCTCAGCTGGGGTCATCATGAAATCTCTCCTAAGTCTGCAGGGGAACTTGCGTCACTCCTCTGACATTTTGTAACCCCTCGGTCTCCCAGTGAAAAACACTGAAATGGCTCTGCATGTGCTGGCAAGTATCAGATGTTGAGCATAAAATATTCATATTTGAAAGCAGACCCACGGAAGGAGAGGTGGCACGTGTGGAATGGGCAGCTGGAAACTGAGACACTTTGGACTTCCTCTGTAATTGATGTAAAAAAATATGTAATGTTCCTAATTTACCTTAAGGAATTTTGCCTGTTTTTAGTTTTAAATTACCCGTGGTATTAATAAGAACATATTTAGTTCAAACTCATATAAGAAAGAATATTGAATATAAACATAAATCCAATGTACAGTATTCAGATGCTGCTTATGTGTTTTCCTCCACTGAATCCAGACAATAAATCTATCTACAGTGCTACAGCCACGTTTTTACCACACAGCAGACTTTTTTCTATTTTTTTTTTCTCAAACAGGTTCCCTGTAATGACGAGATACCTTTTAACTTCTCAGCCAGAGCCGCCATCAATTATTTACAGTCATCTGTTTAAAATTTAAAGTGCCACACATTAACGTCCTCCGCACCTGCACTTTCACGCTGTCCACCTCTCTGTTCGGCGCGCGTCCCCTCCCCCCACTTCTGCCCTATGATGCGGCCAATGACAATGAGTCCCCTTTCACCGCTGAACCGAGGATGTTAAATCACACAGGGGCAGGGGAGGCGACAGGCCACGCGCTGTAAGGGCACAGGCCGGCCGCCTCCCATTACGCCTTGGCCTTAATTGGTGGCAGTGGCAAAAACTATAAATTCTTTAACAGCGCCATGGCAGCCTTCACGAGACGCCCCAAGGCCCTGGGAGCCGAACTGCCACTGCAAATGGAAGCTGACAGGAAATCCACAGTGCATGATGCAGTGAGAATGGAAGAATTAAAAAAAAAGAAAGAAAGGAAGGAAAAAGACACAGAAACCCCCCCGCCCTGCATGCTCTCTAAGCAGTCCTGCGTAGCACGCCACTAGATGTCTATAATTAAGAGGTCTGTGTTGCTGCTCGGGTGGCAAAATCCCATTGTCTTGACAGGAGCTTACGGTTGCCCTTTCGGTTTGAGACGCATTGCACGTTTCAAGGCCCTGATTTTTTTTATTTTTTTTTGTCTACTACCACCCCCACCAGCCCACCCCTCTCTCTAGACCTCCGTCAAATTAATCTGCAGTTTTAAAGCTTGAATAAATCCAGTAAGTTAGAGATCTGCAGATCTAAAGGCGGCCTGTCCCTTAGGCCTCTCGCGCCTCTCTCTCTCTCTCTCTCTCTCTCTCTCTCTCTCTCTCCCCACCCCCCCTCTGCCTCTCTTTTTTTCCCTTTTCAGCCCCACTCCTCAGCCTGCGGAGATTGGCTGGGAGCACTCGCCGTTATCTCCAGGGAAGCAAAGGTTGGAGGGGGGAGGGGGAGGGAAGGCCACAGATTCATCCTTATCTATTCTGAGCACACCTAAAACAAATTAGACCTGGCCAGCGTCGTTTATTTGGCTCCTGAGCTCTCATTAAGAGACGCCTCCTGCCATCTACTCAAGGTCCTGCCACCCCGCCATTTTTGAGGAGGGGGGAGGAGGAGGGCTTTTTTTCAGGTCTAAATGAAATTAAAAATTCCTATTCTCCCTCCTTGTTATGGGTAGCCTACAATTTCAGCACAGTACAAAGAAGACAGCTTCTCAGATTTGTATTTTTTTCTTTCATCCAATTCCATCCAATTTTTTATATATATTTAAAAAGTTGATGCATTTAGTGACACTTGTTTAATTGTAATAGATTTGAAGGGGCTTCTATTCAATTCCACGCAGCCTAAATGGTTTTTCTCGCTATGGCCCCGCCATAACAACGTCAATCACATCACTACCCCCCGGTTGCTGGTTGTCAAGGCTATGCTATCATGTCCTTTGAGACCATTGTTCTGCCGGTATAATGCAGAAGTTTTTCTCCAATACGTTTTCCACCTCGCTGAAAACTTGGAAAGAGAAATCTGTAATATGTGTCTTATTGTCTTTCAAACATGTGACAGGGGATGCTTGTGTAGATATCCATCTGTCAGCATTTGACAAGACGAGGCCTGGGTTTGAGTAGAGGTGTCTAGAGTACGGCAGCATTCAGGTATTTCCAAATTCTTAAAGGATTCCACGCTTGGTAGGAAGGAACAAAAAAAAAAAAACGTCTATCAAGAAATTAGATGGAGCTCCTGATAGTGGCATTGAAAGCAGACATACTTGATTGCAGACCTTCAGAGGCGTCTGTGCTTAGGCTAGAGAGTAGATTTTGTGTCGATATCAAGATGTAGACAGAGGCGGACAGTTAGGCAGATAGGGAGGGTAGGGAAAAAAAAGAGATTTCACTTTTAAGGAAAAGGTCATCATGACCAAATCAGGACATCCCGAGTGGAACAGCATGCATATTTCATAGCCACTGCTACTACTCTCTTCGACTTTATGCACATTGTTGAATGCAGCTCTTGCCCCTCATCCTCAACCAGCTGTTCTCCATCATGATGAGTGACAGTAGGATGCTGACTAGCACTGTCAACCCACTCTAATATTCTAAGAGACACTTCAGACATAAACATTTACTCAGCTAGCAGGTTTCAAAGTCACTCACTAGGAAAATGTTGTTATGCTAACTCCATGCTAAATCAGTCCATGTTATTATAATGTTATTTTGTAGCACAGCCTCAATTTTCTTTCTTTTAGTTGAGAAACTAACAATGACCCAATCAGATACAGCCTATAATTCAGCTGGCATGGTCAAATTAACCATGTGCAGCAGTATCCATTTTTTTATATATTATATTCACCTCAAGAGGAAGATGTTATCATTACAGTCATATAGCATGTTTTGGTGATTCGGTCCACACTGATTCAATATTTACAATGTGCATATATATCAAGAGGCGCAACTGATATGAAAATGGAAAGGAAATCACCTAGCCTCAGGCCATTTGCACACTTGGTGCATTTAAACTAAGCTATGGGTAATGCATACAGTACAACGCAATAAAATCCCATCTAATACACAAGCTTTGCTGTTGAAAAAATATGAAGTATACGATAATGGATTAGCGAAAAAATGACAGGCACACATTAAAACTTTCATCTGCCCTTACACACTTGCGCACACACACACACACACACACACACACACACACACACACACACACACACACACACACACACACACACACACACACACACAGGGGGTTAGCTCCAAGGCCCAAGGAACAACACAGTCTGAGACCTTAGTGCTTACCACTCAGGCCAAGGCAGGCAGAGGTAACTGCTCTGGAAATGTTAGGTTAGATGAGATGCCTCCGCTAGACTAATCCATTCTGGGGCCTGGGAGGCTGCCGCACAACTGCACAGCAGTGACACGGGGCAATCCCCCAAGGTCTTGCATTAGCGCTCTAAATTAAAGGGGGTATTAGATTAAATTGGCTCTCCGATTTCAGGGGTGTGAGTAAAATTCTGATTTGCATTTTCCACTGCTGCTTAAGATATAATTAGTTCAGGGTGATTCCCTAGTGAAAAACACTGACAGCCAAATCTTACTGGCTGCTGCTAGCTTAACAGCTCCTGCAAGGCAAAAGGTACAATCTGCTAATGTTTACATGTTAGCGCGTGCATGTGTGTGGGTGTCTATTCATAAGAGAGCGAGGTCTCTATGTATTTTCACAGTGTGCCTGTGCCTTGGCCTACATGTGTCTGGGGTGTGTGTGTGCCTCTGCATTTGTGTGAGAGAAGAAAACAGCATGTATGTGAGACTGGCTTGTGTGGGCTGGGAATTGTAATAAGCCCCTTGGCAAACCAAGCTCAGCCTGCCTCCTTAACCCCTCGCACAATACCCTCATACCACTGGCATCATGGCCAGTCTTGTTTGTTGCACAGAATACATATGGCGTCTCCCAGGGAAGAGAATCGCCGGATATGATAATAGTAAGATGTTTGCCAAACGTGTGAGCAGGAAGATAACTTCACACCCTCGCACTGCTTATAGACCCTCAGCCCATTTCCTCTGCACTTCATTCCATAATTACAGAAGAGAGACAAAATAATAATTATCAGGCAGGGAAACCTATGATAGAAATTATAGCATCCAGTCAACTAGTCATTTCTCCTAAAAGCAAGTTTGGATGTGTTCTGGTGTGTGTCCCCTTCTTTATGTTCCCCTTTTGCACATGGTGAATTCAGATGTCTTAGAAAATGGATGTTTTCCAAGACAAAGCCAACCGTGCATTAGGCATGCACCAGGCAAGCTCTTCCTGGACACCTGTTTGAAACACCTGTTAGTGCATGATATATGAAGTAAACATCAAATGAGCTTCCCATTAGCCCTCCTGGCGAGCTCTCCACTAGGCACCACCTGTAACCTTTACATGTAAAAACATGCAGATGTTTTTTCTTTTTTTTCTCCTTTAAGCCACCAGACTGGGCTCCTGCCATTTATATTCTTTTTTGTGCCACATTCTGGTCCTGCTGCCTTTTCTGCAGTTTATACAGACTATCCAGTAAATATACCAGTAACCAGGCAAACAACAAGTAAAAAAAACACACTATTTCCTTCGATAGAAGCCAAGCAGCGATGTAAATGGCCAGTGTTGTGGGGTGGCGTCTCAGCACCACGTTTTCTCTGTGAACTGAGCACTAAAACGAGATGTGCATTCTAATGTGAAGGAGGCCAGTAATTATTTTTGCACTTCAATACCAGTTTTCCTCCATAGCAGAAGGAAGGAAGACGCAGAATGGTATTCAATTAAAAGACATGGATGGAAAAATCACACCAAGCTCCAGGCCATAACATTCACAACAAACCACATCTGCAATTGGTGTACAACTTTGCTATTAATAAATTAATGGGCTTGAAAATTGGAATTGCTATTGATATGTGGGACCCTAATACACTGCACTTAATTCCACACATCAGTGGTTCAGGAAGTGAATGTGTGTGTCCAAACTACTTAACATAGCCACAGACTTCAACAAAGAAAAAAACTAAACCCTAAAGAAGGGTTTAGTGATATTCATAACCAACAAAGAAGTGCCATCATGTTTAACTGTACAGCAACAATAACACAAGTGAGGCCCTTGATGGCTGCCATTGGAGAAATTTGCCCCAGAAAGTTGTTGCCTGTGGTGTTTGTCTGCTAGTGCTGTCTACTAATCAAAGAATAATGTTTAAAAGGTATCTCTGAAAACAAATAAATGAATAAATCATTCATAGGCATATTATTTACCTCTAGTGCATTAACACCACAACAGGCAGCCAACAAATACTAGACTCAGCAATAACTCAAATGTTTAATTTAGCCATTTACTATCTATGTCTTCATGACTCAGGACATGGAATTCTACCAATTCTCTGAGGGAATGAACCAATTCTAGGCTTGTTTCCATACAGTATGGCTGAAATCTAGCCTTTCCACTGAAGGGGGTTAGAGGAACTGGCAGCAGCAATCTTAGCCATCGCTCTGAGCGTCTCGTGGTGGTCGGGGCTTGTGGGATATTGATTCGCCCCCGTCCAGAGACGGTTTCCATAATTGGTTAAAATGACCAAGTGCAGAGAGGGATGGCTCTCTGCTGAAAACCATTTCCCAGCTCAGCTTGGAATGGAGCCAAGCCTAGGGTTGTTCGGATGCGTTCCAGCCCCAGCCTGACTGGCAGCAATTAGGGGTGTCTGAGCCAAGCTCAGCTTGCGCTCCGCACAAACACCCCTAATTACTGCCAATTAGGCTAGGCGGGTAGGCAGATTTGAGAAGCCGGGGGGATGTTCAGGCATGGGTGGGCATGGAAACAATTTTCAAGGGCTTAGAACGTGACTGGAAGAAAAGGTTAATGCTTTAGAGTGCAGGGGGATAATAACAAAAGGGGGGAAAAAAAAGGGGGGAAGTGCAGCCCCAGTCTCACCTCCAGCGACGAGCCAGGCTTCTTCTTCAGCTCCTCACATTTCCTAAATTTGCAGATCTGGTGGCCCGTTTTGCGGTTCCGACAACTGCTGCACACCCCGCAGTTGATTAGCCTCCTGCAGGGCGCACAGACCCCACACCTTTTCCTTTTCTTCTTGGCTGGGTTTCCACTGGATGCCGAGGAATTATTCTGTGGGCAGTCTGCCAGATTGGCAATTTGAAACGCACTGTCTGTAACGGCTGCTGAGGCTGCGGGGGAGTGAAGGGCTGTCATGACGATGACCCCGGGAGGTAATGAGATGCCCCCTAAAGCCGGAATAGCGGAAAAAGTTCCAACGCGTTCCGGGAGATTCATTATCTCTGCTTCAGCAGCGCCGCATTTCAGCTTGTTCATGCATTCTCCTGCTAAAGGTCTGCAGTGTTCGGGGGATAAGGTAGAGAGGAAATTATTATTTGCCATTTGCAGCGTCTCTGGCGCCACGCCAGGCTTCCCCGGCCTCTGGGAGTCATTTCTGTGCATGCTGGTCCTATTAGGGTTTATTGCCGCTGATTTCCTTCCCCAGAGCATGGCGTTATCACAGTTCCAAGGGGACACGCCGATTCTGGCACTGGGAAAAATTGGCGTTGTGATGCGGGCGATTTTTGCAGTCTGTGGAAATGCCCCATTGGTTTTGTAAAAGTTTGCAAAAGACCTGTACCTTTCCATTTCTGCATTGTAATCCAACAGCTGGCTTAATCCACCATCCTGAAGATTATCCTTTTGCAAGAGAGACACGTCAGCATTCTGTCCATTCTCAATGCAAAGTGGATTGTTTATATTTGACATGGCTGAAGGTAGTTTTTTACAGTTTTGGAAGTAAAGTCTGAGGTTGAGTTGGCCTTCGTCTAGCTGATGCTGGTTATGAACAACACGTTACCATCCTGGTTTATCCTCTCCGGTACTAAAACAAGAAAACAACAATTACAGGTGCAACCGAACAAACATCCCCTCAACCCCCCCTCCTTCTCCAAGTTATGGAAGAGATAAGAGCTCTGCATAGGAAGAAGAATCAGCTGGCATTTCATTTATTTTTCCTGACTGCTTTTTTAATGAAATGTATCTCACATTCTAGAGGCTGATGCTTATCTGGTGACAATAATATGATAGCTGTGACACATGAACGTGACACTGTAATAGGAAACAAAAATTAGTACGCTTGAGCAGACACTTGAAGTGCCAAACCAGGCATTCAAGAATGTCGAATGTGTCTGAGACTGAATCAGCATTACTTGATTTAGCAGCAATCAAGGACACTAAGATACAGGTAAGTATACCTGCCACCTTTGCATAAGTAATATAATCACCTGGTAGTTCATGCGAACAGAAAGATCATTAACAACAAACTTAATAGGCATTGAGGCCTGTTAATAAATCAAAATAAGACCAACAGCATTTAGCTCTGGCAACTTGTAGCAGTCACACCAAAACAAAGACATGAAATGCAACTCTGCTACAGTAAATGACACATTAACATCCACCATCAGCACTGATATTCCAACTCCTACAGGCAAAATTTCCTTCCGTGTACTTGCACCTCATTCAAGCTTTTTAGAGACCACCTGGTATTCATTCATTGCCATCTCTATTACATTTCCTCAATGACAGGGAGATAGCCACTGGTGAATTTCAACCTCTCCAAGCCCCAGACCCGACAACTGGAGTGTCAGCTGCCTAAGGGGACTCCATTTCCCCTCCTCCAGTCTGTCTGGATTTTGTTTCCACAGATAAAAGCCCATTAGACGCATCTCCCCCTGCTAGCATTACCTTTTTCTGGAGCTCTTATTCTTTTTAATTGCCAAAACCGATCCATTTTCAGAACACTACAGCATTTCAAATCACTTCCATGCAAGAGCCCAACAGCTGGCTCAAAAAATGAATTATAAATATGCGTACAAGAACCAGTGAGACCAGGCTACTGGGTGGCCTTAGGAAGTCTTGTGAATAATTCAACACATGCAAAATTTTAATATTACTTTTAGAGACAAATATTCAACATAAAGTGGTCTCCACAAATACTCACACTCTATATGACTGTTGAAGTATTGATGCTATTCTTTCTTACCATACATCTATAAATACAAATAGCTAGTCCTGAACAGGAAATAAAATGCCCATTTACACTAACCAAGAGAATAAAA
>JAODXP020000003.1:2809004-2840373 GCA_027497455.2 Sardinella longiceps
TGTGCATGTATCAAAGCCAGAAAAATCCTTCCACATTTTCTTTCAAAAATCCCCTAAAACATGCCTATGAAGACGAGAAAGCTGTGAAAAGTGTGTTGTTGTTGTTGTCACCCAGACAGTGTAGTGCCAGTTGTAGCTGCAGCCGTGCCCCTCAGAGGGGAGATTGTGTCTCGCTCGCTCGTCTTACCTGCCCTTAAATGCGTACCAGTGCCTCTCCAGCTGTCACACCGCATCAGCGCTTCACTGATTACTTCCACCTTGTCTCCTTCGTCAGGAAATGATTCTGACACGCACTCACACCCTGCTTTCTCCACATCAATATGCGTGCGATGGAAAAACTGCAGACAGTAAATAAATAATGAAAAAGAAGGGCAAGCCGTACTTCCTCTCCTCTTCTATCTCTTTCTCTTTCCCTCCATCTTTTTACTCTCTCACTTTTCATTCCTCTATGAGTCAGACTTGCCCAGTGCTATGTGCTTCTGTGCGCATTGTGTGTGTGTTAGCGTGTGTGTCTGTGTGCGTCTTCGTATGTGTGAGTGTATGTGTGAAAAAAAAAGAAAAATGTGATACATTAAGAAACGGTTGCCCACCAGGAAGTTGGGGTCAAATGGGTGTCGGACTTTATTGATTTTGTCACAACCTCCAATCAATAGAAGGACGGCAAGTCAATATAGCAAGTCCCTGATGCAACAGTCTAATGAAGCATCTGTAGAACTTAATAAATCAATAGATTAATTTATTCCAATCATGCATAACATAATGTTGCAAAATCAATCTACAAAAAAAAAAAAAAAAAAAAAAGTCCCTATCTGATATGACTCGAGAGTGGCTAAACTGCAATGTTTTCCTCCCATCAAAACACAATCCCAAGCTTCCGCAGCAAAACTATACTATCTTCTCTCTCCCCAGTGATGCTGGTTGGCGGGGTTGAGTGGAATGTCTGTCCTCTCATGAGAGGGGCCTTGGCCATGCTGGTGCCAGCAGTGCATGCTGAGTGAGCTTTCCCCCTGCAGAAATCCCTAAGGAGATTACCCAGAAGACTCCGCTTCCCTGGGGTGGGCATGCCCGCGGAACACAGCGCCTCATCAGCCAGGTTCACCCACGGAGCTGGCACCCCGGCGGGCATGCCGGAGAAGGGGCACTAGATGGCTCTACTTGTGAGCACGTCTCGGTCTTAAAATGGAGACATTTTTTAGATATGAGAGTACAGAAGTAACCTCACTGTGCTGGCAGTGGGTTGGCTGTTATGCAAAGAACCAATTTAGACAGAAGGCATCAGCATCATTGTTGCTTTTTTTTATCCAGTCTGCAGCAGTCGCTTATATCATTTGAAACTAAAGTATTCCTTTTGTCACCTTCCTCATGCCATGCAGGGGGACGAAGAGGATGCTGTGCTGTTTTGGAGGTGGTTTTTCTGGAGAGCTGCACTGTACCTACGCCAAGTGTTTACACCCGTGATGGACGCCAGCGTATTTTCGTGGGAAAATACTCTCAGCCCCATACATCTTTATCCCGTTTATTTACCTTTCTCTGCGGTGGAGGAGCAAACGCTTCCAGGGGCCTTATTACTTTAAATCCCCGCCTCAGAATGCGCAGAGGCGGAGGGCTGCGGGGGATTAGGCCGCGCTCTGATGTTGTTTAATCTCACCGTCCAGCGCGTCGCTGATGCCCGTTATCACCTTGTGATCACCAGCCGAGGGATTTGGCACAGCCGCCACTGCTGCCGCCGCCCCTGCTCCCTCGGCCTTATCCTGCCAGCTGCTCAAACGGGGTTACGGCTCCGCACCCGTCTGGGGAAAAGAGCATGTCAGCCCTAGACCATTTCCACATTCCTCACACAGTCTCGCACACACACACACACACACACACACACACACTCTTTCTCTCTCTCTCTCAAACACTCTCTCTCTTCCTCTCTCTTTTTCTTGCACACACACACACACACACACACTCTCTCTCTCTCTCTCTCTCTCTCTCACACATACACACAGACAGGCAAACACTCACACATGCAGACACACACACACACACATACACACACAAACACACAGAAATATGAAGACAGAAACACACAGAAACCCTCTGTAGGAAGAATATGTATAACTATATACAGAATATAAATATGTATAAAATACACACACACACACACAAACACACACAGCACAGCACAGCACAGACATACATATGCACACAAAGAGATTCCAACCTCAACCTAGCCCATTACCCTTCTGTCTCTTCCCTCTCCAAAACCCCAGAAATCGCTTGCGTGCATGAGCCGTCGGTAAGGCTTCACTCACTTCACCCCAAATCCCTTATCACCCCTCCCGCTCCCACCCCCCACGCCGTCACCACCAACCCACTCACTCAATCTCCTCTCCCTCTCTCTCTCTCTTTCTCTCACCCTCCCTCCCTGCCTCCCTCCTTTCCTCCCTTGCTGCCTCTCTCCGTGCATTCCAGCGTGACAAACCACATGGGATTTCAGTCGCTCTTTAAAGCCTGACGCCTCTGGGAACCACTCTCTTCACTATGCGACATTTTAGTATTCTGGGGAAGATGTGACTGAGGATGCAACGAATGCCTGTTTTTTCTCTTTTCTTTTTTTGTTTAGGGCTTTTTTTCTTTTGATGTTTCTGTATAATTTGAATAGAAATGAGAAAAAGAATTTTAAAAATGTACAGGTGATCATAATCGATGTTTAATTGTACATGTGAGAATAAAAATTTGCATTATTCATTGACATCAATTTTTTCACATTTTTGTATCTTTTTATTATTTTAACACATAAAAGCATCACAACAACAATTTACAAATTCTTTGTAATTTTTAAAACCAAAACACATTTACACATGCAACAATAGGGTTTAAGACGATGAGTAACTTATTGAATAATTTAGTTTGGAATGTGTAACTTTGCTTCAGTTCAACACACTATAGCAGATCAGGTACAGACTTGTAGTGGAAACATTATGCACACTCCAATTTTGTGGGATAATTAGCCCAGTATCTTTGATGCACTTTTAGAGAGAATGTTGAAAATTTTTCAATTTTTAAAATGTTAACTAGAATTCCTTTACTGGTACTTCTAACTACCTTTTAGACAGCATACTTCCAACCATTTGAATTTCAAACAAACAAAAGAAAATCCTCGAAAAAAAGGCCAAGCAGCTATTACAAAAAGCTCATAACATCATCTTTCCAAGTTACAAGTCCAACCAAAAGCTTTCTTGTGCTCTAACATGGGATCATTTTAGTTTACACAAACAAAAGTGCAACTTGTCAACAAGACAATGTGCCCTGTTCTGCCACATGCTGCACATTGCAAACACAACTAAAAGGAAACGAAAGATAACAACTAGCCTGACACTGCTGTCTTCTCCCGTCGAATCAAATAGGAAACAGCATTTTCATGGGAGGGTTCTGAGGCTCTGTGGTAGATGGTGGCACACATCCTTGAGGTGGGCCGACCCAGACGAAAAAAGAGGTATCATTTAATGTGATCAAAAAAGTAAACCTGAATGTGATGGCGAGGAATAATCACCTTAAAGATTATTGCTCCAGATCTAAAGAGTGTGTTGTTAATTAATCCTGGTGGCCGCGTTTTTCCTTATTTCATTTGTTATGATTGTCTATTGAGTCCTTTATATAAGAATGGCTGCAACTTGCACAGCCACGACACTGAAACACATTCATAGACACCAAAAATATACATTATGATACTGTCAAAAGGTACAATAATTACACAGGAAAGGAAATTACAGAGTTAAACCAACACCATAATGTTTTCTTTTTTATCTTTTTTTTCTGTTTAAGTCTTCCTTTTCTTCTCCAATCAGAGTGTTCCATTTCGGGAGCCCACAAGTGCTTCTTGCAGTGAGTCAGAGCCTGACGTCTGTCAGAGTGGTGATGTCACCAGGGTTGGGCCTAAAAGAACCACCGGAACGCTTCCCCATTATTGACTGGTGTTCTCTGTGGGAGGGACAGAGAGCGGAGAGGTAGGGGAAGGAGGAAGGGAAGGGAGGGCAACAAAAAATTCAATATTAGTGAAGGGCAGACTGACAGCTGTCACAAAGACCCAAGGTAAACGGAAGAAAAACTTCAATACACAATACCGGTGTGAGAATCAACTGCAGCGTTATATTATTAAAGCATGGTGTTAAGGATTGCTTTCATTTCTGTGCAGGTGTGTTTGGGGCATACCAATGAATGTGGAAAGCACTTAGCTGAGTGATGTGATCATGGGGAGGGAAGACAGTCAGAGCCCCACCCTACCCTACCCCATTCCAGAGCTGGATTTAATTTAATCGTAGAGCGACCCAAGGTGAGACACACTGCCTCCCAAACAGACAAAAATAATAATTATGGGGACAGGGACAAAATTACTGCGAATTCCCAAGAAGCAACAATGAGGCATTTAATTGCGGCAGCTTCGACTGCAGTGAGGGGGAACGGCGCGTCATCTCAATTTGAGAATGCGCCAAAGCTGGAGAACAGAGTGACAGCCTCTCCTTTTGCAAAACTAATTTGGCAGTCAGAACATAAAGTACTCAAGTCTCCAGCAATCTCCATGACCAATTAGCACATTTTTGGATTATTTGTGCCATTGACACAAAAAAAAGTGCATAATAATGAGGACAAAAAGTCACTTCACACTATAGCCAAGTGATACCCCTTTTGACAGTCAGTGTAACTGCTAAGATACATTATGCTGAATGAATCACAGGGGGAAGATGTGAACAACAGTAAGTTTCAGTCCCAATGCAAGTCAAGTGTATAGAGATGTGCTGTGTGCCGTCATACACATGCAAATGAGGGAAAAATGATGAACTCATTCAGATGTTTCTGTTCCTGTGACATGCCCGTAAGTCAGTCACACCACTCACTTTTAAAAAAAAACAACAACAAAAAAACAACAATAATAATAAAAAAAATCGGCACACTGTCCATGGATAACCTTGCCATTTGCATGCAATAGTTGGCAATTCAACTGTACAAATGACTCTCTAATGATCATTTTTAGCAGTGAGATGAGGGTGAATGTGTGAGAGCTGGACACAATAATGTAAATCATAAGTGGAAGGAGGGTCATCATCAACCTGCCTGCTAGCTCTTGCAATTTTATTGGTTCTCCAAACCAAAAGTGCATAGCAAAAATATGGCCTATACTTGGCATTATATTCCCACATTTCTGTGCTAGAGCCAGCTACACAAATAAACAGAGAAGATGTAAATGAATGTTTGTAAAACAAAGTAATGTGATAAATGCATCAGTTGGAATATGGAATAAAAAAACAAACACAACATGATGAAATGGCAAATTTGTGACAGTATCTCTGATCCTCATTGGCTAGAGTACATGTGATGTCTATGGGGTAGGTACAGTAGGCTCAGCCCTTTGCCTCTAATGTGATATCTAGAGTACATGTGATGTCTATGGGGTAGGTAGGCTCAGCCCTTTGCCCCTAATGTGATATCTAGAGTACATGTGATGTCTATGGGGTAGGTAGGCTCAGCCCTTTGCCCCTAATGTGCCATCTAATTAGTAGGGGATTGTTATCACAATCAATGTTTTTTTACACTTTTAATTAATGTGATTAGCAAAGTTATGGTGACGTGATTTGTTATGCATGCTTTTAAAAACACATTATCTGTAAAATAAGATTTGAAACTGCTATTGTTGTTCTCCATCTCCCCATTAACTTTCCTCTCCGCTCATTTGCAGTAGTCTGGGTAAACTCAGACACACTTGCTGGCAAATTTGAATTTGTTTGACAGATACGTCTGGAGTCAAGGCCAACTCAGCCCATTTGTGAATCATAAAAAAAACCTTGGGACCAATCACAGCCGTTTATTTGGTATAGTAAGGGTTCATTATGATTTCCAACCTTTGATAATAGCCGTGTTGCTTTCTGGCTAAACTATGGACAAGTATTATAATTCAAATGTAATAAGCAAGATACGTTTGCGTGTAAGTTTCATTAAGGCCTAATGTGTAGCTGCAAAGTAATGTTTTATCTATAAAAACAATCCATTCAAACAGGAATTGAGAGAGCTGATGTGGTGTAGATGTGGTCTCATAATGTTCAACATTTTGAAGGTGCTAAGTGGAGTTCCATGGGCTTGGAGTAATCTTAAATGCCACACTCAGCACTCTCTTATGACATTGCATTGGACTAATTGGACTTAATAGAGCACATGTGCGACAAAATGCTATTGCAAGAGAGACAGGCCCGTGCTGGATGGCTTTGCAGACTCAGGTCAGTGCATACCTGGGGAACAACTACTATTTCTTTACATTCTGTTGATATATATACATACTGTACACGCACGGACGCACGCACACGCACACACACACACACACACACACACACACACACACACACACACAGAGACATTCTCTAAATGGAGAAAAACATATTAGGAAAAGATATTAGGAAAATGTGTTGACAGTGGAGGCCAAACTCTGATTTAAGACATAACTGACGTGTGTGTGTGTGTGTGTGTGTGTGTGTGTGTGTGTGTGTGTGTGTGTGTGTGTGTGTGTGTGTGTGTGTGTGTGTATTTGACTGAGAAGGAACGAGGCCTCATGAAGACCAGAGAAAATGAGCTGGTGACCTTGTGAAATGGGACTCAAAGTATGCTGACAGGTTGGCTTAACTCATTTTTTTCATGACACTGCTACTATTTACAGTCTAGTCAAATTGTTCTCACTTGTTGAAATAGAGGAAACTTGAGGAAGAGTACATTCTTATCATCAGAAAATGTGTTTACATAAGATAGCATGATCAATGTCATAATGCATAAAGCATTACTGTATGATAGAGGAAACTCTATTTCTCTGACATAGGTAAGTCTGTTATTTTAATACCCTGTGTTTGTTTCAATAAGTCTGTTTAGCATTGAATTAAAACCAAATAGACAACTTGTTTATTCAATTTCAACTGAAGCAATCACAGTCATGAGTCGTGTTTTCTGGTTAAAATTGTGTATAAGTTATTACCTCCACCAAGGAGGTTATGTTTTGCTTGGCATGTGTGTGTGTCTGTGTGTGAGTGTGTCTGTGTACAAGATAACTCGAAAACTACTGCACGGATTTGGATGAAATTATGAAACGTTTGTATTGGGACAAGTAAGAACTGATTAGATTTTGGTAGCGATTGGTGATCCAGAACACCATCAGTAACCACATTGTCTTGGTGGAGGTCTGCGCTCTCTGAGCGCTTTTCTAGTTTCAGATGCTACACTTTCTTATGCTCACATTATCTTATTTCCACACCCAAACTTTTTATGTCATTCAAACATAACTCTACCCTTGGCTCTGCCTGAAAACATTTCCTAGCCAGCAGGAAAGAATTTGTCCATTTCCTATTGTGCTCCTAAATAAAATTATATGGAACCAGAAGATCATGATGTTATGGCTACAAAACTGCACACACAAATAATACACTAATACAAGTACAATAATACTTAGGTGAGAAACTGAGAAGAATAAGGAGTAACATTATCATAACAAACATGGCACCCACCCACTGGCATACAGTAAGCTCATCACAAGCACATGGTTTCACCATAAATACTCTATGTTAGTTACTATACCAAGACCCTGACATGAACAAAGAAAGGACAATGGAGTATTCCTGAATGACAACTTTAAAGCCTTAAAAAAACACACACTATGGCTGCACACTACAAAGTGGAGGCCATGGGTATTAAAAAAAAAGAAAGAAAGAAAAAAAGGAGAAAATGTTTATCCCGATCCATATATTCTCCCATTGATCAGTCCCCAGTGGAAGTGTGGCTCGCCAGAGACAATAATGACCCTGATGTGTGCGCCCGGCATGTCTCTGTTTTGTTAAGTCCTGCAATATCGATTTGGTTGGGCTCTTGAGTGCTGCTCAGATTCACTCAGGGCTCTGCTTCGGCACACTGCAGTGACCAGGCACAAAGAAGGCTCAATTAGCACAGCTCCACGTCAGCTCGCTCCCTCCTGCGTGCGCCATCAAAATCAGTCCATCAGCCACCAGGGAGGGAGGGAGGGAGGGAGGCGAAAGCGAGGGGAGGGGGGTGGTTGGCGGAGGGGGCAGGGCGAGGGATTGTGTTACGCCAGGGATCCACAGAGCAACACTGAGGTTTCACCTCCAATCAAGAGCAGCTCTGGCGGCTGCTCAGCCTCATGTTAGCACCAGCGCCAACCCCAGTAACACACAGCTTTGCACAAAAGCCTACTGCCTAGATAGAACTGCGCTATACACGAACGATGAATGCGGACAAACTCCACGTAGAGCTATAAAAAGGTAAACAACGGCAACAAGGCAATGCGGTACCCTCTGCGTTGGGCCATATTTCGGCCTTAACAGGAACTTAACAAGGCAACTGAAGAAATGAGCAAAATGCAAAAGCCATCTTTTCACCCTTGAGAACAATTGTTTACTACTCAATGGAAAAAAATGTATCTGTGTTAACAAATCACCAGATTTTGGTAGCCGACGATCAACATCTTGGCAATTTCTTTATTTTTCTGTTGCTAATCTTATTTTTTTGTAAAGCAAATACGGCAAAAGACATTGGGGCTGTGCGTGTCTGAGAGATGTCTGTAATCTGGGGAGTATGAAGGCAGAATGGGTCCTGAGAGAGTCGGCAGTGTGAGTTATCAGGGGGAGCGTCGGGGTCTTGGGAGCCACTGATGCTGATTGGTGATGGCAGGTGCAGTTAATGGCAGGCCTTGCGTGTCCTGCACTGATGCACTGATTGAGGCGAGGGGAAGGGGAGGGTAGGAGGGGAGAGGGGTAGGAGGCGCTGTATGGGTGGGTGGGTGTCTGAACTGGGGTGCTGACTCATAATCTGGCCCTAATTCAAGTGTCTGTTCCGAGGGGGGTGGGGTTGATTTCGTGGCAACACCTCTCCAGCACACAGCACCCTGCAAAACCTCCATGGCCCTCACTGCCTCCTCTGCCCATCGGTTCCCCTCTGCAGCCACCCCTTCCCCCTCTTCCTCCTCCTCTCTCTCCCTTCTCCCTCCCCCTTCCAGAGCCAGCATCATATGGAGCCTGGGCTGGAGATAAACCACTCAAGACGATGAGGATGATAATGGGCAGCGCCGCAGCGCCTCAAATTCAATCAACGCCAGCACGTCAGTGCGGATGAGCGTAAAAGTGAAATATGCTCGCCGGCATGTGTTAAAGACGGGCAGGCAGGAGGGCTGGCGAAACAACATCCCCACAACGGCAACTGCAGCAGCAGCAGCAGCAGTAGCGGCGGTGGTGGTGGAGGCGACGGCTGCAACACTACCAACCAGCTCAAGGATGAAGGGAGAGGAAGAAAGGGAGCAATTAAATAAAGATAGAAAGGAAAACCACCCAGAGCAGAGCAGAGCAGAGCAGCCACAGGACTATTTCCAACAAAATCCCTCTGCCAGGGAAGGGGGTATTTTAACTACAGACTGTGAATAAATTACCCTTTTGAACTCAGGGTGATTGCAAATGTGCTTGCTCCTGTTCACTTGAGACATGTCTGGCACTAACCCTCACTCCTCTCCACCCTGCCCATCTCTTTACACATTCTCTCTCCCTCTCTCCGGCGCGCGCACACTTGTTCTCTCATTCTCCGTCTGCCCACCCACTCACTTCCACACAGACACACACACACACACACACACACACACACACACACACACACACACACATCCACAGGCGTGCACTTTCATAAAAGTTTTAATTCAGTGCAATCAAGGCAGACAGTTTCAGACACATTTTTTTCTATCTCTTTTTCCCCCTACTACAGAATGGTGGTGAAACTTGTTCTTCTCACCAGAAAATAGCATGTGGTGCATCTAAAAATCAGAATAGAGAGAGAGACCGACAGAGAGAGAGACCAAGCGAGAGAGAGAGAGAGAGAGAGAGAGAGAGAGAGAGAGAGAGAGAGAGAGAGAGAGGCAAGCGGGTGTGGCGCTGAGAGACAGGGGCTCATTGTCACTGGGCAGACCTTCTTCTCCTCACAGGAGGACGATGAATAGCAGTGTGGAGAGTGCGCTGATGTGCTCCAGAATGCTCATTATAACACACGGCCCATACGTTACACTGACATACCCATTATTTATTAACGTATGGGCTGGGAACCAGGCCACCTTCCTCAACTGCAGTCCTTTGGAGGCATTTCTGACAGGCCTTTCGGAAATAAATAAATAAACTGTCCCTCCACTCTCCCCCTTTCCTTTCCTCTCTCTCTCTCTTTCTCTCTTTCTCTCTCTCTCTCTCTCTCTCTCTCTCTCTCGCTCTCTCTTCCCCTCTCTCTGACATGAGGCTGCTCGTCTGGCTGCCATAATTACAAACACATTTCACACAACGTCTTGACTGCAACCACACCGAAATTCAAGAACATGGTAAGGTCAGCCAATTTAAGTCGCTTTTTTTCTTAATCTATTGTTTCCCACAATAAATGCCTTATCAGATGTCTGCGCCTTGACAGAATCAAGTCCTCGTCTCAAATTAGAGTCTTTCAAAGCAAAAACCTGACAATGACCTTGATGAGTTCTCCTATTCGAGTGAAGACAAAAAAAAAAAAAAAAAAAAAAAACAGAGATAGAACATAGAGCAAGCAAGCCAAGCAAGATGGAGAGGAAAGGAAGAACACATCAGAAACGGGCAGGTTGGGATTGTGGGAGCCAGCCAAACATTCAGGGCCTCTCTCTCTAGCCTGGAAAAAAAAAGGAGGGGGAAAAGTTTCACGGGTGCAGTCAGCCCTAACTGATGTGTTATATATTGCCTGTCACTTTATTCTGCGGGAATATTGGGGCGTTGCCGAGCTCAAACCTGGAAGGTATAGCAATCCATCACGGGGCTCTTGCAGGGGGAGATCTCATCTCAGAGCTGCTAGCCAATATTCTAGCCACCCCAGCGATGTATAAAAAGGCCCGGCTCAAGGCCGTCACCACGGACAGACCACTCATCTCTTCCCCTCTCTGCACGCGATTGCCTCAGCCTTGCGTCACGCCAGCCACCATCATGCAAACGGCCTCATCTCCGAGGCAGCGAGAGGGGGGGAAAAAAACAACAACAGGGGAAGAAGCTCGCTGGAAGTGATTGAAAGTGCTTATGAAGGCAATGGGGCTTTGAGGGGATGGCTTCGGAGGCTGCATAAGCTATTTGTTGGGGTGAAATTGTTTCCTCCGGTATCAGATGTTTGGTTTGTGGATTAGCTGTGTGTGTTAAGGTCTGTTTCGCAGGCTGTATTTGATACAGTGTTCTGGGTCACTGTTGCTATCACATTCTGCCCAAGCCACCAAAGTATTTAACAACACTGTTTTAAAAAAAAATGTTTATGTAAATATAATCATGTCTTTCACTGCAGAGAGCCAAAATGGTACACTTTAACACATTTTAATATTAATGTTTGTAGTTTGTAGTTGTTTGTAGATTTTTGTCATTTTTCTGTGTGAGTGACCAGCCTGGGTGGTAAAATGACTCTGGTGTATGTTGTCAGTTCAAGTATCCTATTCTAAAAGCTTTGTAACCTCAGCCTTGCATCTCAAATCTTTCTCACTAGTCGTACCGTAGCTACCAGGAACTATCACTCATTTCCTTCCTGTCCTGGGTACATTACAATATCCTATTAATACCAGAAACGTGTGCCCTAACTACACTATGATTTCACTGTAGTGTTTCTGCAGACGCTCAACAGCATTAAACTGAGGTTAGACTTTTATTACGGCTATAAAAACATAGACAAAAAATCGCCTATTTTTAGATGTCTGAGAATAGTATGTAATGTAGTCAAACTGGGTCAGGCAAAATACTCATTATTCGAATAAAAACGTGTAAATAGAGTCAGTGAATGTCAGTGGGGTGTTAAAAAACAATAGCTAAGCTTTACAAATGATGCAGACTGAGAGAGAGTTTATCTTTTGTTCGATGAGTTTGCAGTTCTCAAGCTCATCTTGTTGGCGCCAGAGCGAGGCCCCTGAAGCATGATTAACAAGTGTTTGGGGAGAGGTGTCTGCTTAATTTGAGCCACTCATTACCAGCTGATAAAGATGATAACAAGAAAAAAAAAGAAAAACTGTAAAAGATGGCCTGCAGGCACATTAATATCACAGAGCTGTCAGGTGACAGGACCAGGCAAGTGGTAGCTCCATCCCTGTGGGTACAGTACTTCCTTTCTCTGTATGCTCACACACACACACACACACACACACACACACACACACACACACACACACACACACACACACACACACACACACACACACTGCCACTGGGACTATGTGGGGATCAGCAAAAGGCATGCAGAAATCCTTATGCGCTCTGTAGAATTCACTTTTGGAGACAACAAAGTCCCAGAGGGCCATTCTTCAGGCCACCACCAGCACTCTGTGGCATCTGGAACTGAACTGAATCTTTGCCAGTGTACATGGTCCAAGCAAATCAAGCTAAGTGTATTGCGGATGTTCGTGAGTAACGGGGAATTTGTGTCGTTTTTTTTTCCTTCTTCTTTCTGCTGATGCAGCAAAAGTACAGGAGTGGTGGCGTGCTGTAGAGAGCCAGTGTCTGGTGATGGAGGTGTGGCCAACGGAGAGAGATTAGACGTGGGGCAGCGAAGAAAAACGGAATCCATCTCCCTCTCAGAAACATCCTAAAGCTGATTACTGTTTGGGAAACTCTATGTGTGTGTGTGAGAGAAGGAGAGAGACAGACAGACAAGAGAGAGAGAGAGAGAGAGAGAGAGAGAGAGAGAGAGAGAGAGAGAGAGAGAGAGAGAGAGAGAGAGAGAGAGAGAGAGAGAGAGATGAGTGGGAAGGGGAGTTGGCGACAGACAGGAGAGCAATTAGCATAGATGCAATAGCGTTGCAGTCCTCTCACTTGATATTTGACCTTCTGCGAGAGAGTTGCCAAAAACCACTCTAGAGATCCAGACCGCCATATGGCATGGTGCCACCAGAGGCCATGTGCTGTGTGTGTCCCTCTTGGGCCTCCGTATGCAAATGGATAGAATGTAATTACAGTAGAGAATTCCTATAGGATATCTACTTTACATGCCTCCTATAGAGTTGATTTGCATAGAGACAGGACTAGCGAATGCCACTGGTACAGTCAAAAACTCATCTTACCCTCATCTCTTATAGATGACTTTATGAGGTTATTACAGATTAATTATTTTATCAGCAAAGAACCTGTGTTGTACATTCAAAATATGGATCTTGCAAAACAATCCCTCAAAAACAGGATTTTTTTTCTTTTTATATCCAAACAAATGCTTAAAATGGAGAAAAGGCTATGCGATGCACTGAAATATATCAACTTCTCCAAAATAGTTTAGATTATTCCACAAGTATACTGTGATAACCTGTCTTAGAGCCTATCTCAAGCTCAAACTCTAAAGTGGCCTTCCCATTGGAAGCACCAACTTCAGCTTTGACCTCTTCAAGTGAAACATGTCTTACAGAATTGTTGCTATGTCTGTCACCTGCATCAAACCTGGAAGTTACAAAGACATTCATTCCAAACTTACACACTATTGTCATGAGCACTCAGTTGCACCAAGTATGGAACCTTGAGAGATGTGTTTTCTTTTTTTCACATTTTTCTGCTCAATAAAAGCACAGAAGTGCTTTCTTTTCAAGAAAAGACAGAATTCAAGTGAAGGAATGTTAGCCAAAAGCCACTGCACCATGTTCAGTGTAGCACTGACAAATATAAGGAGGCATAAGGATGACTTTATATATTTGGCATTTGGAAACATCCATTCTTTAGCTGCTCATGTTATTCTCCTGTCTGGGTTTATGTAGTTATGAGGGGGAGCTCAGGCCCACACAGAGAGAAGGAGAGAGGGGAGAGAGAGAGAGAGAGAGGCCAGGGCTCCTCCAGAGAGCAGTGCCCTCACTACCACGCCTGGCTGCAGGGTCAAGCCCAAGAGCAGTGCCCTTACCACAGGCGAGCTCACCTGCGCCACCTCCCCCCTCCCATCCATTTCAATTAGCTTCCCCCATGGGCTCCTCTGGGGCCTGGGCTCCGTCGCCCCTCCACACGCAGCAGACAGACTAATGTGGCCAGAGGAGGGGCTGGGAGCAATGTGGACATATGAAAACAAACAAGGAAAGAGATCAGCTGTGGAAGGTCAGCTCTTTCTGGAGGATGCGGGGCAGATTGGGGGGCTGCTGCTCGTACAGTTTTAATGTATTCCAGGAAATGAGGCAGGAGGAGGTGATAGCACTAGACAGAGAGCAGGTTTGGGGCGAGGGGGGGATTGGGGGGTTCTGGGGTCCAGGCCTTTTCGCCCGAGTGGTGTAGGTAAACGGCTCCTTAGGGGGTTTGCTGTGAAAAGAGGAGAAAAAAAAATCTGCACCTCCCCAGCAGCATGCGGCCCCCTTTTGAGCGACACAGCGTCAGAGCGTCGGCGCAAGCGTGGCGGGGAGCCATGTGGGTGTAGCGAAGCGAGCACCAGCATATTGCCAGCTCTCTGAAATGTTAAATCAAAATGCAAAGTAGGAAAGGGGCCCACCGCTCTCTCAGCAGACTCGCCAGCATATGTGTGGGAGCTCAGAATGGCACAGGGGTCCTAAATTAGGAACACTGATATATTGGGGCATTTTGACACCTTAGGAAACCTTATGGCACAACATATGTGTCTCTTTTATGATGTATATTTATTTACATTTATGCAAGGATCACTATCATCGATGAGGTTGTTTGTCCATCGCTCACAAGCTGGAGGAGATTCAGATTTTGAGTTCTATCTTACTGAGAAAAAGTTCAAAGTATGTCTGTTATAAATCCACATTTTTTTTTTAATTTCAGTTCTCTGAGAAATGTTTCATCTCAATCAAAAGACGCAGGCACAAGACCCTGAGCTGTAATGACAACTTTTGAGTGTTCAAATAAACACCTTTGTTACTACTCTTTCTCATTTTGCTTAGTCATTCTGGCGTCCCAGTGACTGAATGGTGAAGAAGGTTATCGTTTTGTCAAAACATCACTAGACACCCACTGCATATCACCTCTTGTTTAAAATGCAGTGCACTAAAAATGTTGCTTCTCTGGACTAGGAACCCTAGATGAAATGAAGACACAGAAAGCGTAGTCTCAGCTGGGGTCATCATGAAATCTCTCCTAAGTCTGCAGGGGAACTTGCGTCACTCCTCTGACATTTTGTAACCCCTCGGTCTCCCAGTGAAAAACACTGAAATGGCTCTGCATGTGCTGGCAAGTATCAGATGTTGAGCATAAAATATTCATATTTGAAAGCAGACCCACGGAAGGAGAGGTGGCACGTGTGGAATGGGCAGCTGGAAACTGAGACACTTTGGACTTCCTCTGTAATTGATGTAAAAAAATATGTAATGTTCCTAATTTACCTTAAGGAATTTTGCCTGTTTTTAGTTTTAAATTACCCGTGGTATTAATAAGAACATATTTAGTTCAAACTCATATAAGAAAGAATATTGAATATAAACATAAATCCAATGTACAGTATTCAGATGCTGCTTATGTGTTTTCCTCCACTGAATCCAGACAATAAATCTATCTACAGTGCTACAGCCACGTTTTTACCACACAGCAGACTTTTTTCTATTTTTTTTTTCTCAAACAGGTTCCCTGTAATGACGAGATACCTTTTAACTTCTCAGCCAGAGCCGCCATCAATTATTTACAGTCATCTGTTTAAAATTTAAAGTGCCACACATTAACGTCCTCCGCACCTGCACTTTCACGCTGTCCACCTCTCTGTTCGGCGCGCGTCCCCTCCCCCCACTTCTGCCCTATGATGCGGCCAATGACAATGAGTCCCCTTTCACCGCTGAACCGAGGATGTTAAATCACACAGGGGCAGGGGAGGCGACAGGCCACGCGCTGTAAGGGCACAGGCCGGCCGCCTCCCATTACGCCTTGGCCTTAATTGGTGGCAGTGGCAAAAACTATAAATTCTTTAACAGCGCCATGGCAGCCTTCACGAGACGCCCCAAGGCCCTGGGAGCCGAACTGCCACTGCAAATGGAAGCTGACAGGAAATCCACAGTGCATGATGCAGTGAGAATGGAAGAATTAAAAAAAAAGAAAGAAAGGAAGGAAAAAGACACAGAAACCCCCCCGCCCTGCATGCTCTCTAAGCAGTCCTGCGTAGCACGCCACTAGATGTCTATAATTAAGAGGTCTGTGTTGCTGCTCGGGTGGCAAAATCCCATTGTCTTGACAGGAGCTTACGGTTGCCCTTTCGGTTTGAGACGCATTGCACGTTTCAAGGCCCTGATTTTTTTTATTTTTTTTTGTCTACTACCACCCCCACCAGCCCACCCCTCTCTCTAGACCTCCGTCAAATTAATCTGCAGTTTTAAAGCTTGAATAAATCCAGTAAGTTAGAGATCTGCAGATCTAAAGGCGGCCTGTCCCTTAGGCCTCTCGCGCCTCTCTCTCTCTCTCTCTCTCTCCAACCCACCCCCCCTCTGCCTCTCTTTTTTTTCCCTTTTCAGCCCCACTCCTCAGCCTGCGGAGATTGGCTGGGAGCACTCGCCGTTATCTCCAGGGAAGCAAAGGTTGGAGGGAGGAGGGGGAGGGAAGGCCACAGATTCATCCTTATCTATTCTGAGCACACCTAAAACAAATTAGACCTGGCCAGCGTCGTTTATTTGGCTCCTGAGCTCTCATTAAGAGACGCCTCCTGCCATCTACTCAAGGTCCTGCCACCCCGCCATTTTTGAGGAGGGGGGAGGAGGAGGGCTTTTTTTCAGGTCTAAATGAAATTAAAAATTCCTATTCTCCCTCCTTGTTATGGGTAGCCTACAATTTCAGCACAGTACAAAGAAGACAGCTTCTCAGATTTGTATTTTTTTCTTTCATCCAATTCCATCCAATTTTTTATATATATTTAAAAAGTTGATGCATTTAGTGACACTTGTTTAATTGTAATAGATTTGAAGGGGCTTCTATTCAATTCCACGCAGCCTAAATGGTTTTTCTCGCTATGGCCCCGCCATAACAACGTCAATCACATCACTACCCCCCGGTTGCTGGTTGTCAAGGCTATGCTATCATGTCCTTTGAGACCATTGTTCTGCCGGTATAATGCAGAAGTTTTTCTCCAATACGTTTTCCACCTCGCTGAAAACTTGGAAAGAGAAATCTGTAATATGTGTCTTATTGTCTTTCAAACATGTGACAGGGGATGCTTGTGTAGATATCCATCTGTCAGCATTTGACAAGACGAGGCCTGGGTTTGAGTAGAGGTGTCTAGAGTACGGCAGCATTCAGGTATTTCCAAATTCTTAAAGGATTCCACGCTTGGTAGGAAGGAACAAAAAAAAAAAACGTCTATCAAGAAATTAGATGGAGCTCCTGATAGTGGCATTGAAAGCAGACATACTTGATTGCAGACCTTCAGAGGCGTCTGTGCTTAGGCTAGAGAGTAGATTTTGTGTCGATATCAAGATGTAGACAGAGGCGGACAGTTAGGCAGATAGGGAGGGTAGGGAAAAAAAAGAGATTTCACTTTTAAGGAAAAGGTCATCATGACCAAATCAGGACATCCCGAGTGGAACAGCATGCATATTTCATAGCCACTGCTACTACTCTCTTCGACTTTATGCACATTGTTGAATGCAGCTCTTGCCCCTCATCCTCAACCAGCTGTTCTCCATCATGATGAGTGACAGTAGGATGCTGACTAGCACTGTCAACCCACTCTAATATTCTAAGAGACACTTCAGACATAAACATTTACTCAGCTAGCAGGTTTCAAAGTCACTCACTAGGAAAATGTTGTTATGCTAACTCCATGCTAAATCAGTCCATGTTATTATAATGTTATTTTGTAGCACAGCCTCAATTTTCTTTCTTTTAGTTGAGAAACTAACAATGACCCAATCAGATACAGCCTATAATTCAGCTGGCATGGTCAAATTAACCATGTGCAGCAGTATCCATTTTTTTATATATTATATTCACCTCAAGAGGAAGATGTTATCATTACAGTCATATAGCATGTTTTGGTGATTCGGTCCACACTGATTCAATATTTACAATGTGCATATATATCAAGAGGCGCAACTGATATGAAAATGGAAAGGAAATCACCTAGCCTCAGGCCATTTGCACACTTGGTGCATTTAAACTAAGCTATGGGTAATGCATACAGTACAACGCAATAAAATCCCATCTAATACACAAGCTTTGCTGTTGAAAAAATATGAAGTATACGATAATGGATTAGCGAAAAAATGACAGGCACACATTAAAACTTTCATCTGCCCTTACACACTTGCGCACACACACACACACACACACACACACACACACACACACACACACACACACACACACACACACACACACACACACACACAGGGGGTTAGCTCCAAGGCCCAAGGAACAACACAGTCTGAGACCTTAGTGCTTACCACTCAGGCCAAGGCAGGCAGAGGTAACTGCTCTGGAAATGTTAGGTTAGATGAGATGCCTCCGCTAGACTAATCCATTCTGGGGCCTGGGAGGCTGCCGCACAACTGCACAGCAGTGACACGGGGCAATCCCCCAAGGTCTTGCATTAGCGCTCTAAATTAAAGGGGGTATTAGATTAAATTGGCTCTCCGATTTCAGGGGTGTGAGTAAAATTCTGATTTGCATTTTCCACTGCTGCTTAAGATATAATTAGTTCAGGGTGATTCCCTAGTGAAAAACACTGACAGCCAAATCTTACTGGCTGCTGCTAGCTTAACAGCTCCTGCAAGGCAAAAGGTACAATCTGCTAATGTTTACATGTTAGCGCGTGCATGTGTGTGGGTGTCTATTCATAAGAGAGCGAGGTCTCTATGTATTTTCACAGTGTGCCTGTGCCTTGGCCTACATGTGTCTGGGGTGTGTGTGTGCCTCTGCATTTGTGTGAGAGAAGAAAACAGCATGTATGTGAGACTGGCTTGTGTGGGCTGGGAATTGTAATAAGCCCCTTGGCAAACCAAGCTCAGCCTGCCTCCTTAACCCCTCGCACAATACCCTCATACCACTGGCATCATGGCCAGTCTTGTTTGTTGCACAGAATACATATGGCGTCTCCCAGGGAAGAGAATCGCCGGATATGATAATAGTAAGATGTTTGCCAAACGTGTGAGCAGGAAGATAACTTCACACCCTCGCACTGCTTATAGACCCTCAGCCCATTTCCTCTGCACTTCATTCCATAATTACAGAAGAGAGACAAAATAATAATTATCAGGCAGGGAAACCTATGATAGAAATTATAGCATCCAGTCAACTAGTCATTTCTCCTAAAAGCAAGTTTGGATGTGTTCTGGTGTGTGTCCCCTTCTTTATGTTCCCCTTTTGCACATGGTGAATTCAGATGTCTTAGAAAATGGATGTTTTCCAAGACAAAGCCAACCGTGCATTAGGCATGCACCAGGCAAGCTCTTCCTGGACACCTGTTTGAAACACCTGTTAGTGCATGATATATGAAGTAAACATCAAATGAGCTTCCCATTAGCCCTCCTGGCGAGCTCTCCACTAGGCACCACCTGTAACCTTTACATGTAAAAACATGCAGATGTTTTTTCTTTTTTTTCTCCTTTAAGCCACCAGACTGGGCTCCTGCCATTTATATTCTTTTTTGTGCCACATTCTGGTCCTGCTGCCTTTTCTGCAGTTTATACAGACTATCCAGTAAATATACCAGTAACCAGGCAAACAACAAGTAAAAAAAACACACTATTTCCTTCGATAGAAGCCAAGCAGCGATGTAAATGGCCAGTGTTGTGGGGTGGCGTCTCAGCACCACGTTTTCTCTGTGAACTGAGCACTAAAACGAGATGTGCATTCTAATGTGAAGGAGGCCAGTAATTATTTTTGCACTTCAATACCAGTTTTCCTCCATAGCAGAAGGAAGGAAGACGCAGAATGGTATTCAATTAAAAGACATGGATGGAAAAATCACACCAAGCTCCAGGCCATAACATTCACAACAAACCACATCTGCAATTGGTGTACAACTTTGCTATTAATAAATTAATGGGCTTGAAAATTGGAATTGCTATTGATATGTGGGACCCTAATACACTGCACTTAATTCCACACATCAGTGGTTCAGGAAGTGAATGTGTGTGTCCAAACTACTTAACATAGCCACAGACTTCAACAAAGAAAAAAACTAAACCCTAAAGAAGGGTTTAGTGATATTCATAACCAACAAAGAAGTGCCATCATGTTTAACTGTACAGCAACAATAACACAAGTGAGGCCCTTGATGGCTGCCATTGGAGAAATTTGCCCCAGAAAGTTGTTGCCTGTGGTGTTTGTCTGCTAGTGCTGTCTACTAATCAAAGAATAATGTTTAAAAGGTATCTCTGAAAACAAATAAATGAATAAATCATTCATAGGCATATTATTTACCTCTAGTGCATTAACACCACAACAGGCAGCCAACAAATACTAGACTCAGCAATAACTCAAATGTTTAATTTAGCCATTTACTATCTATGTCTTCATGACTCAGGACATGGAATTCTACCAATTCTCTGAGGGAATGAACCAATTCTAGGCTTGTTTCCATACAGTATGGCTGAAATCTAGCCTTTCCACTGAAGGGGGTTAGAGGAACTGGCAGCAGCAATCTTAGCCATCGCTCTGAGCGTCTCGTGGTGGTCGGGGCTTGTGGGATATTGATTCGCCCCCGTCCAGAGACGGTTTCCATAATTGGTTAAAATGACCAAGTGCAGAGAGGGATGGCTCTCTGCTGAAAACCATTTCCCAGCTCAGCTTGGAATGGAGCCAAGCCTAGGGTTGTTCGGATGCGTTCCAGCCCCAGCCTGACTGGCAGCAATTAGGGGTGTCTGAGCCAAGCTCAGCTTGCGCTCCGCACAAACACCCCTAATTACTGCCAATTAGGCTAGGCGGGTAGGCAGATTTGAGAAGCCGGGGGGATGTTCAGGCATGGGTGGGCATGGAAACAATTTTCAAGGGCTTAGAACGTGACTGGAAGAAAAGGTTAATGCTTTAGAGTGCAGGGGGATAATAACAAAAGGGGGGAAAAAAAAGGGGGGAAGTGCAGCCCCAGTCTCACCTCCAGCGACGAGCCAGGCTTCTTCTTCAGCTCCTCACATTTCCTAAATTTGCAGATCTGGTGGCCCGTTTTGCGGTTCCGACAACTGCTGCACACCCCGCAGTTGATTAGCCTCCTGCAGGGCGCACAGACCCCACACCTTTTCCTTTTCTTCTTGGCTGGGTTTCCACTGGATGCCGAGGAATTATTCTGTGGGCAGTCTGCCAGATTGGCAATTTGAAACGCACTGTCTGTAACGGCTGCTGAGGCTGCGGGGGAGTGAAGGGCTGTCATGACGATGACCCCGGGAGGTAATGAGATGCCCCCTAAAGCCGGAATAGCGGAAAAAGTTCCAACGCGTTCCGGGAGATTCATTATCTCTGCTTCAGCAGCGCCGCATTTCAGCTTGTTCATGCATTCTCCTGCTAAAGGTCTGCAGTGTTCGGGGGATAAGGTAGAGAGGAAATTATTATTTGCCATTTGCAGCGTCTCTGGCGCCACGCCAGGCTTCCCCGGCCTCTGGGAGTCATTTCTGTGCATGCTGGTCCTATTAGGGTTTATTGCCGCTGATTTCCTTCCCCAGAGCATGGCGTTATCACAGTTCCAAGGGGACACGCCGATTCTGGCACTGGGAAAAATTGGCGTTGTGATGCGGGCGATTTTTGCAGTCTGTGGAAATGCCCCATTGGTTTTGTAAAAGTTTGCAAAAGACCTGTACCTTTCCATTTCTGCATTGTAATCCAACAGCTGGCTTAATCCACCATCCTGAAGATTATCCTTTTGCAAGAGAGACACGTCAGCATTCTGTCCATTCTCAATGCAAAGTGGATTGTTTATATTTGACATGGCTGAAGGTAGTTTTTTACAGTTTTGGAAGTAAAGTCTGAGGTTGAGTTGGCCTTCGTCTAGCTGATGCTGGTTATGAACAACACGTTACCATCCTGGTTTATCCTCTCCGGTACTAAAACAAGAAAACAACAATTACAGGTGCAACCGAACAAACATCCCCTCAACCCCCCTCCTTCTCCAAGTTATGGAAGAGATAAGAGCTCTGCATAGGAAGAAGAATCAGCTGGCATTTCATTTATTTTTCCTGACTGCTTTTTTAATGAAATGTATCTCACATTCTAGAGGCTGATGCTTATCTGGTGACAATAATATGATAGCTGTGACACATGAACGTGACACTGTAATAGGAAACAAAAATTAGTACGCTTGAGCAGACACTTGAAGTGCCAAACCAGGCATTCAAGAATGTCGAATGTGTCTGAGACTGAATCAGCATTACTTGATTTAGCAGCAATCAAGGACACTAAGATACAGGTAAGTATACCTGCCACCTTTGCATAAGTAATATAATCACCTGGTAGTTCATGCGAACAGAAAGATCATTAACAACAAACTTAATAGGCATTGAGGCCTGTTAATAAATCAAAATAAGACCAACAGCATTTAGCTCTGGCAACTTGTAGCAGTCACACCAAAACAAAGACATGAAATGCAACTCTGCTACAGTAAATGACACATTAACATCCACCATCAGCACTGATATTCCAACTCCTACAGGCAAAATTTCCTTCCGTGTACTTGCACCTCATTCAAGCTTTTTAGAGACCACCTGGTATTCATTCATTGCCATCTCTATTACATTTCCTCAATGACAGGGAGATAGCCACTGGTGAATTTCAACCTCTCCAAGCCCCAGACCCGACAACTGGAGTGTCAGCTGCCTAAGGGGGACTCCATTTCCCCTCCTCCAGTCTGTCTGGATTTTGTTTCCACAGATAAAAGCCCATTAGACGCATCTCCCCCTGCTAGCATTACCTTTTTCTGGAGCTCTTATTCTTTTTAATTGCCAAAACCGATCCATTTTCAGAACACTACAGCATTTCAAATCACTTCCATGCAAGAGCCCAACAGCTGGCTCAAAAAATGAATTATAAATATGCGTACAAGAACCAGTGAGACCAGGCTACTGGGTGGCCTTAGGAAGTCTTGTGAATAATTCAACACATGCAAAATTTTAATATTACTTTTAGAGACAAATATTCAACATAAAGTGGTCTCCACAAATACTCACACTCTATATGACTGTTGAAGTATTGATGCTATTCTTTCTTACCATACATCTATAAATACAAATAGCTAGTCCTGAACAGGAAATAAAATGCCCAAGAGAATAAAAAGTATGTTATTTTCCAGACAAACTCATGTTATTTCAGTATTTCTACAGGCTACAAGCATGTGCTACTGAGAATATACAATACTAGTAAACAAAACCTACGTGGGCTTAATGATCGGCCCTCCTCCGGGTCATTATTACTTAATCAATTCACCCCATGAGCAAAATACGCAGCCGCGGGCAATCAAGTCACGGCTATCGATTTTCAGGCTGTAAACAAAGTTTAGAGGAACCGAAATGTTCGATACTTGGGGGAGACAGAGGGAGGGCGAAAGTACTGCGCGTCCCGATGACGAGCCCTGATGCTGCTGCACCACCGTGCCATTAATTACGCCGCGTCTGGTCTGTCGGAGACATTCAGATCAAAGGTCATGTACAGAAAATCCAAGGAGGGGTCTGAACGGTGCGAATAAACCGATAAAATTAATCCGCCTGCGCCCAGATCACTTTGACGCCAGCATAACCCACGTTAAAGAAAAAAAGGAAAGAGGTAAAGCGGGTAGTCAGGAAGCATGCAAATCTGACGCTAGACAGGGGAAAATGGAAGAGCATCACCTACCAGATTCCTGGTGAGAACAGATTCCAGACGCTAGCAGTCTGCCGATATAAAGCAGCACATTACTGCTTCGCGTAATGAAGAAAAATAAGACACAAAATAGAGAAGCACTCTCTCTCACTCACACACACACTCATATGCTCAACGCTCAAAACAAAAGAACCATTTTAACGACTTCTGTGTCGGAAAACAAAAGTACAAAAAGAAAAAAACGGCGGTAGTTTAAAAACAGCTTTCTTGAGCACCGTGTCGCCGTGGGGAAAAATATCGAGGGGTTAGGTGTTTCCTCTTGGTCCGGGGTGTATTGTGTGGCTGCCTAGTGTTTGCTCGGTCCGTGTCTCCTGTCGCTGTGTGTGGCTGATTGGTGCTGAGGTGAGGAAGCTGGGATGTGGACACCTACTGATCATTGGCTGGAAATTACTATAGAAACATGAGGAGCACTCGGGAGGGGGATGGCTCAGGGCTTTCTGCTGGGAAATAGCTATGGGAAGCTGCGTCTTAACCTTTTATCGCAGTGCTTTACTCTTAGTATTATTTTTTGTTCGTGCACATGACGGTCCGTTTCGAGAGACTGGTCATATTTAAGGATGCGTCTCCGTCTGCTAATAGGGATTTCGCGGTTCGTGAGGGGGGAAAACTTGTCAAATTAATTAGAGTAGAGGCGTTGAGTGATTAAGATAAAATGCTCCAACAGGGGATTTTTTTCTCGCGGCAGAACGACAGCCATAATTACAGGGACCTGCGTGCACGACCGCGGGGATTCATCATTATTATAAATCCTCCCCGATAGCCACAGACGCCAGCACACTGGAGGCGAGATCACACTCGCTTGCCTTGTATTTATCATGTCAACGCGTGGCACACAAATAGATTCATGAACTAAATTTTGAATTTTGTCTATGAAGTTTTATCGGAAGTGGTGTTTGAGCTGCCTTCATGCTGGGAATTGATGGATTGATTGATTTATTGATTAGGTAACTTTTTATTATCGTCTTGTAGCCTATTATATGAAATTATTTACATGTCTAATCTATAGAAAACTATATAGGCGTGCTATCAAGTGTTTAAGAGTTGGTGACGCACAAGTGTTTTTTTTTTTTTCTCAGCAACGATTGGCATTTAGGCTAGCAACTCTAACTGATGTAGCCTGCAAGCTGTTACACAAAAAGTTAGGGCATCCAGTAAAATCTAAATATGTGGTGGGATAATTGTGCAAACCTTATTTAGTTGCAAATAGATAGCATATTAAATGCAGAAACTAACAAATTTTACCCATTTATGCCCTTTTATAACTGCACCAGTAGATCATATTCAAATATTCACAAATATTCACTAGGGAAAAACAGTATTGGATGGCAGTGATCCTTGATGCCTCAGATGGCACCTAGATGGATAGATAAATAATATGATTGATGAAATATATGATAGGTGAAACACACACATTTATAAAACACAGCAAGTCACAGTGTCTGAACTTATGCAAAGAGAAAAAAAACAGCATGGCTCAGAAAGGCTGCCATCTTATCGAGGTCTGAAGTCATAGTTAAACGCCCATACTCAAGCCATAGAGTTTTCCTGCCAGGACGCAACTCAAGCTTATCTTAAAAGCAAAGTTTAGAACTTGACCAAACAGCTTTCAATTAGCGTGGTCAGGGAACGTAGCCAGGCTCATCTAAGTTTTTTAAAACACGAAAAAGAATCAGCATGATCTCAGGTATTTAGAACATTGCTGGTGTACATAGGGTTTATCACAACTTAAAGAATGTTTATGAACAGAGCACCTTACCTTTTTTTCATCTCCTGTTCAACCTTCTAGTGAACAAGGAGCTGATATAACCCCGCAGACATGACACCAAAGACTGAGTGCTGGTAGGTCTATACCACACCTCCGTATACCAACTTTTAAAACTTTAAGACATCAAATTCTACCTTTTATTCAGCTCATTTCTCATCTGCTCCTCAAGCCATTAAAGTCTTGTTCCCATGTAAAAACACAAGTCATTTTTCACAAGTCAAAGTCAAGTCTCAAGTCTCTGAGCTCAAGTTCTGGTCAAGTCTTTGATTAGCAGGGCAGTCAAGTTAAGTCTGAAGTCTCTGCCTGTTGCTGAGTACCATCAGTCTAATATTGCATTGCACCACATATTGTTATTAATTGAATAGCCTACTTATTGTTATCAGCATTGGTAAGCACAGGTGTAGCTTGTGTAATGTCAATATTTTACATTCTGTTGCTGTTTGTGTGAGTACAGTCACATAATGATAGGGAAGGGATTGGAGAGGAATTACTTTCAACTTGTGAAGTGAAATGTGCAAAAAATAAATAAATGAGGAATTTCCATGAGTCCCGCATTTCTCTAGAGTAAAGTGTAACTAAAGTCAAGTTAAGCACTAATGTGTTTCTTTATATCCAAGTCTTTAGACTTTGACTCTCATGTCAAGTCTGAAGTCTCTGGATCGACAACTTAAGTGCAATTCAAGTTCAAGTTCCAGACTTGAGTCCCCATCTCTGGTAAAGCCCCTTTTCATTTTATGGGCCTAAATATAACTAGATGAAAACCATAACAGACTGCAAAAACACCAGCAGTGTTGTGGAGAGGAATGTAGAGATGGCAAACCAGCTCAATCATTTTTATAACCATATTGATGCAGCTACCTGTCCCAAAACCCCCTCAACCTCCTATCCATCAGCTGGGGCTACCTGTGACAGTTTAGTGAAGCCTTGAAGGAGTGCCATGAGGTATTCCTCTAAACTAAGGAAACATTGGAGGGCCTGCTTATATGTCTAAATGTTGTAACGATATCTGTCTTGTTATGTTTCTTTTTATTACCTCCGCCAAGGAGGTTATGTTTTCGCCGGCATGTGTGTGTCTGTCTGTGTACAACATAACTGGAAAAGTACTGCACGGATTTGGATGAAATTCTCAGACAACGTGTGTATTGGGACAAGGAAGAACTGATTCTGGTGGCGATTGGTGACCCAGAACACCGTCTGTGACCACTTTGTCTTGGCGAAGATCTGCACTCTCTTTATTTAGCCTATTTACATTTTGTATGATATGGACCCTGGTATGGTGCCTGGAATAAAGAACTGATGATGATGTATACACCACCCACACAGCCCTAATCTCCTACCACTAACACTGATGCCCCCACCCCTCCTTGGCAGCTACCTCAATCAGTGTTCACTCACTCAACCAATAACCTCCAGTCTGTCCACTGGAAGCCTCCTCTCCCTGCCTCCATAACATCAGAGATGGTGGGGTGTGAGCTTAGCTCAGCAGATTAGGAAGGCCTCTAGACCAGACTGAGTGTTCCAAACTCCTGAAATTCTGTGTGGCTGAACTAGGTGAACCTCTACAACACTTTAACAGCATAAATCTTGAAAATGTGCCAACATTGTTGAAGATATGCCTCATCCCAGTTCCAACAAAGCCACACTCCAGTGAGCTGAATGACTTCAGGCCTGTTGCTCTATCCTCCTACAGTACATCATGAAGACAATGGAGCAGCTACTATACTGCGCCTCCTCAGACCCCAAGTCAGCCATGTACTCTATCTGCTTTGGTACACCTACCATGAAAAAGTAGGAGTGGAAGATGCCATCATCAATGCCACACAGAGCTCACTCTCATCCAGGAAATGGTGCTTTGAGAATCATGGTCTTTGACGTAACACTTCAGAATGTCTTATCTTTTTGAATTTTTAAAGTCAATATCAATCGCCATGAATTGCATGAATTATACAATAACTGCAGTAACTTCTCAAACTCTCCTCAGTATGGATTTTGTGAGATTATAATGTACATCTGTCAGTGTGTTTCTAACAAAATCACACTGAATGAACTACTGTGGCATATTTAGAGAAGACTTACAATGGGAGCTAGGAGAATCACTGCCTTCTCTGTTTTAAATGGCGTAGATAAATTGCAGTGATATGAGAATAATCTTTAGCGTTAACGTTCTTGTGTTCTAATTAATGATATTGTTCTGATTTTACTTTTTCATGATAGATTAAGTCACAATGATTGTCTATGTTCAATCCTTCAGTCTCCAAGACCAGGAGTAGCCTAGAACTCTAGCGGTAGCAAATCGAATTTACTAAGCGAGTATGTCTAGCCATCAGCCATAGGTTGTACACAGACATCGGTGGTGTCTGAGCTGTTTAAATCTAAACGCAACGCTCTAGGTTGTATTCAGACATTGAGGTGTAGCCAATCACAACGTTCTAAATGGACAGGGAGTCATTGAGCAGGCTTAGCTTTGTTTGAATTGGCTTGTTAGTAGCGCTGAGGTTTTAGCTGTCTTACCTGAGGGTCATATCACTCTTTGCCAGACTATTCATTTTATGTTATAGTCTGGCAGTGTTGGGAGTAACTAATTACAAAGTAACTAATTACTGTAATTAATTACATTTTGAAGTAACAAAGTAACGTAACATGTTACTTTTAAAATATCTTAAACTTAATTAGATTCAGATTCAGATTCAGGTGACTTTATTTATCCCATCACTGGGCAATTCAGTTCCTCACTATCCCAACAGTGAAATACACAGACATGGCATTCATTATGACAATGACAATGGCAATTACTTAATTACTACCTATAGTAACTAGATTATTACCATTACTAAGTTACTTTCGATTTGCACAGTGAAATCATATCTGAGCTACATTCTGTTTGTTTATTCATAACAAGTTGTTCAAGTCTATTGCAGCATCTGACAATTAGGTTACAAATAATTTAGATTGAGCGTCCTGTAGGATTTATGTAGACACATACAGTACCTCTCAACAGACAACCTCAGTGTCTCTCATCACCAAATCACTATTATTACTAATTAACCAAAGCCTTTCTGCACCAGAGGGTAGGTAGGTAACTTGTCCAATGGCCAGTAGCCTACAACCCTGAATGAGTCTGTGTTTTTGTGTAGGAAATCTGGATGAACAGGAGGAAGAAATTAGGCCCAAGTAACGAGTAAAGTAGTGAAGTTACTTTTAAAAACGAGTAACGAGTAACGCAATTCAGTTGCAATTTAAAAGCAGTAACTAAAGTAAAGTAACAAGTTACTTTTTTGAGTAACTTACCCAACATTGTAGTCTGGCTTGTCAGGCTAGACCAGGGGTGTTTTTTTTTTTTTAAGTTACACTGAGCAACAGGAGCAAGTTAGATAACCATATACACTGATGGCCATCTCCAAACTCATAAGTTACCACTACGGTAACACTTTGCGGTAAGGGTACATGAATTATCATGAATTCATGCATGATTTCATTCATGATTCATGCATTACTTCATCTCTGAATATCTAATGACTCATCAGGTATTAGCATGAATTCATTGTTTATCATTAATGACCTCCTGCTGAAATAGCAGATGATCTTAAGCATTAATTACTCTGGGTACATCATCATGAGTCATAACTAATTACACATGATCATGATGTTTTCCTTCAAAAGAATTTGATATAATTTGATATAATAAAAGTACTTATTTAGCCTACTTTGGCCTAGTCATACGCCATACGTCAACTAAATTTTACCAATTGAACCATGTCAACACTTTAGTTGAGGGGGCACAAACATGATTAATTCATCATGATCATGCTAATAATCATGACTCATGCTAATTAATCATGACTCATGATGATGTACCCAGAGTAACTAATACTTAGGTTAGGCTTACGTATCACAGTTAACACAGTTATTAAGAACTAGACGACAGTCAACTAGTTGTCATCTGTATGTTTAGCAAGCCAGGGGTCCATTTCTCAACAGCATAGTAGCTAACATTGTTAGCAGCGTCGTAACTGTGAGATATGCTTCTATTCCCTAATCGTCCAGACCAGGGGTGAATAAGAATAAAGAATAAGAAGAAAGAAAAAAAAACTTGTGACTCGGCTATCCCCTGGTTCCAGGAAGTCGCTCGTAGAATCTCTGGTTGAGTCTTTGTTACATAGTTATCAACACAACCCAAATAAAAAGCTCAGTTTGTATTATGAATTGGGAGTTGGGTCTAAGATTTTTAATGGGTTCATGGTAGTTCCTGGGGCTGCATGTTGTAAGAGCATAGTTATAGTCACGTGACATCTTCTTTGCCTTTTTTGGGGCTGGAATGCTCCATTAGTGCATACTTTGACCCACCTACATCATGAATTATTATCTCAGTTTGTCATCCCACCAGTGGAGTGGATAAATGCACTTTTTAATATGCAAAACAAAAGGTCTTCAATCAACTTTGATGTAATTAAATAATTTCCGGTATACAAGTATTAAGATTCTTATTCATGTCAGCACTCCTGTTTGGATTTGAACTCTGAGCTGGCAAAACACTAGCCTGGGAGTACCCATGCTCCTTTGCGCACTCCATTTCATTTCACTCTGCAAAGCAGCATGGTGACCATGGGCGATTTTCTCGCCTGCTTTAGGGATCCAATCACAGAACAAAAAGGGACAAGCACATCACGTTGTGGCTCTGGTATTGGCTCTGAGCTACAGTATGTACAGACGCTATGATTATTTGACCAGGCTAGCAAAACACTGTAGATGAGCATTGCATTTTTTTTTTTTACTGTACTCAAATTGTACTCAATTACTGTACTTAAAGTACCATTTTCAAGTATCTGTACTTCACTTAAGTATATTTTTTTCTTGGAAATTTTTTCTTGGGCATGAAGTACTAGTTACATTGAGACTTTACAATTATATTATATACTATTATACTGTATATCACACTGTTGTGTTGTCTTAACTTTGTCAACCAATGAATACAAACTCATGATGGCACTGGTAGATAATGCTGAAAATTCTTTGTGCTGTTCACCTTACATTTCTTTTTTTTATTATTATCTAGACCTACATGTTAAACAAATCACTAGATCTAATCACTAAAATGGGAATAAACGCACAAGAGATTTTGCTGAGCTTCAAAACCACATAATTGTTTACAAGTCTAATGGATAGGACCCAGAAATAAATTTATTTTTAAGTGTTGATTGACAAGGAAACTTGCAAATGGTCAGAACCATTTTACAGAAAAATTGTCTCACTAAAACAATCAATAGGACAAAATGCAAAAAAAAATTCATGAAACAATTCATGCTCTTTTTCCTTCCAACAAGATGGCCTTCCATTTAATTTCATCTGAAGTCTGTGGACCCGGATCAATGACAAAATAGGTATTAAATAACACATTAATATAGAAATACTTTATACTTAAGTATTTTTAAAAGCAAGTACTTCTGTACTTTCACTTAAGTAAACATTTGACTTGGCAACTTTCACTTGCAGTGGAGTAATTTTTGTCCTGGTGTATCTATACTTTCACTTGAGTACAGAAATTGAGTACTTCGTCCGCCTCTGACCAATGCCAATGAAAACGTATCTTTGTAGAAGTAACAATTTCTTGTTGTTATGTTATTGATGACAGACCTTTCTGTTTGCTAGTTGTAGTAGCTCCTCCCCCTCATCAGCCTGTCAGTTATTCAATCTGACTGCCATTGGGCGGTGGTATTTAAAAGCCACCATTGCTAGTAGTATGGGAAACTCTCTTTATTGGACCCGGGCCTACTACCGGAGATCCTGACTTCTGTTTTACCTTCTCTTGATCACTACGCAGGAATATATA
>JAODXP020000003.1:2840473-2947973 GCA_027497455.2 Sardinella longiceps
AAGCATTCTTCAGAGATACTGGGAAAATCGCAAAGCGCAGGTGTAAATCAGATATACAAACCAAAAATTGCAAACAAAGGAAGAGGACAATTTAAAAAGGCTAATGAGAGCTCAAACCAGACAAATGAAGGGAAAATAGGGGGTGAACAGAAGTGCTACCGCTGTGAGGGTAGGCACTCCCCTCAGGAATGTAAATTTAAGACTGAGAAATGTCATGCCTGCTCTAAAATTGGGCATATTGCAAGAGCTTGTAGGAGTAAGCAACATACAGCAAAGGCCCAATATGTGGAAACTGAAGATCAAACTGTAGACTTAGAAGAAGATGAATTTGGAGTGTGCACAGTGTATACTGCATTCAGTGATGATAGGGGTATCACAGTTAATGTGAAAGTGGATGACAAGGACATTAATATGCAATTAGACACCGGAGCAGCGGTGTCTTTGGCATCTGAGTTTTTGCACCAAAGCAAATTTCCCCACTTACCCATTAAAGAGTCAAACATTAAACTGAAGGCGTACTCAGGAGAGAGCATCCCTTTACTTGGATATGTACTGGCACCCATCAAATATGGTGACCAGAAGGCGACACTGCCCCTAGTGATCGTCAAGGGCAACAGGCCTGCTCTAATGGGAAGAAATTGGCTGGAGAAATTCAAGCTAGATTGGAAAAGCATTTTCACTGTTGGGAATGAGACAAATAATACTGATCCAGAGTTGCAAGCAGTGCTGAAGCAACACCCCACAGTGTTTTCTGAAAAAGGCAGCGCTATAGCAGACTTCAAAGCAACAATACGAATGCAGCCGGGCGCACAGCCGATATTCTGCAAAGCCAGACCGGTGCCCTATTCACTGAAGGATGCAGTGGAAAAGGAGTTAAATCGGTTAGAGAAAGAGGGCATTGTCTCCAGAGTGGAGCGAAGTAGATGGGCATCCCCGATAGTGGTTGTTCCTAAGGCGGACAAGTCTATCCGCATTTGCGGTGATTATAAAGTCACGGTAAACCGCGAATTGGAAGAAGAAACATACCCTTTGCCGAACACTGAGGATTTATTTGCAACTCTAGCGGGGGGGAAATGGTTTTCTAAGCTAGACCTTTCTCACGCATACCAACAGTTGAAATTAAGCAAAGACTCAGAGGAGTATTTGACAATAAATACGCATCAAGGCCTCTACCGATACCACAGACTCAGCTATGGAGTAGCAAGTGCGCCATCAATATTCCAGTCTGTTATGGACCAAATTCTCCAGGGACAAGAGGGAGTGACGTGCTTCCTCGACGATATCCTGATAACGGCCAGTACAAAGGAAGAACATTTAAAAAGACTGAGTACGGTCTTAGACCGTTTGGATCGCTATGGATTGAGGGCCAAGAGGTCCAAGTGCCGTTTCCTACAGAGAAGTGTGGAATATTTGGGCCATCGCATTGATCAAGAGGGTCTACACCCGACGCAGGAAAAGGTGGAGGCAATTATCAGTGCTCCCAAACCGTCCAATGTCACTGAGTTGAGGTCATTTTTAGGCCTGCTGAATTATTATGGCCGTTTCTTAAAGAATTTATCGAGTTTACTTCAGCCCCTTCATGCATTGTTAAAAAAGGAAGCAAAGTGGAGCTGGTCACAAGAGTGTGATGAAGCGTTTCAGAAAGGAAAGGATATGCTGATAAACAGCACAGTGTTGGTTCACTACGACACTGAAAGGCCCCTGAGGCTGGCCTGTGACGCGTCCCCTTATGGGGTGGGCGCAGTCATTTCGCATGTTATGGACAATGGAGAGGAGCGCCCAATAGCTTTTGCTTCACGCACGCTCACCGAGGCAGAAAGCAAATATGCGCAAATTGAAAAAGAGGCGCTGGCAATAATTTATGGAGTAAAAAAATTTCACAAATATCTTTATGGGCGCAAATTTACGCTTCTCACGGATCACAAACCGTTGCTGGCTATACTGGGGCCAAAGTCTGCTGTTCCCACATTAGCCGCCCTTCGGATGCAGCGCTGGGCTTTGATTCTGATGGCCTACAATTATGACCTGGAATATAAGAAGTCAGCAGACCACTTCAATGCAGACGCTATGTCAAGGCTCCCTTTAGGGGAATTGGATAGAACAGCAGAGGAATCTAAAATATTCTACTTCTCTAATATGGAAGACCTGCCAGTGTCCGCTGAGGACATTAGACTAGGAACAAGCAGAGATCCATTGCTGAGCAAGGTGTTGAGTTACACAATGAATGGCTGGCCAAGTTACAGCATGGATGACAGCCTCAAGCCTTACCTGGTCAGGAAAAATGAACTGTCTGCAGACCAAGGGTGTGTCATGTGGGGCCTCCGAGTCATTGTTCCTCCAGGCTGCAGGCAGAAGATTCTACAGGACTTGCATCATGAACACCCTGGAATCTGTAGGATGAAGGCTTTAGCACGTAGCTACCTATGGTGGCCAGGCCTAGACGGAGAGATTGAGACCTTGGTCCAAAGGTGTGAGGTTTGCCAGGCAGTGCAGAAGGTACCCGCAGGGGCACCACTACATCCTTGGCGCTGGCCCACCAGGACCTGGCAAAGGATTCACCTGGATTTTGCGGAGAAAGACAAACAGCACTTCCTAGTGGTGGTCGATAGCCATTCTAAATGGCTTGAGGTGTTTCCAATGACATCCACAACGTCCAGTAAGACCATTGAAGTGTTGCGGAATCTGTTTGCTTCCTATGGCCTACCCGAAGAAGTGGTGTCCGATAACGGGCCACAGTTTGTAGCACTGGAATTTAAAGAGTTTCTCACCAAGAATGGCATTAAACAGACCCTGGTTCCTGTGTATCATCCAGCCTCAAATGGGGCAGCAGAACGATCTGTACAGATTGTGAAGAGAGCGTTGGCTAAACAAGTGCTGGACGCGAAGGGACAGACCAACATTCCATTGCAACACAGACTGGCAAATTTCCTCCTAATGTATAGGGCCACGCCACATTCAGTTACTGGACGCTCACCAGCTGAGCTTTTCTTGAAGAGAGAGATTCGTACTCGCTTTAGCCTGTTAAGACCAGATCTGTCAAAAAGAGTTGAACATCAACAGGAAAAGCAAAAGCAATATCATGATAAGGAAAGGCTCAAGCTGCGAGAGTTCCAGGAAAATGATGAAGTCAGAGTAAGGAACTTCAGGGGAGGAGAGAAATGGACAGCAGCGACCATCATAGAACGCTTGGGCCCAGTCAGGTATCTTATCCAGGAAGGAGACCGGAGGCGCTCGGTCCACATTGATCACTTGCTTCCAAGAAGAGGTGAAATCAAACATCCAGAGCTTTACTTACCTATGGAGGGCCGAGACCTACCATTCTTTGGCCCAGTCCCGGTGGACCCGTCTGTGACCGATAACCAGCAACCAACAGACACTGAGAGATCAGGAGGGAACTTAAGTAGGGGAAGTCCAGCAGATGCAGCCAAGGCAAATCCTCATCCCTCTGTCAGCAGCGATATTACTGCTGGATTACCTGTAGTTCAGCCTCGGAGAAACCCTGAAAGATTCAGAAGTGCTCCTAAAAGACTGGACTTGTAAAAAAAAAAAAAAAAAAGGGCATCTGTAATGCTGTTTAGTTAGTTAAAAATGAAGTGTTTATGTTAGTTATAAGGGTTTAAAAACTTAAAGGGGAGGAGTGTAATAGACTGTGTTTTGGGGTACACCAGTGTGGGGCGCTAGGTGTTTAGTTTGGTTGGTTACCTGAGTGAGTTAGAGCTCTAAGGCTAGAAGAAAGGTCAGTGAGATGCTGACTGTGTAAATCAAGTGCAGCTTAACTTTCAGTAAATGTTCATTACTGCATTCCCCGTTTCAAGCGTCGTTATTTCCACCGATATATTACACCATTAGCCTAGACTCTAGACGTACCCCTAGTGGTAGCAAATTTGAATTTGCACAGAGGTACGTCTAGAGGCCACTGATAGAAACCCGTTTTAGCCTTCCTCTGGAGGCGGATAACCAATCACAGCGCGGTATGTGTACAGGAAATCGTAAGGCGGGCTTTGTACGATGACGACAGCCCTGCTCAAACCAGAGCGGAATCGTCTTTGGCTTTAGTTTTGGGCGAATTGCACTTGTCATTTTCTTTGAAAGTGAAACAAGAAAGTGCACTGAAGTTTTTCGTTCTGAAAAAGATGTCTTTGCCGTGTTACCGACGGGCTACGGGAAAAGTTTGATATACCAGCTGGTACCACTGGCCGGAACGCTAGCCTATTACGTGGAGAGGCAGTTTGAAAGACAACGCAATCACCCGCCCCTCCTTTGAGGTACAGTCTATCAGTGGTCTTCAGACTATACATTCTTATGATATAGTCTGACGTGTCAGGCTGGGAGACCATATCAAAGCAACAATTCTGAGGCAGTAATTTGGCAAACTCATTTGGGTCTGTCCTCTGACTCTTTCCACCAAGTTGGGATTTCAGCACCTCAAATAAATCGCTTTATGTGTATGTGACTGTATGAGTTAAATGACTGAAATATGTCAGAACTTAGCATTAATGCATTTAATCATCACTTACTGTTGATGAAACACAGATGGTTATTAATTAGTAACTATCCATTTATTGATGGCTAACTAATGCTAAATGGTGTACCATTCTCATAAATTGTTACAAAATATTTGGTAATAAATGGAATGTGAAGAAACCTTCAAAATAAAATACATTCTAGACAAATAAGCTGTTTTATATGTTGTGTCTGTATTTTCAACAGATCTTCAACTCATTGCTTGCTGATCATGAACTCATTGGTTACTAACTTCCTTATGGATCAATGAGGAAAAAAATTCTGTTATTTTCCACACTGCATTTACTAAGGAAAGTCAATCACCATTCAACAGCTCCAGTGTATTTCAAAGCTCAAAGTGGGAGGTATTCAGGCATTTAAGTTGAAGACTCTTCACTAACGGAATCACACTTTTGCGCATCTCCACCTGTCCTGGCATCTCTGACGGCAAGCCATTTTATCTCCGGAGCATCCGTTTTCCCCCTGGGGAAATCTGCCTAGGTGGTCTTAACCTCTAGCAAGGCTTAGCGGCAGGAGAGAGCGTCAGAGAGCTGGGAGGAATGGGCCCCACGTGGCAAGCTTTATTCCTGGCTGTATGCCTGCCCGCACTCCTCCTCCCTCCCCTCTCCCTGGATTTTAAGCGAACTCCAAGGAGTAATTAATAACGGCCATGCCAGATTTAAGCGTAGCCAGCATTTAGTCGATGGAAATAAGATCCCACTGGAGTAAGGTCACGGAACGCAAGAGTGTGAGGCACCGCGACGGGGATTCATTGATCGACTCCACCTGATCTATTGTGTGTGTGTGTGTGTATGTGTGTGTGTGGTGTGAAAATGTGGATATTGCACATAAAATTATGAGTATATCTAATATATACTACTTATTGTTTGTGCTTTTGTATTTTATTACCTAGCAATCAATAAACCTTTATTCTTCAAAATGCATGAATTTAGTGAATAGAGTTTAATTAATACAGTAGTTGCAAAATATGGTATGATTTCATTGTCGTACTGACACTTCTTCAGTTTCACACAACAGACTATCAAAGAATTGTCGGCAAATTTGTAACAAGCTTTTACATAAAACACAAAACAAAACAATCAAGATTCAAATTGATGAATAAAAATGACTAGGAGAACATTAGCCAATACTAAAGGCCAGGCTAAATGTGTGTATAAAACCGGCTGGCAGGGAAAAGGCTCTGAATGAAATGATGAGCAGTCATGAAGAACACTTGATTGACAGGGAAGATTGTTGTGCATTCTGGAGGTGTCTCTGATGAGATCACCCTGCCTGCTTTGCTTGAGCTGGAGAAGAAGGGGGGAGAAAAAGCAAGGGAGTGAGAGAGGGAAAGAGCGAGAGGGAGAGACCGGGGGGAATAAACAGAGCGAGATTAAGGCGCGTTGCGCCTCGGCACGGCGTCGACCTTGGCTGTGTTTATTTAGAAACCCGCCTCATTTCCTCTCCACCGCTGTAATGTATGGCGCCTCACCTAGCACACATTAGCCTTCCCCGGTGACATGATACATATCGCCCTAAACCACCCTGCCTGCCTGCCTCCCAGCTCACCCAGCCGCGCTGTGCTGTGCTGTGCTGTGCTGTGCTGTACTGTGCCAGCCAGCGCTAATTGGAGTGTACACTTCCAGCCTATCTGACACCTCAGCTACTGCTGTCAGTATCCATATCTGCACTACCTGGGCACATTCCTTCAGCGTTCCCTCAAACACACGCCATCTGTGAGAGAGTGGGCCTCCTTTGGAGCTCTGTTGAGGAAAAGGAATCAGAGAAAGAGAAGAAATTGTGTAGATGGCGCGCTCTCCACGAAGGCCACCCTCATGGTGATGCCATTGTGAGTTGAACTGCCATAGATAGAACTATCAAATAAGCTATGTGGTGGCTTTGTTATGTGCTTGTGGGTTTCTATGCCTTCCATTTTCCAGGAATATCCATATTCAGTTTTGTATTTTTCACATAAATGAGGATAATATGTTTAGATTTGGAATAGAATCATGGTTTTGTGATGGAAAGGTTTTTGCTGATTAGTACAGTTTGTTAGTGTTAGGGTTAGTAAGTGCAACAGTTGTATAGTTAAGTTGAATGTGATCTTGTGAAAAGCTGATTTCTCTTTTACTTAGATGTTTCTTTGTATAAAGAAATAGTATTTCACATACTGTCAAATTGACCCTAACTCACTCTGGTTTTTCATTAAATGGATATTTTTTTATTTGGGATCATTGTTAATCTGTGCTTTGATATTAATGCTGATGAGTGATGTTATGTAATAGTATTGCTTACTTTTTCAACTGCGTGTATTAGGGTTATTGAAATTGGTAAGTCTGCTTAGGAATTGACAGACAGTAATTTCAGGACAGACGTGCAGGCTGTGATGGCAGTGGTCTGAGGTAAGGGGGTCAGGAAGGTGCCAGGTACTTCCCTATGATGTTTGAGCTCATCAGCTTGACAGACCAATGCTGTCTTTTAGAGACCGGCGCAGCACTTTGTGGAGGATGGAGCCGGATGGGGTGGTGGGAACTGGGGAAATGTTTGTGCTTTCACCCCAGTATCTGCAAACATGGAGCCACACGGCTCATCTGTGCAAGCAGGTGGGCAAGCAGCCTTGGTAAACACTGACACTTTAGAGACACACTGCTAAGCCTGCACGGCAGATTCCAAATGTGGCCGAGACAGAATGTGTCTCCTTCCTCCTCTTCCCTCACTCCTGTCTGTTTGCCCTGTCTGTGCTGCTGATAGCACTGGAAAAGTTGCTGGCCATCTCTTTAAATGTCAGTCTCACAAAAGAAAAAAAAAAAAAATACCGGTGTCAAGAAGGCACTAGGGCTGCTGAAAATGTATCTTGGACAGTAAGACACTTATTTAGACTAGAATGTTCATCAATTGCAGACAAAGAGAGGGAAGCTAATGCTCTATTGTGTTGTTTGTAAGGTGGCGTTTACAGGGTGAATTTTACCTGGAGTTGAAGCATTGATGTACAGCAACAGATAACAAGCATAAAATTTGTGTTCCTTTCGTACGCCATACATCTCCGTCTGCCAGTGAAATGTCGATGGAAAGGGCAGTAATACTTTATCTGTGTGTCCCTAAGGAGCAGAGTTCAAATGTGTGTCTCTTCTTAAATGTAGAAAACAGATAATCATAAAATAACATACCATCTCGATTAGGAAAAAGTTCAAAGGATAGACATTCAAATGCACACAGGGTGCACATAAAATGTCATAAGCGCTCTACAACCTGCTCCATGCAGCCACCACAAATATTTTGGATCAGTTCACCGTGGGTGTTCACACACACCTACACAGTTACTCAGAGGCACACTCACAAAAATATTGCAGAACTATCCTTGAGAAATGTCCTGAATTTTTTCATTGGTTCGAAATAAGTAAAAAAAAAAAAAAGTAAGATTATTTTTAATACATTCTCCTCAGTGGCTTCCACAGTTGACCTCATCCTACTCCTTGCAAGACAGTTGCCTATTTTGCCACTCTTCTCTCACTCTTAACAGGTTAGAAACCCCAACTCCGTGCAATTTACACCTACTGTATAGCGCGGCAGTCTGAACCATCATTTTCTCCTAGTCATGATTTGTCTTAAACAGAATCCGCACACTTCTGACATGGCAGTCGTCACCTCTCAGGGTCAGGGTCAGGGTCAGGGTCTGGTCCCTGTGGTCAGTGAGAATGGGTGCGTTCTATTGGCTCTGGAGTTTGACAGGGACCTAGTTTGACTCATCTAACAGATGCGGTGGAGCTGGAGTACAGACAAGCTCCATTTAATCCTCAGCCCTCCGTGGCTAGGCTCAGGTCCCCAGAGTGGCACTCATCAGTAAAGCAGGGATGATGTGGCTTTAATTAATGAGAAAACCAGTATGGTTCTACCCACATTGCCTCAGCTTTTTTTTTTTCTTTTGTTGCTATTTGTCTTCTGTCTCTTTTGATTTATTTTCTTTCGAAGATATAGAATCTTATTCACTGAAGATGTTTAAATTGTATTTGGCATGGGCATGGAGGGAAAATTTGTTGAGAAGTGCTAATGAATCAGACAAATTCTAAATCAGGCATTGTCAGTTATTGTAATACGGGGATAGTTCCGAACCATGATTGGTTGAACCACATTCAGTGTCACTGGAAAGCTCAACACTACAGCATTTGTTCTGTAACTGTGCTTTGACCTACTAAAATTCCTTTTGAAGCACTACTGTGTGGTAAAAGTAATATTTCAGTGACAAGAAATCTTTTCCTTGACAGAAAAAAGACTATTAATGAAGAAATCATATTTCTCATAGTAGGTAGTTTTAGAAAAGCAAGACCTCTATAGGTTCGTGGGAAGGGGCTGGAGGGCTAGGTGATTTGAAGGTACTCTTTGGCAAAAAATGTCAAAAATCCAAGCAAAAAAACAAGAAAGATGCCACTCTTCTTAGAATTAAAACAACTTTAATAAATAAGGCTGGTTCATGTTTAAACTCAAAAACAATGCCAACACGTTTCGGCCACAAACCCGACTTGACTTTACTTAAGTCATTGGAACCAACAGTGTCTTTGGTTATTGCTTAAGTATCAAGTAAGTAAGTTTCATGTAATGTAATGTGAACAGTAGATCATTTTTGTCTTTGCACTGTGCGCCGGGTTCCCTGATAACGCTCACTGTTAGCGCATTAAGAAGACTCAAAAGATATATCTTACCAAAGTTGTTTACTTTTCTGAGTGTGTTCCCCAAACTATCTCTTAGAGTCTTCTTTACTACGTTGTTCTTAGCTATCACCTAAGGTGCCAAATTCATGTTTCTGACATTGATCGTTGTCATTCGCATTCCCTTTGAGCATGCGTGAAAATGTCTTTTCGGGGTGCCACTATATTAATAAGAAATATGCAAGTAAAAATATAATTAGTATGTCAATATTAGGTGTGTACAGTATGTGGTATGTTTGAATTTTAGAAGGATTGAAAAGCAAAGCAACTTAGTGAATTTTGGCGATTTTTAATTAATGCGAAATAAAACACAAAATGCAAGGAAACCAATTCAGATTTTCCTTGGCAGTAAGTGCGCAAGTATTGAGATCAATACAACAACTTTTAAATCTGTAAAGCTTATGTTTAAGCCAAAAACTGTGATAAGGGAAAAGTTATGGTCCAGACCACCCTTATGAACGTGTGACTTACAGAAGATACACTTAGTGTGCGAACATTTCAGGAATCATGTCTTAACAAGGTTACGGAATAGGTTAAGAACTACTTAGCGATAAGAATGTTTTGAGGAACTTGGCCCATATCAATACCTCATGAAAATTGAACAAATATTCTCACACCTCATTTCTATCAATCATAAAAAGTCAGTTGAGGGGTGAGCAGTGTTTATTCTGTTTTGATGCAAGATTTTTGCAAACACTGATATAATTTTAGACCCAAAACACCAGTGTGTCTTCAGAACAGAAGGCCTTGTTATACTGTGGAAATCCCAAGGACATAGGACATATTGGCAACTTTTCTGAGTAACCATTACACACAAGGGTTGTACAGCTTTTAAATTTTTAAGAGGACATATACAATCTAAGCTCCCATTCAAATCTAATCTAAGCTCCCATTCAAACAATTAAAGACTTAGAATTATTGTCTATTTGTTCCATTATTTTATTAGCTCCAAAGATCTTTCAACAACTGTATTTGTGAGGATTTATAATTTCAAGACGAAGCACTTCCTTTTGGGCGGCTTCAAAAATGCAGTTATACAAGAGTAGGCTACAACTGATGGATTTTGTACAATGACAATGGAGTATGAAGCCAGTGAATTATTGTGAATAGAACTCATTACAATGGAGAGTTGAAATTTGCTGTGTTATAATTGCTGAACACCTATTCCGAGAGTGGCTCTCACAACAGCCATGATGGGGTGTCACAAAGGTGTGTGACCCCCCCTACTCAAGCCGAGAAAATGTATGTATGTATAAGAACATGGCCACACGCCACAAGGGGTTGTGGTAACAAGCCTTCATGGGGGAAGAGGAGGAGGAGGCAGCGGTGGCGGAGGGCAGCCCTGAAGGGGTGAGGTATCTGTCAGTCTGTGGTGGAGCACTATGGAGGGAGATGAGAAGAGGAGAGAAGGAAGGGGAAAGACAGAGAGAATGAACCGTCACGGACGCTGAAATACGGAGCCCAGGCCATAAAACAAACATGGGGGAAGACTGGGGTTGGAGTGTGGGTTGGGGGAGGGTAGCAAGCTAAGACCTAAGGGCTTTAGCACCGTGATATAATGAGAAGCGCTGTCTCTCTCTCTTTTTTTTCTCTTCCCCCTCTCTCTCTCTTTCCCTCTCTTTTTCTCCCTCTCACTCTCCCTCTCTTCTCTTTTTTTTCTTCCTTTTTTTTTCTGCTGCGCGGAGGAGCAGGAATTAATTGTGAAGACGATGATGGCGCGGCTCAGGAGCGGGTCATTACCGCTCGGCTCCTGCGTGAGCGCCACGGGGTGCAGCAGGGAATGCCATCAACGCACCACCTCGCCCCCACCCCCACCTCTACACCCACCCCCACCCTCACCCCAACCCCCCCACCCTCCTCTGCTGCAGACGGCCCTGCTGCTGCTGCTGCTGCTGCTTCAGCTACTGCTGCCAGGCAGCCCCTCTCTCTGTGCCAGCCGGACAGGGGCCGCTCACTCTGCTTTTCAATTATCAAATGAAGATTGCACTCACACGCCTCTCCCTCATCACCATGCCATCCCACAATCCTCCCTCCTCCCCCTCTGCCCCCCCCCCTCCTCCTCCCAGCGATTACAAGCGCGAGTCCCACTCACCGTAAGTGAGCACAGAGGTGCCAAATCTCCAGATAGACCTTGGATTATAGAATAGCAATATTCAAGGCAAGGCAATGCAGAAGGTGGCTGTGCTGGCTGGCTGGCTGGACCTGTGGCTGCAGCCTGAGTCATTGGCCTTCTGTGATGCATCTGCGTCTCAGTGGGTGATTTGTGGGGTTTAGTTCCCACTGGACTTACGGGAAATCCTTCATTCTCCTTTTTTTTTTTTTTTTGCTTTATATTCTTTGTTTTATATTCTGAATTCCAGTGTTTATTTATTTCTGACATATTGAGATTTATTGAAATTCAAAGGAAATTCTGTAATTCACATGTTATATTCTCTGTAGACCAATGAACATTTGAGACTGCACTTTTTTATTAGATAAGTGTCAATATTTTGTTTTCATTTAGTCGTCATGTGCTGCTCCTGCTGCATTTTCTTTGTGTTGAATTCCTTGCCTCTTCACCCAAGAGCTCTTTCTCACCATGGTGGATTTAACCCATTGGTCACATTGCCCTCTAGTGGCAAAATATATACATCTCACACACAATTCATGAATGGAGCATTGGACATTGTCTATGAGAGTTTTTTTATAGCACAGCACAGAACAGCACTTGGTTTTAAATCTGAGTGAACAATGATAATATGTATTTTTAAAAAATATACTCAATTTTGAATAACTGACCACTGATGCGTCTCTTGGGAAACCAATGCTGACGAGTGGCATTTAGGCCTCTGCGTTGGGTTGTGAAATGAGTAACCTGACGTGAGGCTGGCTTTATCTCTAACCCTGGAGTTGATAAGACAGTAAGGTGCATAGATTCATATGCCAGAGTGTTTAACGGCCAAAGTTTTAATTAGTAATTAGGCTTCCTCCTTGTCCGATCAACACACCTGCCACTATCAGCAGTAAATGCAATTAAAATTTAATTGGGAGCTTGGCAGCGCAAGTTTATTTCTGTGGCACAATTCAGAAACCATGGTATTATAATGTGCTTTACAAATGAGCTAAGAAAGGATAAAAAAAACAGCTAACACATCACATGTAGTGGTCTCATTTTGAAGTAGCCAAGCTGGAGTATATTTCCAGCGTGGCTAGATTGGTGCCGTATCACAAACATTCATTAATGATTTCTTAGAAGGAGCTTTATTTATTTATTTATTTATTTATTTATTTATTTGTTTGTCTGTTTTATTGATTGATTGATTGATTGATTGATTGATTGACTGATTGATTGATTGATTGAAATCATTCTATTTGGCCTTATAGCATCAAATTCTACCAGGGTCCATGAGCCAAAGACCGTTTATAGGCATTGAAATATGAAATGATGAGTTAAAAAAAAAAGAAAGAAGAAAAAAAGAGGGCTGCAGACCCACCTCTTTGATGGGGAGTTTAATGACCCCGTTCAGTGCTTTTCCTTCCTGGGACTCTGCCAATTAAAGTCCTAATGAGACTGGTGCTGTTAGCCATGGGGAGGCCAGAGCCCGGCACATTTGCACATGAAATCACTTAGGGATGTCTTGCTGAATAAAATATCATTAAGCTCTGCATAAGTGCTGTCTACAGACATGCTAGCTTAGCAACGGCTGACCACTGACATGAGCAGGTAAGACAAACATCACAGACAGTCAGATGTTCCCATTTGTTATGTACTCAATTGTCATAGTGGGGGGGGGGGGAATAGTGTACTTTACTCTGCGGAAATAATCTATATCCATTCTGTGGACAATTTTATTTTTATTTTAATGGCAGTTGTGCATGCAGTTGTGAATGCACAAGGATGCTTTGTCTATCGTGGCTTGATTAAGATGCTTAGCTTGTTGAAATAGTAGGCCTACTGCGGTGTACTGTATACGCATAGAAGGAGGACGAAGAGGAGAGGATACTTGTGATGTAAATATTTATGCTTAAATATTTGCCGGCCTCACATTCAATGTTCAAGCAGGGCACACACTCATATGAAATTGATTTTGGGAACATCTGGTGTCTATGTGCACACACACACACACACACACACACACACACACACACACACACACACACACGCGCGGTACATATTGTGTGGACAGACACCCAGGAAGGTCATAGCCAAGGACACACCTCTGAGAGAGAGAGAGAGAGAGAGAGAGAGAGAGAGAGAGAGAGAGAGAGAGAGAGAAGGAAAGAAAAAGAGAGGGGGAACAGCTCAGGTGTCATGGCACATGATCACTTAGGCCAGATAGTTTCAGCTGCCTCTCAGTCATTGCAGACACCTTACACAACTTGATTACATTGCACTCATCGGATAATTTTAATAACTGATAACAATTCTAACATATAATATGACATTTTCTCTCAATAAAAAAAAATATTTAATACAGACATACATTTCACAGAAAGAACAGTTTAAGTTCTTTTTTTTCTTTCAATTAATTAAGGATTTGTTTGATCATTCCTGAACTGGTCCATATGTACAGTATTTGGGCACCAATGTTCAGTGAGGACAAGAAGACCAGTGGCACTGAAGAGTACAGGTCTACCAGGCTTATCCCAGCAATGACTTAGTGGATGTCAAATTCAATCCTGTGAAGCACGTCATCAAAGTTAAAGTAGACTGCATTTTCTACCACTGACTAGGCTCCACCTGTCAGAAGAAAGCCTCAAGATCCCATGAACAGGGAGTCTGGGAAAAGGCATAATTCCTGACATGTACACAGTGTCTATTTTACTTAGCAAATGTAAAAAAAAAAAAAAAAAAAAAAAAAATATTTTTACATATATAACCTGTACCTAGGCCTAAATATAATCTGGTCTAATTATCTGGTTTTAGCTAAATGACAGATTTTCTAGTAAGTGCTTGATTTAGCTTTTCCTGTTTAGGTATTTGTGCCGCTGTTTAGGCCAGTAAAAAGAGATTTTGAATTTCGCTGATATGCATTTTTATTTGTGGCTTCAAAATGCTTCTTGACAAACCTGGCATCACTCTGCATTAGATTTTTACACTGCACAAATTGTGACTTAGAAACAAATGGCCTTGATGCAGTGCGTGTTCATCTGTGTTTTAAGGCATGTGTGTGTGTGTGTGTGTGTGTGTGTGTGTGTGTGTGTGTGTGTGTGTGTGTGTGTGTGTGTGTGTGTGTGTGTGTGTGTCTGCACGTGTGTATCTGTGCGCACACACACAAACACTCCCTGTGTAGTAACAGGTGATGAGATGACTTCATGTCAGTGTTATCCACATGCCCAGCTCAGCTGCTGCCAGTGGAGAGATAAGCAGTGGTTAGACAGCTGCAGTCACCGCTCTGCAGCCTGTTGTAAAACACACAACTGACACTAGGCAACACTACACCACTGTCCCTCAGCACACAGGGAGAGTGCATGGGACAGAGATGGTGGTCATGTTTCATAACAAGTGATTAATTATGTTTTCAACAACTTGCTCCAATTGGGCCATTATACACAATATGACTTTAACAAACCTGGACCACAACTAATGTAAACTGTAGTGTAGCCTGACACGCCAGACTATATCATAAGAATGTATAGTCTGAAGACCACTGATAGACTGTACCTCAATGAAGGGGCGGGTGATTGCGTTGTCTTTCAAACTGCCTCTCCACGTAATAGGCTAGCGTTCCGGCCAGTGGTACCAGCTGGTATATCAAACTTTTCCCGTAGCCCGTCGGTAACACGGCAAAGACATCTTTTTCAGAACGAAAAACTTCAGTGCACTTTCTTGTTTCACTTTCAAAGAAAATGACAAGTGCAATTCATCCAAAACTAAAGCCAAAGACGATTCCGCTCTGGTTTGAGCAGGGCTGTCGTCATCGTACAAAGCCCGCCTTACGATTTCCTGTACACATACCGCGCTGTGATTGGTTATCCGCCGCCAGAGGAAGGATACAACGGGTTTCTATCAGTGGCCTCTAGACGTATCCTCTGTGCAAATTCAAATTTGCTACCGCTAGGGGTACGTCTAGAGGCTAGGCTAACTGTAGTGTAGGCCTGAAGGTGAATAGCCTGCACTAAATTTAAAATGAAACCTCTCACCAAAACTCTTTGTGAGCTCATCTTTCATATAAACAATATCAAGCCAAGTCAAATTTACATACAGTATAGCACATTTAACAAAGAACAGGAGTTGACCTAAAGTGCTTCACAGATGCATCATGTAGTTAAAAAAAAAAAAACAGAACAGACCCAAATGTGTTTCACATAAGGTTAAAGAACAAACACAAATGTGCTTAGGGCGTTTCATTTTTTTTACAATAGTTTTCAGATCATGCTCATGATCATGATCATGCCCACCTCTCCCACAACTCCTCCCCTCTTTTTTTTTTTTTTGGCTCATCCACCATATGGCGAGATGGCCATATTTGCCTAACTTTGTGGCGGGCTGCGTTGCATCACTCTGTTGGTAGATACTCCATTATAATGACCGACTCACAGAACGGTATCCTTACTTAAGATAGATAAATACTAAACTCACAAAGGCAAAGTAAGGCATAGTTCAAACAACAGAATAGGGAACCATGAATTCCTGTTGAGATGATAACCTGAGTAACCTTGGGGCGGAACAAGTTCTAAAAGTTCTACCTTGTAGTTGGGGCAAGGCCATTGAGAGCTTTAAAATCAAAAAGTGAAATTTTTAAATTGATTCTGTATTTGATGGGTAACCAGTGCAGTGCTATTCTGATAGTTTTACTAAATTACTTGACTCTTCTGTAGTAGCAAAGTAAACTAAGACCAACAGAAAAATGAACCAGTGATTTTCTAGGCTGATATGACATAGAACTATACTGTCATTGGCATAATAATCAAGTCATATCAGCCCAGAAAATCTATATTTTTCAAAATGGTGGCATATCGCTTTAAAAATTTGTACAGCGAGTTAAAATAATCCGGACAGGAATTAATAAAAGCAGGGGTGACAGTTTCAAGATACTGGACTGATATGAGTGGTTATAACTTGGTTATGTTTCTGACCCGATAAACGTCACCTTTTACCTCACTGCTGACTTGACTATTAAAATATAGTGACACATCCAGGAAGGCACCTACATGTAGGTTTCTCATGACACGTTGAACATTTGTAGAGAGGGGACCAAAGGATTTTGTTAGCTTAGCAACCGAACTGGGGGATCCAATTATTAATAACTATTTTATTTCCTTTGACATGCAGAAAATTGCATGCCATCCAGGTTTTAATGTCATTCTGGCAATCAAACAGATTATTCAAAGAACAGGTGGGATCTGGTGTTACAATGACATGGTAACATAACCATGGTATTTTAATGTATGTTGTGCTTCTGTAGGATTGAGTCAAGGGGTATCATGTACAATGAAAAGAGAAGAGGGCCTAAAATAGAGACTTGGGGAACCCCACATTTAATAGGAATAAAAAACAATATCCCACCTGGACAGAGAAAGTGAGTTCTCTCAGATAGGAAAAGAACCACTGTAAAACTGTGCCCTCTAAAATAAAGCAATGGTTTTAAAATAAGATGCTTAATCAATTTGAAGGAAAATGCATCCATTGATCATTGGTCTGCAAAATCACCACAATCTGATTCCTTCTGGGACCAAGCACTTCCTTAAGTTTAAAATTAAGTGTTCAGTATGCGTTGATTTTGATATTTTACTTGAGGATTACTTACCTCCTTCGCCTAATCCTTCCAGCAACTGAAACGTTTTTTTTTTTTTTTTTAATGACAAGCAAGCCTGTTGCGCTTGCCACATCTCATTTAATGCCACACAGGCCCTCAGAAGCTGTGCCTTATTAAATTAATTTCACATACTCTAGTTAGCTAGTAGCCTAAAGCTAACATTATTGTTGTTATATGACGATGAAATTGTCAAAAGCATCTGTACATATTTTAAAAATTACAAAATATAAAATGTAATTCCATGAAAGCCTGAAATAAATCTGAATTTAAAATAGGTAAAGGGTAACTGCCAGTGATTTCCACCACAGTCATGCACTGCTAGCTTGTTTCTCCCATGTGACGATTGACAGAGACAGAACACCGGGTGCCTTGAAGCATGCATGCTCACAGCATGCTCACTAGAGAACATAGTCACGGAAGTTCTCTTGATTCATGCTTCTTAGATCCTCCCACAGGTTAGGGATATTTGGACTTGAGTATGCCTGGTGGAGAAAGATCCAGTAAAATGCTGGTCAGAGCGAGAAGGTGTGTGTGTGTTTGTGTGGCACAGTGATTCTCTCACGGAGCAGGGATTAACACACACAGATGTTGTGTGCCAGCTGGTAACGCACACAGGGGCCTCACTATCTCCCCGTCAGAGCCTCATTGCAAAGAGACCAGCCTAGAGTTCCATCATGCTGGCATATGACAAACAAATGATGAATTCCTCCTGCCTTACAGGTGCGAGGGAATATTTTATGGACACCTTTGGAGGATCTAGGAATTTGAAATGAAAAATAAAAAATAACCATAGATACTAATCAAACTATAGTTTATCTGCCAAAGTCATTTTCCCTCCCTCATAAACAAGGGCAATTTAAATAAAAATGGTCTGTATTAAAGGTTGGGTAAGCATTGTTAAATGACCATTGTTTTATACTTACCGTATGATTAGTCCTGAACAGATGTTTTTATTAAATACATTATATTTGAGCTAAAGACCAAACAAAACACAAGAGAGGTAAGTGACCCCTTCCTTCAGTGTTGCCAGGGAACAACACAAAATGTTTTGTTATTGTTTGAGACCCCATGCTCCACTTTCTTCTGTTTTCAATTCATAGAGCCATGAATTGTGTACATATTTACAATGGAGAGCTGGAAATTATGCAGAGAAATTTGTTGAATGTAACATAAAATTACATGTTAACATGTATCTCCCTGCATCATTTGCCTGACCTCCTCCGACTTTGGGTTATCAATCCTGTGCTTCACAAGTGATTGCTGTTATGAGTCATGCTATGTCTATCTTGGTGCGGCTGGACGGTTAGGTTTTGTTCCACCAGTGGGGGGCATCCTTTCCCCCTTGTTCAGAAGCTATAAGGCTGTCTCTCTGTACCCTGCAGGAAATGCAGCACCATGGGGGGTATAGTCTTCTTGTAATGGAGGAGAATCTTAAAATGATGATCTGCTCTTGTTTCTTGTGTCCAGTGTTGCTAAACATGAATTGTGTCCTGAAGAACAGCGGCGTTGTCCTGTCCTGGCCAGATGGTACCAGAAAAGCCCAGCTTTGGGTTAATTAAGCAGCTCAGCTCAGACAACTGAAAGTGTACAGGCCAGGTGTGCTTCATGAAACAATAGTGACATGAGCACAAGACTCCAGTCCGCTCTCAGACTAGTGTCCATTGAGCCACCAGAGTCCATATGGCCACACCTAACATAACCATATGAAAAACAAGTAAAGGAGAAATCTGGTGTGATTTTGTTAGCTTAAAATATGTTAAAACATGATACCAGTACAAACTTTTGGCAAATAGTCTACCTCCGCACAACCCCAGCATTCAGAAATATGGCACCATTAGCCCAGCTACGAACAGACTTATGATTGGAATGGCCGGGCACATTGATAGCATAGAAATAAATCACTATTCTATACCATTGGGGGTAGCTCCACACTTCATTGATAGACTATTATGAGTCCTGACATTTAAAATGAAGCATTGAGAAATTTGAAAGTGCATTGGTAGTTATCTAGCTGTCTACTTACATAGACAGTACCTTCAGAATGGCGAAGTTGGTGTCAAATGGTGTCTGTGGATATCTAGATAAACTACCAGTGCTCTTTCAAAGTTGTCAATGACTTGTTTTAAGCGCCAGGACTTCCTCATTTATGCAGTCTGTATCCAAAATGCTAACAAAAGGCAAAATGGCAAGAAGTTTGTTGCATTTCTTTTTTTTTCACTCAGGATGATGTATTGTGGATATAGATGATGAGTTGAACAGGCATGTGTTTATGACACTCACTGGACTGCTCTGTGACAGGCTTGTCCTCAGGCATACAGTATGTGGATGGAGGCCCTGGCTAGGGGACTGGTTCCCGGAGCAGCAAGCAACCCCAATGGGACACCCAGACCGCGGGGAGCATGCCGGCAGACTGCAGGGACTTATTCCCTGGGGGTCTCCATCAGGCCAGGGATGAGGGAAATAATGGGTAGTTAGTCATCTCACTCCCCCCTCCATCTGAATGGAGTCCCATAAAACCAACATCTCACTAGAGGGACTGACCACAAGCACCTCCACAGTGAATGCGGGAACCACAGCTTACTGCTGCTCCCCTAAGCACTTACCAATAGCTCTCTCGCACACACATAAACACACACCCCCTTTCTTTCTAGTGGAGAGGTCGCCATGGGAACTGTGGTTGTCTTGTATGGGCATTGTCCAATCAGTGGCGTGCCTGGAGGAGCACCTCTGTGAATGATTATTCACCGTGAGACAGAACACTGTGCACAGCTCTAGAGCAGAGGCCAGAGTCAAATCATCAGCATCATGCCAGGTGAACCTTAAAAAACCATAACCTGAGCAAACACACCTCGGTCCACATCTGCAAGAGAAAAATTACTAATATTTGTTGAAGAGAATGAGGATGGGAATGGTTAATTTGATAGTGATGGCAGCTTCTTGTCTTGGTCTTGGTGGTTTCAGCATCAAGTATTGACCCCCCACCCACCCCCCTTAATCCTCATGGTCTCCACAGTCACCCCTGAAACCCCCTCCCCCCCAACTCCCTGCTGTGGCTTAAGCAATTAGACCATGTAGGCCTTGCACTAACGACTCTCCCTTGTCTTCTAAGATAAGCACGGGAGGGGGCATTCTGGAGGTGACATCTTGTTAGAAAGGAGCTTGCGGTCACTTGCGTATTGGATTGCTGTAATGGTGTGGAAGTGTGTGTGTTGGAGGGGGGGTGTTTTCAGAGGTGAGGCTATGTGTGTGTGTGTGTGTGTGTGTGTGTGTGTGTGTGTGTGTGTGTGTGTATGTGTGTGTGTGTGTGTGTGTGTGTGTATGTGTGCGCGTGCGTGTGTGTGTGTGTGTGTTGGGGGAGAGGGGGTGTTTTCAGAGGTGAGGCTATGTGTGTGTGTGTGTGTGTGTGTTTTAGTGTGTGTGTTATGTGTGTGGCTGTGTAAACACGTCAGGTGTGGTGTCAACTGTCACTGATGGGCTGTGAAAATTGCCAGCTCTGGGGATAGTGTGTGAACCACCCGGGTCCTTCCACACTGTATGGTACAGTGGTCGTGTGGAGCCACATAAAAGGATCAGACCAACCACTGCCTGTGGCCTCTTCTGTCTCCTCTTACATCAAGAAGATTCAGGAAAAAATTGTGTGTAATCTCTGGTCAACTCAGAGTTTATAACCATCGTTATTAATTACACCACCAAATGGGTTGGTAATTTTGTGCAATTTATTTTTAATGACATGAAAATAAATCCCAACCAATGAGTAATTGAGAGGGCATTGGGGCTGCACTACATTAAGCTGACTTTTGTGCTCCTCAGTTTGCAACCTTGGACTTCATAGAGCACTGATATCATTTTAGGTCAGTTTTCTAGAGTTACTGATCCACTGCTGAGGTCCCTGGCCCAGTGAAGTGTGGGGTTTTGTTAGCTTGCCCGGGCAGTGGCCTATATCACCAGGGCCACAAGGTTTTACAATCGGCCCCTCCACCTCAACAGAGGGAAAAAAAAGTTAATTGTTCATTTTAATCCCCTCTAATGCACTAACATCAAGGCAAAGTGTGACTTCACGCAAGTGACAAGTGTGTCCATATCTTGATTGCCCCCTGGTAATTTAGGGTGAAGCCCTCCCTCGATCCCCACGGCTGAGGTCAGCGGTGCTCACCCCTAAAAGCTGATGGAACTGGCAGCAGGAGCAGAATCACAAAAGAAATGATCTGCCGTACCCGACACCTCTGAATCTGTGGTCATTACTGGTCCACAGTGAGCACAGCAAGAGTCTTACTGGCTCACTAGTCACAATATATAATGCAGATAGGTCTTCACTCTCAACTGGGTTCAGTTCAAGGTTCAAGCCTGTAGAAGCAAGTTTTGACTCCTTGTGGCTCCAGCTCCAGTTGCCCTTCAGTTGAGGTTTGCGCGCTAAGAAGAACGCTTAGAAAAATATGTTAGTGACGTAAAGTGAAAGCCAGCTATTCAGGGCAATAAAGCAATCATAGGAGATGTTGCATATTGGTAGATCTGAAACTGCTTAGGTTGAACTGTCAAAGTCATGCCATGACTTTATATCTTAGAGGGTGTAAGTAACCAAATATGTATCGAGTTATAGTTTTAGCCTTTTGTCATGTGGTTTTAAAGAAACACTATAGCGTGTCACTACAATCAGAAGTGTCCTTTTTGTCAGACGATTTGCATTGGTAGGCCTACCACTTTCGAATGAACTTGAATAACAACAAAGTAAATACAAGTTTTATTCCCACCAGCCATCAAGGATAGGCCTATGCACTGTGTGGTTCTGAGTGGAAGAAAACACCAAAATGACCCTCGGTCTACGCTTCGCTTCGTGCAAAGGACTGGGATCTTGGCTATTGATGAACAATTGCAAGCTGGTCGTGTGAACAGTAGAATTTTGAAAAGATTGAATGTGATTTCACCCAATCACTAACGTTTGGCCGTGACGTAGTGCAAGCTTGGTCGTGAAGTAAGTTACGCTACCACAGCAGAAACCCGACAAAACTCTCACAACTCTCACAACTTCCGCACTCTGCTCATTAATTGGCTCAGGGGTTGATGTGGTTGATGCAAACAAGGTCAATGGCTAGAATCCCAGATGGAGTCGAGGAGGGAGATGAAAATGGAGTGGAAGTAAGTATGGCAAAGCCAGGCAACCAAAAATTGTAAGAAAATCCAGCATGATAGTACTACTGTAACTGTTTAGCCATAAAACAGCATGTAGCAGGGTCTAGCAGAGCCAGGAAGACTCTGGAAAATGTTTGGAAGGTTTTGTGTGCATTTTAGATAGCTAGTTCACTAGTTTAAAGAGATCCTATGCAAGTCTGGTTGCTCCATCCAGTAGGCTAAGAACCAAACAAAGCAGTTACAAAGCATTTCTGCCAATAATCCTCCATGTAGAACTACGTGGTCCATGGAGCAAGCCGCTATCAAAATGTATCGACAATTGAATGGACTTAGAAGGTACTAATCACGTTGTAATTCAAATAGTAAGTCACGTGACTTGCTTGCGTGCTAGCCAAAACAAACAGGGGTGGACGCTCCCACAGATCTTGCAAGTGTGATATTTGCCTCTAGGGAGGCACGGACAAGCTCGTGAAGGGGCTTATTTTACTCTTGAACAAGTAATTTATCAATCCCAATGAGTTCTGGGTGATATAAAGGTATAGTAAATATGAAACGACAAAATCTTGCTAGTGGGGGCTAATGACAAAAACTTCATAGTGAAAAACAAGGCCTTTAAAGAAGTTGGCTTTCACTAAAGGTAGTATGGGAAATTAGTTCCTTCAGTGGAAAATGGCAATGTATAAAAATGAAATAAATAAATAAATGAATAAAATAAAATACAATAAAACAAATTCAGTGTTAGGCTATTGTAGGCCTACTATTGTGATATAGTCTCATGTACTGTCAGACAGTTAGTTGATAGTTTCCATTGTCTGGATTGCATCATATCCTTTCATGTCACCTGACCTCAAAAGGGTTCTCTAATGACATGTCCACATATCACAGGATAGAGGAAGTCAGATGAGGAAATGTCCCCTTAAACCTAGTTACAATACCTCTCCTCTGCATTTCACAATCTACACAGGTAATTTCACAATGTACTCGTGTAAAATGCAAATGTAAAATGTATGCAAGGTGGATGTTTAATGATTAATAATATGCTAAAAGCACCTAGCCTAGCTGAATTTTCTATTAGAGAATTTGATGTCCAGTGTGTACTTTGAAGGATTCAGATCAACATCCCCTTCCAGTTTCAGAGTTGTCCTTAACCCATTGTCAGGAATCAAATCCATCAGGAAATGTAAATTTCAAGAACGCTCAATTTTCAGCTATTTGAAACAAACTTCTTTGATTGCTAATCTAGCAAAAATCCTTAACTGTACCAATAGCAAGCAGGCTTGTTTTATGTTTCAAACCCTTGCTCATTGTCTGTACAAATAAGTTGCAATGGAGTGATCAACTAGCCTGGTCATAACCAGACCCTCGATCTACGCTTCTCCTCTTGCGAGGGTCTGGGTTCTCAGCTGTTGAGAAACAACTGTTTGCAATGATTGGATCGACTCTTGACTAACAGCCTATTCGCCTTATTCACCTGGAACGTTCTAAAGACGTTGAGGGGTACACTTCAGGGGTACACTCGGCTACACTGTTGCTACACAGCCAGCTGTCATGGCGCCTCACTGTTGTGTGCCGAAATGCACATCCTCAAAGAGGAAAAAATCATACCGTGGGCAGACTTTCCACCGTTTCCCAAAAGAGCAGGCACTTCGTTTAACTTCCGTACACCTCAAGCATCAAATTACGTTAAATTACGTCAAAATGGCCGCCAGGTGAATAACGCGAATTGCTCTCATGCAGCATTCCTGAAGTTCGCTGAATGGCTCGGGTTCAATGCCCTTGATACAAACAAGGTCATTGGTCGGAATCCTGAAGTAAAGCACAGATGGAGGGGTTGGTTATGACCAGGCTAGTGATGAGCAGGGTGACCGTTTTCGAGGTGTCCCAATATAGGAATAATGGATGAGGCAGGAGGCAATGAATGGCACAACATTGAAAGCAGTTAGTTTCCGTTATTCTATACTTTAATCAAATTTTTTATTTTTTTCGCAATTTTAACATTCTTTTTGGATGCAGATACGATACTGAATGGAAAGTATTTAAAAAGTTGCCTATTGGTTCCATTGACAAGCAATCCAATCGACTTTTCCATGTTTAAAAGAGCATTAAAAGGAGAGAAAAATAATGGGAATTTTAGAATAGATAATGTGCAGCAAATTGTGATTAATTATGAGTTAACAACAGCATAAATGTGATTAGTCATGATTAATTATTTTAAGCGTTTGACATCACTAATTAATACTATATTACATTGATGCATCTCTCATTGTCACCTGCAATGTGTAATTGCTTGTACATGTGCATGTATACTCCTTTGTTTTACATGAGTGGATAGTTGATTTACCCAACTTCTCTGTGGGCCTGGACAATGGAAAGGCACAGAGAAGTATTTGAGATTTTTTTCAAGAGAAACTTCTCATGTTTTGGATTATGATTTCCAGGTTTGCTGCACTGTAAGAAAGCCATTACACTGTGTTGAAATGAAAGACACACAGTTTCCTGACCCTTTTATCTGGTTCATGATCACAAAAATATGGGAGTCTATAGACTATAGGCAGTGGGATATAGGCAACCTTACTGGGCTTTCTCTGCATCCATTCACATATATATGTAACACCTTTCCCTATAGGGCCTGGTCAATGTCCAGAGTTTACTTCAAGAGAGCTATGTACAGGTTTGTGAGTTTATCTTGGAGCCATTTCACCATTATACCTAATCTGCTGTCCGGATTTGTCATGTGATATGTATTACCACTGAAACTAACTAAGTATGACTGCTGGGCTATCTCTAGCAGCTGCTGTGTAGGCTACCTACAATTGTCTCTCATAGAGTGGGAGACACTATAATGGTCTCAGCTAAAATGAATAGGGTTTAAGATTAACATTCAGTCTTTTGTGAGTCCTGCCTCTTGTCTCAAGAGCTACTGGTGACTAAAACCAGGCTGCCATCCCTCTCTTCCTCCCTCCCACCCTTTCACCCTATACCGCTTCTCTGCCCCTCCCCCACCGTGTGTAAAAACAAATCTCCTTTTCTGCTCGCAGCCTGAAACTATTGAGTCAACAAATGTCATTGCAGCCTGACTTGGAAGGCAGGCAAGGCAACCAAGAGGTCTAGTAGACATAGCAGGCCATCAGGAAAGGGGTGGAGTCTCCTTTTCAAAACTGGAGAAGAGCCAAAGGCAGATTATTTTCAGACAAGAACCACCTGTTAAAATGTGCACAGGACAGAAAAAGTGGAGATTTTTGAAAAAAAGAAGAAGAAAAAACTCTCTTTGCTAGAGGGGGAGACTGCTTTCACATGAGCAGTGACATTTAGAAATGAGTCAAAGGGGTTCAATAACTGGAACTGAGGGGTAGATTGAATGTTTTTGTTTACTGTGTCTGCTGAGGTCTTTGCTAGTAGTAGTCTGCTTAGTAGTCACAATTTCTCAGTTTTGTAAGATGAAGTATTCCATCAAGCTCTGATATTCAGGCAATTGTGTGCCTGTAATTGTACATTATGATATGTTTATGGAAGAAAATGTTAAAACCACTTGCATGCAGCACCATAGACTGACAGCACATGGTTTTGGCAGCCATTTTGGATGATGTTACAAATACTGTTTTACATTATATTAAGATTGCCTGAGTATTTTGACTTTGTTGTTGTAACGATGTAATAACATTCTTTTTTTTACTTCTTCTTCTTTTAGAGTTTGAGTGGTGCCACCACAACAGACAACAGCTGGAAACTTTTTGTTTGGTAAGATTTGCTGGGACCTATACATAGGTTCATTTTGGAATTGAAGAATGGCTGTTGATTTTGAATGAATTTCATCAGAGCACATATGAAACCACCAGCAGCGTTGCATCTGGGGTTAAAATTTCCCTCCAACATCACCTCATCTCTGGCCACTTGCATCCTGATGCACACCGCACGCAAAAATGTCTCAGTCACACACGCAACTCTGTCTTCACCCCCCTCGGACCGGCACACACTGCTGAATTTGTCTTTTTAAACTACCCCCACCCTCCTTCGCCTCTCTTCTCCACCCGCAGCCCGCTCACTGAAGCCCACGTGGCCAATGTAAACAGGAGGTGGGCCTTGGCAGACACATAAAGAGAAATATGCTGCCTCTGCTGAGCCTTTCAAAGGTTGGAGTGTTGTCTTACCCCCGCGCTAAAATGAGCCAGAGAGCCGCGGCTGGGCCAAAATAAGACCATGGCCGAGGAAGTGAGGGCAGGGCTGCCTCATGGGGACAAGTGAAGCCTCTCACTCTTTGCTCTTAGCAAAGGCAAAGGCCATGCCAAAGGGGAACTCCCCTGATCAACACCGTTAGAAACAGAACACAGCAAACAGGCTAAAGTGAAAGAGACTGAGAGACAGAGAAGGAGAAACAGCCAAATGACACCCTGCATGTTGCTGAGTCTTAGTATGACTCACTCTTCCTTCCTGTTTCTTGGAGGCGTGTGCTTTTTTGTCAGCTTTATAACCTCACAGTAGTGGAGTGGAAGTCTTTTTTAATCCTGTCTCTTCTAAAAGTGAGGAGCTCTATTTCTTACAGCATGGGACTACACAGTGAAATTCTGTTGGAAGAAGGATTGAGTCCTTAGGATTATAAACCAAATTGTATTTTTGGTTTTGTTTTCTACGGTTTTGTTCTGTTTTTAGTCACTCTTTAATGTTCCTTCATTTGTTTTGTTTAGTCTTTCCCTCCTCCCTTCTGTGGTTTGCCTTGTTGGAGCCATATCCTGTGCAGTAATCCATTCCAGTGCTTCGGGGCAGCCTCAATAGTGTGCACTATTGTGTACGGCTGAAAAAAGGAGGGGGGAGAGAGAAGGAACCCTGGCCCTTTGTGTGGGAAGGACTCAGCAGGAAGGTGATTTTGCGATTACTTCAGCTTGCCAGCAGAGCAGGCTCACTCAGATCCACATGCACACCACTGTCCAGTCTAGCAGCCACTGCCTCAGCTAGAACTACATGCAGTGAGTGCGTATGTAGGTGCTTGTGTATGTGTCGGTGTGTGTGAGACTGAGTGTGTGTGGGTCTGCTCCAAGTGGCCAACAGCGACGACGCCGGGCTTCTCCTTCTGATGATGAGAGCAGACGTCAGACTGGCCCATGAATATTGATGTGGAGGATAGTCTGTTTCATAGAAGAACAGGAGGAAGCAAGATGGCTGCCCTTTAGGATTTGTTAAAGAGGAGAGCCAGACGGTTTGCTGGAATTCTAAAGAGTGGAGGGACGTAAAACGAGGTGAGAGTTTTTTTCTGTGTTTCTTCTTGTCTTGTCCTTCTTTCCTTCTGACTTGAAGGTATTTTAAGCAAATGTAGGGCTTAGCCCTCGCCTGCTAATATCCTCTGTAGCACCGAGAGCTAACATAATAAGGAGGGGATATTAGATAAAGCTTCTCCAACATGGCTGACATTTTTTTTTCTTTTTTCAGCTAGTGGAAATAGAGAGATATCACAGTGATTTTATTCCTTTGCTTTAGTCCTCTGGACACTATTTGGTCTTGGACTGCTTTAGAAAATGGTGACCTTTGAAAAGCTGCAGGTTACTTTTCTTGAAGCATTATCACCAAATATATCTGCTATTAATGGAACCCTCAGCTGAAAATATATCTTATCTCTTAAATGTATGTGTCCTTATTTGGATATCTGGTTTTAGGAGTGATAAATTGTGGAATGTGTTATTGGAGAGGGAAACATTTAGTTGTTTTTTTTTTCTTTTCTTTTTTTTGGGGGAAGGGGCTGATGAGATATTTTACCTACATTTATTTAATGTTTCAAAGTTACTACATATTTTTTATATGTTCATTTCAAAATAAAGAATTTGCAGGTGTTCTGCTGTTTAGCTGCTTATCAGAGTGAATGGAGGGAATTTTGAGTGAGTGTTCTTTTGGGGGCAGTGGTGTTCTAATGGCACTGAGCCTGTAGTGGAGTTGAGCGGGGGATAGTGTAGCTTCTGGCTTTGTGCATCTCGTGAATCAGCTTTCATTGCATTCACTGATGAATGACAAGCAGACACAAAGGCAAGCGTAGTCCAAGGAGAGGAGAGAAAAAAAGAGAGGGGAATTGTAGTGGTGGAAGACAACAAGGTCAGGAGCTTTAAGGGTATTGAAACCCAATCCCTGTGCACCATTAGCTGAGGAATTGGGTAGGGAATTTGGGAAGATTTTTTTTTCTCCTCACAAATAAAAGAGACTCTCCATGCATATCAGTCAGGATGATGAAATATGCCAAATGTAGAATGACCTAAAGATACAGTTTAGAAAATGCAGAGCACTGAAAGCTATAGAATCATTTCAGTGTTTGAAGAAAATAAAGTCATGTGGTTACAAAAAAATGCTGGCTTTGCATTTTCCACTGTGTATGTATATGTTCCACAACCATTCTGTGCCCTTTAAGTTCACATTCCATGATCTGTTTCAAGGGTCTGGAGAATATTTGCGCCTCTCTGGTAGTATGGTGTGGACAAATTCCATACTTAGATGTGTGGGGGAGGGACTTGGTTCTTAACAGGCATTCAAAACTCAAAGAGAAAAGTTAAACAGTCACTTATAGCAAACTTACAAAAGGATTTACATTGTGCGTTTAGTGTTAGCATTTTACCAACAACACTGACCAGTGCCTGTTGTTACTGTTACATCAGAATTATAGACAGCAAATCATTAAAACCTGCATGTTTTGCTATCTAGGATGCTCTGGCTTTGTGCTACTGCCACTAATGGACCTGACACTTTAAACACAGGGTGTAATAACATTAATAAGACAGTAATAAATAGTTAAAAGATTTAAATTTGTTTAGGCTGGTTCTCACACATCGCTCTAAACATATTAACCACAGTAAATTGTTTTTACAACCCCAGACTACTGCTAGGAAATGCAAATGAGCCTTTTCCTTTTCTTTTAAGTATATTTGAGGTCACTTACACTAACATTAAGATTAGCATCATAATTACCCATTAGAATATGACTATGAAGTGCTTAGCTTCTGCTCACCAGTGTTTGTGTATTTGACATGTGTATTCCCTCCTTGCACTTTCACAGTGGCAGTTTGATATGCTAAAAAAGCCCCTGCCTGCAAGGTGTTACAGCTAGTGCCTTAAAGGGTGCTGTAAACAAACCTTGGGGAAATGGGAGGTAGGAGGGTCTCTTTAATGAAGGAATGTGTTTAGATGTCGACCCTGCCAAAGCTCCTTAACAAAACAAAAAACCAAAACTTCAATAACACAGTTATATTGTTGCAATAATAGCTTGTTATAAAGTGTGTAGTCAGCATTTGATGCAAAGGTGAAGAGTTTTCTGTCATACAGGCTATTTGGTAGCCTCAACAGAGGTGAATTTCTCTCTGTTTGAGAGCCGATCCAGCTGTTTATAGAGCTGATAATGAAATGTTGACATTTGATTGTTACCTGGTGCCCTCCCTTTACACAGAAACATTCCAGCAGATCTGTAACTGTGAATTCCTCTGAAAATCTTTTTCTCCTGAGGCTTGATCTCAAGCTCACTGCATTCAGAGCAAAAATGAGTATGGAAGCAAAAGCATACTATGGCAAAAATCCTTCTTAAAGTGCACCCCAAAAGCACAATATATGGCCAAATCCTTGTCAAAGTATACCAAGAGCACCATCTATTATCATTAGTATCTCTTTCCACTTAGATATGGGTCAGATGGTCCAATCAAAAACATGAGCCCTAAGTTTGCTGTGTTGTGCAGCTGAGGCATAGCAGAGGCTTCCAGTATTCAGTGCTCAGAGCCCACTGTCAGGAGCCTTCTATGTAACAATGGCAGGGTGCACCACCCAACCCATAGCATGGGGCTGTTTTGATATGGTAAGCATGGTCAGTAACTGCACCGTGTCAACATGGCTCCACACTTCCAGTCCACTGCAAGTGAATCTGACCTCAGGGCTGTTTTGACGGGGAGAGAGCACCACAGACTTGCCTTATTAGAGGGCTTTGGTTTGTGGGAGTCTAACTGCTGTTTTTGACCCCTTTTCTGTAGGCCTAGTTGAAATGTGATGCTACATTGACTTGGAAGGTAGGCTACATTAAGTAATGCAATATGCAGAAAACCTGTAAGAAGCCAAGGCTTTTAGTAATTATATCAATAATTACTAAAAGCCTTGGAAAGAATCTGTAAATTCAGTTGAGTATACTTTGCCAGAGGTTAGTGTATCTGTCTTTGTTAAATCATGCAGCACCATTGCAAAGTATTAATTGAAAATGAGTAATGGTCAAAGCAAATTAACTTAAATCTAGCAAGTAGAGCAATGCTTCTGAAATGTATCTGCCTTGTGGTCATTGTGATCACTGTGACCTGCGCAAACATTTCTAGATTTTCCAGCACTAATAGATTAACCAACAATTAAAATATGCAATGTTTGATGCTATGTTTTGAGCTTGATGTGTTTGATTTTTGCATGGAGATGCAAAGAAATACAACCTCAGTGGGGAGATTTCTCCAAACAAGATGGGAGAGAGGAGTCAGATAAATCAATCTTGTAGGCATGGACAGCTGTTATCAATCAGCACAGTCTGATAACAGGCCCATGAGACTGCGGGGAAGAGTCCACTCGGCCCCTACATTCCTCTCAATTCAGAGTCTATATCTGTTTTTGTAAGAATGTTCCACCACCACTGCGTCCCACAACAATGCTGTCTGTCACAAAGAGCCAGTCTGACCTTTGCCCTCTGACGTCAGCTTAGTGCATCATATTTCTAGCCAGAGGCCATTTGGGTCATGACATGGTGGAACAGGTTTAGAGCAGTTCAGAGAGCCTTAGCGTTTCCTAGTAACCAGCTGCTGTGTCCCTGATTCAAAATGGAGAGATAGCCTAGGTGGTATTGATCAGCTTGGTGCTGCTGTTGCATTCATCTGATCTGCAGCAGCAGCAGCAGCAACTGGGGATAGGGTCTGAGGAGCCATTTTATGTGCCTCCATTCCTCTGTCCCCATGTGATAGTTCTAGTTATCCAGCTGTCTAAATATTATTTAAAACCATTTTAAATAATAAAAATGTGCATTTTGAAACATGCCTTTCAAAACTTGAAGCTCTACTATAGATGTGCCTCCATTCTTTTGTCCCCTTCTGATAGTTCTTGTTATCCTGTACCCTGTATCTACACACAAGTATCACTTTTATCACTGTAAATATCACTTTTAACCATTTTTTTCATATTAGACTCGTGCATTTTGAAACATGGCTATCAAAACTTGAAGCACTACTAGACATGTGGGGAAATCTCAGACTGACTGCTTTTGTCCCTCCTTACTATTTGCACGTGACAATTACACAATTTTCACTTTTGTCCGATAGAGTAATAACTCAATCTGACAACTTCCAGTCTGTAATTGCTGACAGTCTGCTAGTGTTCGGTTAATTATGTCCTTGCTGTGAAATCTTAAAGCAACCCCAGTGCTGAGCTGGCTCCTTCCTGTTGGAGTCGTTCTCGGCTTGCTGGCTGGCGTGCTAGTTGGCTGTGCGGAGGAGGGATGTGTGGTTTGGGCCGGGCGGGAGCCCGGAGCCCCGAGCTGGACAGGAGCATATCAGTGTCAGGGTTTACCTCAGGGGTGAGCCGACAAGGGCACCACTCCGAGCTGACTCCACGTGAGCGAGTGCACATGGTCGCTCTGTTTACAAACACTATCCCAGCATTCTGGCATGCTCGTTACGTAACCACCTCAGCGAGTAGCATCTCTGCAGCCATCCACCCGCCCGCTCTAGATATGGGGAACGTCACCATCCTGCCATGGGAGGTGATGGAGGGTGGCGTCTAAGTGTGTGGCGAGCAAGGTGGGGTTTGTTGGGGAGGTGTGGCGACGCTGGCCAAGGTAGTGTCTGAAATACAGGATGTGTCCACGCCAGGACCAGAGGCTCATGGGCAGGCCGGCTGCCTAAAAGCAACAGTGTCACTAACTAGTGACAGCTCAGTGTCTGTTGGGTAATGTCATATGATACTGTTACGAACACATTCAAGCAGTGTCGCTGGCCTACATTACAATGTAAAAACATTATCGAAGACTTTGTGAACTTAAGTCAATGATTGACTGACTGTAAGAAGACCGCTGTCTTGTTGTTCGGAGAAAAATGTCACATTGTACATGTCCTCTGTGAACCTGCAATTTGTTCTTTATCAACTTTTCCCTGAAACAGTAGAGTTCATTTCCCTTGTGGTCTTCTCGGGGTGCATGTTCTTTGAAAAGGTGTCAATTTTGATGATAAATGTGGTTTTCAAAGACTGTGTGGGTATAATATGCTTACCACACAAGGAAATTCAAAGAAAGGTTATCTGAACTAAAGCGTGCCCTCGTCTTAAAACTAGGTCACTGCCTTACCTCAGAAAAATAAATATGAAATTGTTCTGGGTGTTATGATATGCTCCTATTTCTCACATATTGTTCTCTCAATTTGATTACAGCATACATTTATGTCAAAATGTTGGATTTATAACTTGAAATAGACTATAAAGAGGGATAAAACATTTGTGCATGAGATGCTTCCGTGAGCACATACAGAACACACTCACAATCATACTCTTAGTCACTTTCTTGTCGCTGGTCATCTCCACAACAAACATGCAGGCCTAAATCTTATGGTTAACTCTCAAAAAAGCTCTTTACTCTGGTGCTTTTACAGTAAAATCTGTACAAAAGACAAACTGCAAGAGGTTTGAAAGAGAAGCTGAAAGTACCCAGGAGTCTTTGAGGAGTGTAATGGGTCAAATGAGTAATGAGCTTAGCTTGTGATTCAGAGCAGGGAAACTTCAGACTTGTCTTCATCAGGCATCAGTCATATGATCCTCCATAGGCTCCTCCCACCACCATGTGAGAGATGGTAGCCCACACTTGGGCAACCATTGCACAGTAAACACATTCAAATGTTTGCCTTGTCTAAAATGGCTGTCAAACACAGGGGTTGGGAGGGCTGGGAGTGAGAGGGTGGTATTTAGGCCTTCTATTCACACCGGGAGTCAGCTGGCTGTGGAGTGCTATCCAAGACTGTAACCTTACCATAGTGTTTCAGTGACATCACTAGCTAGCTATACTTCTAAAGGTTTCAGGCATACAAGGCTTAATATCAGGTTTCCACTCAGGAATGGGACACGCCATGACAGCTGACTAGTCTGGCTAGTCCTGTTCCACTGACAGATGTGTGTGTGTGTGTTTTTTTTTTTCTTCTTCTTCTTCTTTTTGGTGTGGGGGGTTGTTTTTGACAATGATGAAGATGAACATGATTTAAGATAGTGTATCTATTGAATGGCCCTATTTTGAATGGGAGTTGAATCTGAGTTATAGATTGCCATCAGTTTTGGTGCTAGCTTATCCTCTGTTCTAAGACATTGGAGTGACGTGTGGAGTCTTGTCCTGACAGGTTTGCATTCCCTCAGTCCTGTCTATTGATCAAATAATCTTCCTTAATCTACCCACATGACCGCCATATCCCTACTCTTGATACAGACAGCATTGCCTGTATATACACTGGAGTTGGCTCAAGGTGTGAGCCCTGACCTCAACTCTATCTCTCTCAGATTTATGGAAGAGGTTTGAAAACCTGTAAAAGATCCTAAAAGAAAACACTGTCTGACATTCAACTCACTGTTTGAGTTTCCAGAAGAAGTTAATTTGGTATATTTATTTGACTGTACCGCTTCTTATAAACAACAAAAAGCATTCAAGAACATCATATCGGTTGAACACATGACTTGTATTTGTTGTTGTTGCTGGCTTGGTCTGTGTGCAGTTCTGTTGGACACTCTGACTCAGAGTCCATCCTTCTCTCAGAGTGATGTGTGAGCCATAGCTTCCATACAAGGAGAAGACTTGCGTCACGTGCCGGCTTGCATTGGAGGGGAAAAGACGCCATAGCAACAGTCTCTGAGGTCAGGCTGCTTGGAAACCAATGAGAGCAAGGATATTGATACATTCCTTGCCAATATCAGATGCAGAACACATGACTGATTCTCTTACCATCTACTGCATTGGGACAACATCAAAGCTTTTTTCTTGCTATTCCTGTCACCCTACTCACATGGAGTAGAGTTCAGTCTGAGAATTCAGGCTCAGTTTCAGGATAAGGATTCTTCAGCCTTTTGATAAATTGTAGGCCTATGTGTCGGTGTATGTTTTGGGGGCTCTTGAATAAGATGCAGCAGAGCTGTCTGAAGAGAATGAATAGAGTATCTGTTGGTGGAAGTTCCCAGCTTGCTGCTGTTTCATGGGTGTAGTGTTTAGATTTCCTCTCATGTGACTGCCCCATGTTTACCACCAGCTTCCTCTTCCTGTTTAAGTGAGTTTTCTTTTCTGGGCTTGGATTTACACAAACTGAATTCAGACATGCACCGACAAAAAGGGCTAGGCAGAGTCTTTCTGGTTGTGTTGTTCCAGTTTTTAATACTTAAAAGAGTTGTGTTTGAATTTCAGCAATTGATTCACCATACACATAGAAAAGAATAAGTGCCTCAAAACATGACAAAATATTGAGTTTATACAGTCTGTAGCCTAGGATTTCCTATTGGGAGGTAATGGCACTAGCTATACATTTTCTATTATAGACATTTCTATAGGCCTGATGTATAGGGAAAAAGATTGAAGACAGATGATCATAATCAAGGTCATTTTTTAAATGGGAGCTATATTGATCTGAGGAAATTCATGGTGTATTGCTCATGAGTGTGCGGCTGCCTCTAGTCAGCCATGCTAGGTTAATGTTTGGAGCAGATGGCTGTGAAACACTAATAAGATGGTCGTCATGGCTACCGTGTGCACTGAAAGAAATTAACTTTGCACTGAGCACAGTTCATCAAGTTAGTCAGATATATTGACTGGTTTGGAGACAAAGGAATGGGCAAAGAGGAGACAAGTGGAAAGTGCATTGTGGGGGTAGGGAGTAGCCTTTAGTGTCTCGTGTGGCGGTGTGTCGTGCATGCTCAGAAAGACCACTTCTTAATTAGATCCTCAGTGTGATGAAGCCTTTGCACACAAACATTAAGCTCACAGACTGACAACTGAATCATTGGCTTCATACCAGCATTTGGTCAGACTATGTTATTGTTAGTTGAAGGTGTCTTAATCCATACCCAAACAATTCCCAGAAATGCCTTTCTAAACTAAATAAATACAACTCTTGTGAGCATTTTTCTGTTTTTCATTCTCTCGTGCTATCTATATCTCTGGGTCAACCAGTTTAGGGAGGTAAACCCCAGTTATACAGTTACACGGCACGATGTGAGGTAATAATCAACCGCTGCCCACCATCGTTGACCTCAGAGACCTCATTGGAGGTGGGGCCGTCAACATAGACACTGTCAACATAGAGCAACAGAAATGAATGAATGAATGAATGAAAGACCCTACACTGCAGCACATCTGACCACATCACAATGCTTGGCCAATGAGGCAGCATAGGTGGTGGTGGTGATGGACTTAGTCATAAAAGCAGTCACGTGATGTCAGCTGTCAGGTCCTGAAAAACAGAGAGACTTCAACCAGTTTGACTGATTTTTTTTAGTCAACACAGAGAGAGAAAGGAGAAATGTAAGTAAATACAACAAAGCTTGGAAATAAGACCTTATAAGATATACCATATAAGATAGACCATATAAGATTTCATTTGGTTTTAAAAAAGGAAACAGAGATAGTTAAAAAGTAGGCCATTGGCACATTTCACGTTACCATTAAAGGGGGTACTGTACTGTGCAACCTAATGTACAAATTACTTAGATGTTGTCAGTAACCAGAAATTCTTGCCATACAAGCTTTAAAAGCAGAGTATGAAGTCAGATGATTGAAGTCATATGACTGGGGAAAGCTGTCAGACAGGTTATCAATGAGTACCCTGGCAGCCGAACAGAGGCTTAGAACAAGACCTCACTGAACTCCCTAAATACTCATCTGAGCTGTTTTTACTTATCAGATATTAAAACTCATGGAAACCAGAGATCATATGTCGTTTTGTATCTCCCTTTCTCTCTCTCTCTCTCTCTGAGCCACATTGGTGGCAATGACTGCTAATTCATTTTGGGGTTGCACTGACTGAAGTGGGGGCCTTTGTCTCAAAGCAAAACCACACAAAGTAGATTTCCTTGCCGTTGAGTTTATGTCAAAGCTATAGCTATGGGACACACACACACACACACACACACACACACACACACACACACACACACACACTCACACACACAGACACACACACACACTGACTGATGTTCATTACCATTACTCCATGCTCTGAGCAACACAAAGGACTTCAATGCGATCGGTACCACACAGCCACATCTGCCTCCTATTACCAACAAAGAACAATGAGGGCTGGTCTGGGCCCCACTCTTTTTCGAGGGGCTTCTCCAGGGGTGAAATTACAAACAGAAGTGTATATCCACCCTGGTTTGAGGTAATCTATTAATCTCGTCTCCAGAGTTCTGGCCTCTAAGAGAACACAAAGAGGATTTAGAATGGTATTACCATGTGTGTTGATGTCATTAGGGACAAACCCAGGGCACTATTTCATACATGGAAAGAAAGGAGAGGAGAGATGATACATACTGTACAACTTACAGTACAGCTGTCTGAATATACTGTAGATCCCATGGAGAGTAAAATTGAAGAGGAATTGATGCACTGAGGTCATCAGTTACATTCCCAGGCAGCACTGAGAAAATTGATCTACCTTTGCATGGTGTCAAAATAATGATGTACTGTTGGCTATACTCTTATGAAATTTCATACAACATAGGTGCTATCTGACTGTTAAAGATGGTAATTTCAGTTAAAGGATGTAACAAAGCTATTTATGTTTTCACTGTTTCTGAATGTTTCTAAATTATATTATATATTACAGTTAATGGCAGAGCTCTCAAGAGCCATCACCTTTGTCCTCCTTATTAAGACCCTTGTAGAACAATATATACTTAAGAGTGAAAAAGCTTGTTCTACCCTATTGCCCTTAAAAGCCCTCCTGTAAACCTATAACAGGGAGTTCCCAGTTAAGCACCTATAGTTTGAAACCCCTCACAGACCATATGGTCTTATTTGAGACCAACACCAATTAGTTCCAGAGGGGAAACTTTCCCTTTCTCCCCCATTCATATGCAGATTACATTGCTTGAGTCATACCAGAAAAGGTGAAATGTTGTGAAGAGCACAGGACAATGGCCTGGCTACTAAAAGATAGGCATCAGCTCGAGAAGTGAGTGGTGAGTGTGACCACAGGCTGCCCCAGGCAAGCTGGCAGCAGCAGCAGGATGCAACTGTTGTTGGCTGTAGGGGCTGGTGTGGTGTGGTGTGGCATGTGCTCTTGCAGAAGCAGCTGTTTGGGTCTCCGCTGTTGTTTACAGTTGGGCTGAAAGAACTGGGGTAGAAGGAGAGTAAACGTGTGGTCTTAGAAATAGTAAATATTTTTCCATGGTCACTGAAGGCAAATCCCCATGTCACCTACCCCTCCAGTACACAGTGACACCCTTATTTGCCTTTACTGGAGGTAACACTGTGAACAAAAATGTGACTTGGTTTGAATTGGGGCTGCATATACGTAGAGGACATAATATTACACAACATTTCCACTTCATTTAGCACATTAACTTTTGCAATTCAGTTACCCAACTATGCCCTATCTTACCTCACAAAGACAACATTATCATTTTTACCCACAACCTATGAAGGCTCTCTCATCAAAGGCATGGCAGGCAATGTGGAGGAAAAGTGCATGCAAATATGCTTCAGAAGTAACAGCCCCCACCAGCAGACACAGAAGCCTTTTTGTTGGCAGCCCAAACGGCGGATTTGTCACATGTTACGAGTGCTGTGTGCCTCTGTTGGTTAGCCATATGAGCTACATTATAACCATCCCCAGCACATGTGACACATATTACAAATGTGAGTGAGGTGAGGAACAAAACGACATCTGTACCCCACTCAACAGATCTCCACAGCCCTGGCAAATGCTACCAATTGCTGGCCAGTACTTTTGTTGCCCATTCTTCAATGTTTTGCAAAATTACCAGTACGTTTCAGTAACAATACATTGGTAACAATTTCTAATAACTTTCATTGATAAGCCATTACCAAACCAGCATTATTTATTATAACAAATCAGTAATAACAATTACAATACAAATATTTATGAAAGATTATTCATGTTTTCTAATATTTACAAATGATTTGTGGTCTTTTCAGGGATCCTTACAACATATCCCTTGATAAATAAACATTGAGTTGTTCAGCATAAGCATAACTTGTTCCTATCTAGTTATTAACATGTAAGTTATTATAAAATGTTACCAATACATTGAGCCACACTGAATGCTTGTGAGATTGGGCTTCACTATGCTGGCCTTAACGGGTCCCCCAGTTACTACTGTTCTTGGACCTGTGATAATTATTCTCTTGAGCGATGCGATTACGTACACTGTAGGTGGCAAAGATACTAAACAAAGATACTTTGCAGAGGTTGACAACCATAGACATGAACTCAGTCCATTACACCTGATGAAGACACCGCTTGTTTACTACAACTTGGTGAGTGACAGTTTGGAGCCTTCAGTAATGCAGGCAGAATGCGAGGCAGAGGCAGGGGCAGAGCGAGGCTCTATATTTGTGTGAGGGATTTAAAGCGCTGTAGCATGCCAGTCATCTGACCCAGTTACACAGAGGGAGGGAACTGAGGATGAGGTTTCACTCAGATACAAGAAGCTGACATTAACCAGTTAAAGCAACATGACCAGCAGTTCTCATAAACAAACACTCACACACATTATATACGTAAATATCATAATTACATTCACATCCATTATGTAAATCTCAGAGGAACTGAAAAACCGAGAAAGTATAAAACAGCTCAATTTTACATTTGCAGGGCCAGGGAACTGCATGACTTTTGGTGCAGTTCTAATCCATTAATCCAGTAAAGTACAGTGCATTGTATCGCTGCCTCAGTCATTCATTTGATCTTGTGCAATGTGATTAGCCAAGTAAAAATATTAGGATTTTGTTTGAATACTGTATGTTCATAATTCATAATTTTGTCTCAGGGCTGAAACAATGAAGTGGGTTGTGTGCAAAGGACACTATCTGAAACAAAACAGTCCTCAGTTTTTTTTTTTTCTAACACAATTGTGGCAATACGTTCATCAACAGCCCCCTGTGACAGTGTTTTCACAGGCCGTTTTAAAGTGGCCTAGGGCTAGTCACTGATGTACCTTGTGACATCATTGTAATCACATGTAACATATCATCAGCATAAGGCCTAAGGTATACAACAGCAACTTGCTGTCTGAAGCTCTACTGACTGGAGTCTCAAAAATGCAGCACAGGGCAGGCAACAGCTGAACAGCAGCACAGCAAATTTGTTCAATGTGTTAGCACTGTGTTTCTTCAATGTGTTACACTGCAGTTACACATGCTGACTAACATTTCTTTCATTATGGGGAAGTTTGGCCTCAATCATGGAGATGGAGTTGGGGAAACAGTAAAACTTAAAACCCACACCAAAGACAAAAACTACCTTCGCAACTTTTATGGGCTAGATTTAGAATCAGACAGACCTGTGATCTCTGACTTAACAAAGGAAGTTGCGTTTTCCGCTAAAAAGAAAAAAAGAAAAAGAAAATTACTGCCACTCCTCTCTTGAAGTGTTTCCCCGTGCTTATCTTCACTAAGGAACATGCGTATGGGGCTATTGGGTATGAAAAGAGGAAAAACACACTCAAGATAATGATTTATTTTGGGAGCTTTTGGAGTAAAAGAAAGGAACGGTAGCTGGTGATTTATGGGGTCTCTCGTATCTCCCTTGGACGTGTCTGCCGGAGCCAACCCACGCTCCTCGCCACCATGGTCAAGACCTGAGAGTGCACAGCTGTCGTTATCAGTGAATGTCACGTACGGCTGCCAAGTTCTGCCACAACGACCCCTGTGCCCCCCACCCCCCCTGCCCCAACAGTCCTATTTCTGATCATGGTTTGACAGAAACATAGTGTGTTTTGACAGCCATTGTACCTGTATGCAATACTCTTACTTATTTCAAGTAATGCAAGGGAATCAGCCCTTCCCATTTTACCCCAGTTCTGCAGCAAATTCCTCAAAGCTATAGAAGTAGGCGTTAAGTTTAGGCACAGAAGATGGGTCTTCCCAAGGAGTCCCACATCATAGACACCACAACAACCAGACAAAAATGCAGTCTTGTCCAATCGCTTTGTCTTCATTTACATGACCCACCAACTGGTGGCCTGGTTTCTATACAGCCGCCAGCATGTGGTGGAGTTCTTATTTGGCACCGGGCTCCACATTGTGAAACCCCAATAACCTCCGTCTGTCCCACCCACCCACCCCTGCCCTGGGGCCTAGGGAGCCAGTAACCCATGGAGTAGCTATAAATACCTGCTAAAAAACATAGCTTCAGAGGCTGCAGCAGTGCCCAGCCTGTCAAGCCTCTAAAAAGCAGTGGACATAGCAGTTTACAGGTGTGCAAAAATAAAAATGTCCAGACAGACCCTCTTTTTCCCCCTCTAAAATTGCCACAGGAAAAGGGTTGTGGCACTCCAGAGGCTGGGAAAAGTAGAGGGGCTGGGTAGCTAATTACAGGCTGTGAGTGAGTGTCACATCAGAGAGAAAAAAAAAGAGGGAAGACAGGATAGACAACATAACATACTGAAAACAAACCACACCTCAAAAGAGTGGAAAGGAAATGGCTAAGAATGGAAAATGACAACAGAAGCCATTTAGAATATAAATCTGGTATATAATGCTATTCAGTACAAAGAGGCAATGAGTTGTTGGCTAAATTCTAGCTGAAGGAATTTGGAGCTTAAAGAAATATTTTTAATTAACTGTACACAGGATGCAGTCCTATTGTTTCAGGGTAGGAGTAGTCAACATGAGTATTTTTGTTTTGTGTGAGTGTGTGTGTGTGTGTGTGTGTATGTGAGTGCACGCACTGTGCTCAGCTGGGATCTCTGGCTTTGTTATCCTCGGCTCTCTGAGAGATTTTTTTTTTGTTTTCGGAATGGGGGTGTATCCAACTGTGACAAGCTGCTTGGCTGTCCCGGGCTGGCTGCAAACTCTGGAGCGTCCCTCTGGAATGGATCGGCTTTGGGGCCAAGTGGGAAAGCAGAGCACAAAGAGGTGTAGTCAAGCTTCAGGCACAATTTACAGCTGAAATTGGAGGCATCCGTTTTCAACATCTGAATTATAGATTATGTAAAATGTCTTTTATACAGGACACTAGTTTCAAATAGAAGTCACACCGAGAAATTAACTTTTTTTCATGGTATGCGACTTGTGCCATTCTTCTCTTGGGGGGGTTCAGGTCAATTTAAATGGCTTCCCCCACCAAATCCCACAAAGGGGCCGTGTCACCTCTCATTAGCCGAGCCCAGAAGACAGGGGACACCCACTGTACCCTGTACAACCACCAGGGTTGGCAGCACCCGAGACATCACCCCAGTACTGCTTGGTCTGTAGGAGAAGCGTTATTACAATACAGTTTGAGTGGAACCAATGTGTTAGTTCTGCTCCATTCATCTCACAGTCACCCCTCAAGCTTCCATTCTAAGACACTTTCAGGCTTGGTCTCTGTCATGAGCTTGACAGGAATCAAATGCATAAATCATTTTCGTCATTTTCAATTGTTTTTGTCATGTTAGTTTTTACTGTGAAAAGGTCATAGTAGTGCTAGAGTCATCACATTGTTGTGGTTAGCCACATTGTCATTAACTATTGAGTAACAACTGTAAGTGTTAGACGCAGAGAACTGTTGATATGTTAACTAAATATACATAATCATTTTCATTTTCTACTGTTTGAAATGTTGCCTGATATGATTAGGAAAGAATGAGTCACATCCAATAGACAGCCAGAGATATGACAAAACCTATTGGAAATATGTCACGGCACATGAATTCATTCGTTCATTCATTCATTTATTTTAGATGTACCAGTACAATATTTTGGTTGTGACTGCTTTGACCTGGTTTGCACTTGATGACCCTGCTCACCAGCAGCTGGTCACTACAGGCTTGGCTGGCTGTAAGAGTTGTCACTGAGGAACCCATTTCCAAGCAGAGTGGTGGCTGGGCTCGTTAGTGGAAGATTTATCACTTTAACACCAGAGCCTGTGTGTGGCAGCAGTCCTGAAGTGGATGACATGCAGGGTGATGGGCATTAACTGGCTGGCTCTGCCAGTGTTATTGGCCTGCTAGACTGCATCCTGACTGCTGTGTGCCTGTGACTATGTATTTTTACTGTCTGAACAAAAACTATAGCATAATATAGAGAAATAATCACAAAATCATAATTTAACAAAAAAACATAATTTAACAAAAATCACAACCAGATTGCACTAAAGGTTAGGTACTGTATGTGAGTGCAGTTTACTGCATTAATTTATTGTACTTTGGATTTTCCCCTTTTTGCATTCATAAGTAGCTTGGAAAGTTCAATGAAATTGTTTCAAGACAACAATAGGCCAAGTCAAGTTTTTCTCCATACCCAGGTAAAAATCAGCAGGTGCTAAAGACATACACATACCCTTTCCAATCAGACAGCTGGAATGTATTTGAAGACCCGTAATCTGTTGTGTATTAGCTTTCCACTGCTGCACTCTTTGAACTCCTTTGGCTATACGGTTCTGTAAAGACTCCCAACTTCTTTGACAGTTGATCCTTCAACTTTAAATCTTTGAAACCCTTTCCATCTTGTGTACGCTGCAGTATACACAAGATGGCCAGAATTGAAGGTCGCTTCCAAGGCTTTTTTGTTTTCCTTGAGTGATTCTTGCGTCCATATAAGTGCAGTATGTGGGCTTGACGTGTGCAGTGTTACAGCTGCAGCTTGGAAGGTGACAGCTCCTACGCTGTGATCATGAGCAAATGTAATTGGCTCCAGATGTCATAATCAGCTCCAATGACAGAGCATGATGCTGCCAAATGAAACATACTATGCTAGCCCAGATACCTCGACTCTTTCCAGCCATACTGTCCATTTATTGCCCTTTTTACTTTTCCTTTTTTACTGCACCCCTTAGCTCCTATAGAGCGCTCAGTCCTGGTTCAAGGCAAAAGGGGGGGAAGGGCTGCAGAGGTTTTCGTGGGAATCGAAATCTGGTTTCAATTATGCTTTCAAAGGTTGTGGGGACTGTGTTTTTCTTATCTCTCCATAGCTGCACAGTGGTTGAGTCCTATGGCCCTGTGCAGGAGGGGACATGATTTACGCAGCAGTGAAATAAATAGTGCTGAGTATAGATTTTGTAGGGCTGTATGGGGACGCAGTCGAGAGAGTTGCGGCTGATTTCAGATCATATTGTACATTCTCATGGAAGGGATATCTGCTTGTATGTGTGAACAATGTATGTTGAGTGATGCCATCATAGCATCCAGCAGGAGGACCTTTAGCCAGCTTTTTATGCCTTTTTTTATGCCTTCGGTCCCCTATTGGTCAATGGTCTACCCTATTGGTCAATGACAAGCCATGATATGTAGCAAAGGGTTAGCATTAGAATGCCTTACTCTGGGGATTGATTCTACCAAAAAAAATCAGGCTTGTTGTATGGAACCTTTGGCCCAGTTGAAATGGCTTCAATATGAGTGACAGACAACAGTGAGGAGCCTTGCCATAAGGCTACTTAGGCTATGAACTGAGATTCACCCTTCATCACACCCCCCTCTACGTGCCACACTGCCATCTCGCAGGCGTAGGAGAGCATCACACAGAAGCCAGTGTTCCTGAGCTCCATAAATCCTACCAATGGGATGACAGCGTTGCTCCACCTTAATGGCGCTGTCAACAAACATTAATGGCCCTGTTCATCCAAAGACAGTGGGAAGTCACAGAGATATTTTACAGGAATCTGCCTCTACTTGGGCATGGCTCCGCCCCGTTGCGTCTGCAGAGAGGCGTCTCATAATTATGATGGATTAGACTGCGGCTGAGTCTGGGGCCTGCACGCTGTAATTGTTTCACAGATGCTGCGGATGTGACATACATTAATAATCACAGGCTGGCAGATAGAAATCAATGCCATCGCCAGAATTCTATATCTGCTGCTGCTGCCATTGGGGGAGGGGAGTATAGGCTACAGAGCGAGAGAAAGAGAGAGAGGCACACACAGAGAAGACAACAGAGAAAGAGACCATTTAGGCTTTCACTAAAATGTCAACCTGTATCTCTATGGTCAGTTGTGTTTGACTGCCACTCATGCAGTTTAATCAGCCATCAGTTTTAAATATTAAAAAAAATAATTTACAGTGATATTAGAGATGTGAGATGGAGATGTGAGTAGAATTGTATAATAAGAATTAAGACCATTGTCTTCTGAAGGTACATAAGCTATAATTTACACAAGAGAATGAAAGACTGGAGAGTACAAGCTTAGGACTTGTCATTAATTTGAAAAATAAGATGAACGAGATTTGTGAATCCACTGCTGGAAGAAAGACATCAGGATGCTATGGCAATATAGGAATAAATAAATTTTTTTAAAAAAAACCTCAACAAGTAAAAGTGATAATATGAATTCCCAGATTTTCTACCACTACCACTATGTTGACAGGGCTACACCACCATTACTCATCTTTTTAAGCCTTTTTAACAGGCTTAATGGTAATGCCATCAGTTTCACACAGGCCTCCTGTGTCTGCTGTCTAAGTTAATTATCACTATGCCCAGTTGAACAGCACAGACTTGCAGTGCAAACTTGTCAGAAATAAAACGGAGTATAAGAATATCATTTGTCCAGATGAAAAAAAAAGACTATTAACTCAGCAGCCCTAATGTCGGCATCAGCTGTTGGCCTGAGAATTTCAGAATTGTGTTGTCAGAGATTTTCCTGCACTACCATAACGGCAGCAGTGCGCCTTGCCCGGCCTAATGAGAGATTCAGCACACCCACCCCCTGCCATGCAAGCTAGCACAGTGCAGAATTATTCATGGGCTGGGATTACAATAGGAGATGGAAGGTGTGGAATACCACAGCACAACAGCTGATGTGCTGCGCAGCCTCCCACTGATATGTCCACCATCTGTAAACACCACTGCAGCAGACAATAGATAGATAAATAAATAAACATTAACTAATTAATTATTTTCTATACACAGAAGCTGAGGTCTCAGGCATGTGCAATATCTAGTTCTTTCCATTATTTTCAGCGATGGTGTAAAGTCCTGAGTCTAGAATGCCTGCCTGCCAGATTATTCGAAAGTAGAGGAAATTCAGAGTAATAAAAACTGCCCCACACAAAAGCAAGTTGAAACCCAAGCCTTATCCGCAGCTTTGTAACTCCTTCAACATAAACTCTTGGCCCCCCTGGAGACTTGCCGGTTAACAGGAATGAGGTCAGTGTCTAGCCAGATCCAGACATGGGCCTTTGTTTGGAGCATCTGCCTCAAAAGGAGCCCAGGGCCCGCTGGTATGCTGGTGGACAAAGGGCTGGCCCTCTCTCTGTAAACACCATGTTGTGTGTGTGTGTGTGTGTGTGTGTGTGTGTGTGTGTGTGCCGTGCGGCACCGACAGCTGCTCAGGTTCACCCATGTGCTGCTGGAAATGCTGAGCACACCAAGAATGCTGCCAGGCCATTTTTTTTCTTAATCAACTCTGTCATTTGCTAATGACTGCTGCTGTGTCTTGTACAGGATGAAACCGGAAGCTAAGAATTTAGGAAATATATGATAGCATTGTATTCAGGGTAGCTTTTTGTGTTTTATGAGCCTCTTTATGTCCATTATAAACATATGGAGGATTTCATTACTGGTAAATAGTGTAAAACAAAAAAATAATTAATAGATATCCCCACAAAACTTCCTCAGTTGACCACACTAAGACAACATTGCAAGTTTTCTGAACTGTCATGTAAAACTATGTAGATGATGAACTTAAATATATGCTTCCATTCTCTGAATTTTTGGCCTGCACTTTTAGGGTAAACAAGTTAAACAGCCTGACATATTTTCTAGAAGCTTACACCCTGTAGATGTGATTTACTGTGCACTAAGACAAGTCCCACTGTATTCCACATCATGGACAATGTACTGTATTTGCATTGCATTGCATGAAATGCACTGATTTCAATGTACACCCATGGGGCTTGAATAGGTAGTACATCCCAAAATTGTCAATTGTCAAGATACTGAACAACTATGAATTTGTTTGTTTGAATTTGTTTAGCGTTTTGGTTGGTTGCACATTTGACATACCGTAATACTGCCACACCACTAATGACGCTGCCTTAACTCTACAATGGCAATAATCATAACATGCCAAATCTCATACTCATGTGTTCTCTTTCTCAGGACGCAGAGAGGGCAGCCTTGTGGATGGACTCAGAACAGACCAGATGGAAACAGAAAAGGCCAGTCATGCGACGGAAGAAAGTCTGAGTATAGCACCGTTTGGCGTTACACACCCACAGACAGACAAACTGATCAGCCAGCTGCAGCAGAATGGGAGCCCCTTGCCTGAGGTGGGCCCTCCTCCTCCACACCAACTCAACGGGGACGCAGCCTGGGGCCACTTCAAACCAAGCAACGGTGGCAGCAGCCTGGGAGTCAACCCAATGAAGAGACACCGGGAAAACTGTTCCAGCCCTGGGAGCATGCAGGGCCTATTTGACCAGACAGGAGTGTACGCCGTGAACGGAGAGATGAAGCACAGTCTGAGTGAGCCGCCGCAGCAGCTGGGGCCTCACCAGCCCAAGAGGCCACGAGCCACCGAGCTGCACATCAATGGCAACAAGGAAATGGCAGCATGGGAGAGGACAGACACTGACGGAAGGCTGGATGGATTTCCAGAGCTGACCAAGCTGACTCCACCACAGTCAGGCGACTACGAGTGCAACAGTTCTGTGCAGGATGGTAAACTGGATGGCAAAAGAAATTATAACCTCTCTAATGGGGACATTTTCTCACTTTCAAGGAGTAAACCAGTGCCAATTTCTAATGGTGCTATAGAGACCCAAACCTCCATGGTGGGCTCACCTGGTGACCTCTTAGAGAAAACCCTCTCTCAGTATTACCCTGACGAGGTGTCTATTGCCCCGCAGGCTGGCCAGTCACAGGCAGACAGACAAGTCTGCTCTGCCGTCAGCAGTGAGAGGCCGGAACAGAACACCCAGTCGCCTTCCCTCACCTCAGGTTACCCTCTTTCATCCCAGATGCCTGTCTCTGAGCAGCAGGCCACTATCTCCCCAGAGCTGCATGACCGCAACGGTGCTTTTGACACACAGTTCATGAACGGATTCTCCAGCGGTTTTGGAGGGGAGCACCACCAGCATCCTCAACAGCAGCAGCAGCAGCAGCCGCCGCCGCATGCCCCTCTGCCAGACATCCCCGACCTAGAACAACCTCACGCTCTTAACAAGGAATCTGAAATGGTTCCACCTCAACGGGTCAGCCCTGGTGCTCAGGCCCAGAATGGCTCTGAGTGCTTCCACAGCAACCCTGAGGGCCCCAGCATTTTTTCCAAAACCAACATAGAGTTCAACCAGGGTCCCTACCTCCCCTCAGTAGACTCAAGCACTCCTCATCACACAAACAAGGGCAGCGGATTCGGGCCCTTTGGTGGCTCACTGGGGCCTACAAGCACTACCGATGGACAGCAGCAACTGCAGTATGGTGTGCAGCAGCAACAGCAGCAACAACAGCAGCAGCAAAAGCCTAATCTCCCTGGCCCAGCTGAGCATTCCAGCCTACAGGGCCCTCCTAGTCAGTCCTTCCCCACAATCCCCTCACCTGGGTCAAATAAACATAGGGAGCCAGAGTCTCAGGCTGGGTCCACACCGATACAGGGGCAATGTGGTGAGCTCCAAAGTGAGCCACCACGGAACCACGCACAGGGCATGGGGCAGAGAGCCGAGGCCTGCAACCAGATGGGCTGGATTGACCTCAACTCTCAGGCCACTACACAGTCCGCTGGCATGCCAACCATGTGGGGGGGCTTCCCCCCTCAATCCCCCGTGGACCAGCAGCCTCCATCCACTCAGCAGAACCAGGGCCAGTCACATGGCCCTGGTTCCACACAGGGCTTCCTAGCACAGGGCTTCAATCAGCCTGGCTACCAGAAGCAGCCGCAGCAGCAACAGCAGCAGCAGCAGCAGGACTGTCAGACACGTGACTGGCAGCAAAGGGGCTCAAACCCCTCCCCCAATGGGTCTCTGCTCGGCCCACCCAAACTTCAGCACATGCCCCAGCAGTGTAGCGTTCCACCACAACAGCCGGCAGACAACCAGTTTTGCGCTCAGCAAGAGCACTTATGCAAAGACCAAGATCTTGAACAGATACTGTCACCCAATTTCATGCCCCCTCACCAGCAACCATCGCTCCCTCCACACCCTCAGCATGAGGGTCACCAGGTGACTAATGCACTTCAGCGCCAGTGCTCTCAGGACAGCACCTCAAACATAAACATGAAATCCCTGCCTTCAGACCCGTCACAGGGCCCTATGGACCCTGACTTCCTAAACCACCACAAGATGGAAAGCTACATGAGGTCAGACAAACAACAACAGCAACTGAAATCTCCAACATACAGGGCTCAGCCAGGGCCATCTCCACAGTCAATCCCCAGCCCATCTCACAGACCAAAACCACAGCTTTCACAAAATGACCAGACCATGTTTGGGTTTGGCAGTCCAGAGCAGCCTGACATGCAGGATAACTTCAAACTCAATAAAGCAATGGAGATGCAAAGACAGCAGCAGTACAGCCCAAGTCCCCGCACTCAGAAGCAATATCCTCAACAGCAGCCTCACAGCCACGGCAGGATGCCAAACCACATGGACTTCCCTCAGCCACCGTCAATGCAGATGCCTCCACCTTCACCACAGCAGGCACCAGGCCAGATGTATCCCAAACTGGAACACCCAGATGCCTGTGCCCAGTACCAGCGGGACGGCCTGCCCAGTCCTGGGACACAAGGGGATTTCCAGAGGCATGCTGCCCTGAGGATGCACCTTCTGCAAAAGCAGGAGAGGCACGGCACCCCACAAAGTCCTAATGACATTCGGCATGGCCTGCCACCCATCAAGCATGAGAATGGCCCCAGATTCGACGCCCCTCATATGTCCAACGGTGGAGGGCCAGTGATGGTGAAGCAGGAGCGTCCATCTTCCACCTGTGAGCAGAGCCAGCAGCAGAGAAGTATCCTTGCCACCATGGAGCAGCAGCTCGCTCAGTACCAGCTCTCATCAGTGTTTGACAAGAAGCCAATGCCGGTCAATAAGTCACCCAATAAAGTAAAGGTAGAGATGTCAGGAGGGGTGACCGTGCTCTCGACAAACGTCAATATGTCTGGTGCGGAGGACAGGAAGCCACCCGAGGTCATGCTGAAGAAAGAGCCTGGGCTACAAAACTTTTTGGAGTCCCCCATGAAGCTGTTGGATACGCCTATAAAGAATCTTCTGGACACACCTGTGAAGACACAGTATGAGATCCCACCATGCCACTGTGTTGGTGAGTGCACAACTTCTGCTACTGTCAGTAGTAGAGCAGCCACATGTATTTCAATCTTACCATGTCACCTCATGTAAATCCCTTGGTGTTTGAACCCATTTGTTCTTACTGATAACATAGAGCATGTTTTATTATCTCAGCTTGACAAATCAGTTTCTATTTTTGCCAAAATTTTCCAGACCAAATCAGTGAAAAGGATGAAGGCCCATATTACACTCATCTTGGGGCAGCTCCCAATCTTGCTGGGATCCGTGAAATGATGGAAAAGAGGTATTGAACTGCTCTAGGCCAATTCTCTACTCGCCATTTGTTTTCTAAATCATTAACCATCTCAGTCTCTCCAATCTGATCTGTACTTACTATTCAACTCTTCTCCACCACAGGTCTGGTTTCACTGGGAGTGCCATACGGATTGAAAAGGTGGTGTACACAGGCAAGGAAGGGAAGAGTACACAAGGGTGCCCTATTGCCAAATGGGTAGGTTTTGAGATGTCTTCATAAAATAAGATTAGCGTTAATTCATTAGTAGCATCTTCTATGGGAAGCTTATAGGAAAATGCCTTTTTCAGTGACTAAGAATGAAAACGTATGTGTGTTTGTGTGTATGCAGGTTATACGAAGGGGCAGCGTGGATGAGAAGCTCTTAGTCTTAGTGCGTGAACGCCCAAGTCACAAGTGTGAGACATCCTGCATCATCGTAGTGATACTGATTTGGGAGGGTATTTCTCTCAACCTGGCTGACCGCTTGTACATGGAGCTGAGTGACACACTACAGAGGCATGGTGCCCTCACCAATCGCCGATGTGCCCTCAATGAGGAGTAAGAGACCCACCACAATCCATACATACATTCATTCCGATACAATCAACATCTGCAGTTTCAAGCCGACTTCAGACAAAACATATAGCCTAGCCAATTGTTGCTGTTTACTCCAGACCAAAAAGCTTACATAACATGAACAAGAAATGTTTCATAGCCATTTGGTTTCAAATGGTCTGCACCTGTTAGTGTGTTTAAGTTAGAACTCAAGGGCTTGATTTTATGCCAGTCAGAATCGACTCCCCATGAATAATTCACCTCAAGAGGCTCTGGTGGGAGATGATGTGTCAGGGTTTTGCTATAACTTTACAGTCTTACCGGCTCTAATGTGTCTTAGCTCAGTATCATTTACCACAGAGCTACCCAAAATACCACAGCAGGAAAGCATCCTGACAATCCTCACTGATGACAGTCAGGCATTTTCTAAGACTGAGGATGAGAAATGTTTGTATGACTGCAGTAACAATGATTTGTGCTCTTGCTTTATGAGTTGCACACACTTGTACAGCTCTACATCCATTTGCCACTGCCATTTAGGCAGAAGTCAAAATCAAAGCAAGTCAAAGCATGACAAAGCATGACAGCCATATCTTGTTAATCCAACTGCGCTTCAATCAGGAACTGATTTCAACATGCTCACTCTAGTAGTCAATTAGGAAGAATACAGACTAGCAGACTTTTCTTACATGAACATCATAAAATAGGGCCAACTGTTTAGTACTGTTTACTGTTCACATTATGTTATTTCAACTACACAATATAAAATACAGCCATATATTTCAAAATGATGTGATAATCAAACTAACCCTAACCCTAACCCTATGTGTCCATTCCAGGAGAACATGTGCTTGTCAAGGTCTTGACCCTGATGCTTGTGGAGCCTCCTTCTCTTTTGGCTGTTCATGGAGCATGTACTACAACGGTTGTAAATTTGCTCGAAGTAAAATACCTCGCAAATTCAAGCTTCTCGGGGATGATCCCAAAGAGGTAAAATTATTGTACATCTTCAGCACTACCAAAATTGAGACTTTCTTTCTGGATTTGTATCTAAAGTTTTCTTTCTTTTACAGGAAGAAAGGTTGGAACATAACCTCCAGAGTTTGGCAACGATAATGGGTCCAGTGTACAAAAAGCTGGCACCAGATGCCTATGGCAACCAGGTATAGTGTGCCCAGGGTTCTGTTCCTCTGCAACGCCTCTGCACGTGGCGGTCTCATCAGTAAATACTGGATTAGTTGACCATCTCTGTGTGTTTTCCAGGTGGAGCATGAGCACAGGGCTCCTGACTGTCGGCTAGGACACAAGGAAGGGCGACCATTCTCTGGGGTCACTGCCTGCCTGGACTTCTGCGCCCACGCCCACAGAGATCTACACAACATGCAGGGAGGCAGCACTGTGGTAAGCATATCTGCCAGACATGCCCAGCATAATGCTGCTGCTGCTCTGAGTCAGTTCCTGCATGCGTAACTTTGAGTCTTACCTGAGAAGAACTTATGATGTCACATTTGCAAGTCATATTTTCTATCTTCCATTTTTTCTCGCTCTCTTTGCTTCTTCTCCTTTTCTCTTTTGGCCAGTTCCTTTTTGCTACTCATCCCCTCTCTTGTTGCACATTTGAATTTTGGCTTTTGAATGTTTTATCACTTCATGCTCCGGGAGCGCTCAGCTTTACGTCTATCCACTCATTTACCAAACCGGAAGTCTGCAAGTCATATTTTCTAAAGTAGCATGGCTGAACTAATAACTTACTCCTCCTCCCACAGGTTTGTACACTGACAAGGGAGGACAATCGTGAGATTGGGAAAATCCCTGAGGACGAGCAGTTGCATGTGCTGCCGCTGTACAAAGCCTCCAACACTGATGAATTTGGCAGTGAAGAGGCTCAGTTGGAGAAGACCCGCACCGGTGCCATCCAGGTTCTCAGTGTCTTTCGCCGACAAGTGCGCATGCTTGCCGAGCCTGCCAAGTCCTGCCGGCAGAAGAAATTGGATGCCAAGAGAGCCTCAGCTAACAGACTGGCTGGCCTCCCTGACACACCTAACTCTAAGGCAGACAAGGCCGCTCAAGCAAAGAAACAGAGCACTTATGAGCATACAGCAGGCCAGACCACACCAATACCAGGTATTTTAAGGGGTTGCACTCTGCAGATTGGTAAATCAGTTTCTTAATTTCAAGGCTAGTTCAGGATTCTACATCTGAGTTACTCCAACCTTAAAATGACTGTAAATATGCAGATAAATCATAATAATAACAATGTACTCATGACTGACAATTTGCTCTTTGTTCTCCTCCCTCTCATTCCCAGGTGTCATTGGTGCACACCTCCACCATGGCCCACAGCAGCCACACCCTCTTGGGCATCCTCTTCAGCACCAGCAGATGCAGCAGCAGTCCGCCTCACACCCTTTCCCTGGCTCTCCCCACCCTGCAGGATACCCCAGGTTCCCCAGCTCACCCAGTCCATTCCCCAGCACTTCAAAGCCAGGCAGCTTGTACCCACAGTCACCCGTCTCTGCCAGTCCCTACCCCTCCCCACTACATGTACCAAATTCCTACATGAATGGAGGAAACCCAGCAAGCCCCTATCCCAACTCTCTTACACCCAATAACCTCTATCCAGGATACCAGTGCAATGGGGGAATGGGAATGGACAACTATCATCCCTACTATCCCGGCAGTCCGAAGCACCTAGAGATGTACAGGCAGCAGAGGCCACCCATGTACCCTGAACAGCAGTATGGGGGTCATCAGCGTTATGGGGTTAACTATCCGCCACGCTACAATGAGCCAGGCCTCCAGGTCAATGGCTTTGGCAACTGTGCTGTGAGGCCTGGGGTCCATCCGGTGGGTCCATACCCCCCTTATCCTCCAAATGGAGGACCTGATGCCCAGTTTTTGGAGGCCATGTCTCGGCCTGGTTCAGCCCATCCCAGTTTGGACTATGCATCTGTTAGCAAAGGCAATCAGTTCAGTAGGTACCCCAACTCATACCTCCCGCAGAATCCTCAGATGTTTGCTCCTGGCCTAGACCCTTTGCGTATGCAAACCAAGCCTGAGATGGGCTTGCATGGAACTAATGGTATGCCTCAGGGGCTTCCACCATTTGGAAGTGAGTGCCTGCCTCCTGGTGCCCAACCTCCATTTGGGCTGCCCAATGGCGGCATGCAGAGCCCACTGGTTAAACAGGAGCCTGGTGCCCCGATTCCCACCACACCAAATAAGAAGGAGGATGTGTGGTCAGACAATGAACACAACTTCCTGGATCCTGACATTGGTGGGGTTGCGGTGGCACCCAGCCATGGCTCGATCCTCATTGAGTGCGCTAAGAAGGAGCTACATGCAACTACACCTCTCAAACAGCCTAACCGTACTCACCCCACACGTATCTCACTGGTCTTCTACCAGCACAAGAATATGAATGAGGCCAAACATGGGCTGGCTCTCTGGGAAGCCAAGTTGGCAGAGAAGGCCCGAGAGAAGGAGGAGGATGCAGAACGTGGCATTGAAAGCACACCGAGCAAGAGCAACAAAAAGGTGAAGCGTGAGCCACCAGAACCCTCCGAGACATCGGAGCCCCCCTACAAGCGTTTCATCCAGACCCTGAAAGAGAGGTCCATGTCCTCCACCACCAACACTTACATAGGCACGCAACCTTACGCCTTCACCAAGGTCACAGGGCCATACAACTGCTTCATGTAGGCATACTGGCTCCTTGTAGTCTGCCGTATGCACATGCAGAAAGACACAGACCCTGGCGCTGCTGCCTTTGTGCTTTTGATAGTTCTCTTTCTCTCTTTCTGTCTCTCTTTCTGTCTCTCTCTCTCTCTCTTTCTGGGATATTGAGTGAGGAAACAACACATCACCAGAACAGATGGAGCAATCTTCCACAAACATCCACTGAAGAGATAGTCGCGCACCAGAACGTCTCACTCTCCAGAGAAAAAGCTTTACTGACTAACCCTAAGGAGGTATTTATTTAATATTTGGTTACTTTTACAGGATGCACACTGTTCTACTTCTCTGGTGCTTCTTTAAGTCCAACACATCAGGACAAATATTACTGGAAACAAAGTTTCATTTTGGTGGCTTTACGTTTTTTTGTTTTGTTTTTGTTTGTTTGTTTGTTTTTTTAATCTAAAGGAATATGGTGATATTCATAGAAAACACTGATCACATTTTCGGTGCTACAGGTAAAGAGTGTCTTATGTTAAAATGCCTTCATAGTCAGATTGGTGCATACACACTGTCATTCAAAGGCTACTAACAGTTAGACTATGATTTTGGTGGAACATGCTAAATGTTTTACAGTGCTTTTGATATTGAAGGTATAGTGGCTTATACCTTCAGATTGGGCATCTAACTAAAAAAAAATACTTCTTGAATTAAAAAAAAAAAAAAAAACTTTGTTGCAATTAACCTGCAATACGGAATAGAATTATCATGCAAAAGGAAATTTGTCTGGTGCTTTCACAGGTTTCAAAATCCTTTATATGTACTTTCTATTTACTGTGTTTTGAGCCATTCAAAAGGTGCATTTTTTACTACAGTAATATTTTTAGGAGTCAGAATAAATATGCCAGGAGGTTTGTATGTTTTCCTTAAGGGTAACCTTTGTGTCAGAAATGATAGTTCTCGGGCAATGGCTCACAGAACAAATCTGGAGTTGGTGTTTCATTCATGTTCATTTTAGTCATGTGACTGTTGTGATGATCGCATCCTCACAGCATGCAGGTGAAGCTCAAGGAACAGGGTTAGGTCCATGTTAGCATAATGTTTCTAAGGCAGCTGGCTTGCTGTGGGGTCATCAAATTATAATTGTAATCTAGCTGTATGATTAAAGCTGATATTTGTACAGTAAATTAATTCTTTTTTTCTGGAATTTAGGCTTTAGATTTTAGTACTGTAAAAACGTAATATTTCTTGTTTGGGTTTCAACTGAGTTTGTTTCAAATGGTGCTACTCGACCTGCTATAAACATATAATGTGAGAATCTTTATTGGGGCAGTGAGAAGGCTTATGAATGATGTACAGTACCTACTTGTCATATACCTCAGAACTAGTTTGGCAATAGGATTATGATACAAAGGCTTTTTTTTCTCCTCTCAGTCTCTTTCTTATGGCTTCACAGCACTTCACATTTATACAGTAACAGTTACCACAGTCTCTCAAAACTTTTAGGCCAAGGCAAGGCTAAGTTCATTACCTACTTTCTCCACGCTTGATCTATTAGAAAGTATTACTTGAACTTCAAGCTTTGATCTACTAGCAAAATCAGGGATACTTCAGTTTATTTCTGTGCATCACAACATAAACAGCCTGTGTCATTTATGTTGTTTCCTCTCCTTCAGGGATTGGCCTTTGCATCATTAATCCCTATGAATTTATTTGTACATACTACAAAACACACAAAAGTAACTTTGTAAGAAACATTGAAATTACCTGCATTTTTGTACTTATGTTTTAGTAGATTGTCGGTTAACTTTTAAAATTTAATTTGATGGTATGATAATATGCACTGAGTTGATCAAAGGGAAAGTATGGCATTGACTAAATAAGTGAAGCACTCACTTTCTACTAAAAATAAAAGAAAAAGAGTAAAGCCAGGGCAGTTATGACCATAGATGCACATTTGCGTGCTTGTGTATAGCTAAAGTAAAATTTATTTATGACCACTAAACATTTATATAATACCTTCTCTCCCTCTCTTCCATTCAATTCAATGTGATATTTGGTGGGATTACTGTTAAGTGTGAGACATTTCCCCCAAAATATTACCTACCATGTATAATCATTTCATGGAAGCACTTCGATTCTTTTTTTTTGTTTTGTTCATAATTAATGAAATGAAAGATTACAAACATTTATTTAAAAGGTAGATTGTAAATGTGTTGTACATACCATGTGTTTGTATCACAGAGGTTTCTATCTTTGTCATTTTAAATCCCTGTCATCACAAAAAAAAATGTGTACAATGTGTAGTTTATCAGATGTACCTATGGCCCATGTTTCATAAACAATCATTATCGTTTTATCTTCCTCAACCTATTGATAGTTTTGGTCTTTTATGCCACCCTGATTATTAGACCAAGGGGCTGATGTAGAGGCCAAAGCATACTGTCAAACAGCAAACACCTTTACAGTGCCCTCAGTAAACCCCTTGTTAGTTACAAGTCAGCTAGACAGACGAATAGTGATGATTTTTTTTTTTTTTTTTTTGTAAAGTGAAAATTTGATGTTAAATTTCGGTGTACAGGACCCAGCTTCAGTAGCAGAATGTGAGAGAAGAGGGGGGGAAGAGTGATTAGGATATAGCGGGTGACAAGCATAGCCATACTTGAAAAAGCTTATGAGTTTTTCTGAGTGGTGTCAACATTACTTGAATGACTTTATGAGTTTGACTAATGCACGAGAGTGCACAGCTCCAAAATTAAGCTAGCAGTTCATGTACACGTGTTGGTATTTTGCAGATAGACACTAAAGGTTACACATATATTCTGCCTCGGTCATTTTTTTTTTTTTTTTTTTTTTTTAACAAAACTGCTTCCTTTATTCCCCCTAAAGTTTGGTATGCTTCAAATGGAATTATGGATGGCTATACATACTGTAAGTATTGTAATGTACTGAAGTACTGAATGCAGTTTATTTGAAAGCTGTTTATTATATCATTCCTGATATTGCTGAGATGTGGGTGTTTTTAATAAAATTTATATTTATTTAAAGCATCTCAAACCTGTGCTTTTCGTCTTTTCCAGTCATATCCCAACATCATTTTACTAAAGGTATACATGACAAAAAGTTCATGTACTGCACTGTTTATTGGACAATAATGAAATACACCCATTGGGCTTTTGTCACTCAATGAACACAATATGATCGAAACTTATACATGGCGATAATCTTGGCACATTGCAAACTGTCTGGCAGCTTTCATTAATTTCAAATCTTCATGAAATGTATTAACAAAAACAATTTTATACTACAATAGTCAACACTGATTTTTTTTTTCCTGAATGTGAAAATATAATAAAAAAAAGCAATATTTTTCAGAAATATGCTGGATCTGCAATTTTCAGATTTCAGAAGTTAAAAAACAACTTAAAACAATAACTAAAAGAAAACAGTATACATACAAATAAAGCTGTGCAGTGAGTGGACATGACGGTCATACAGTACTTCAACTTAACCTTACGTCTGGCAACCTTCTCTTTAAGTGCTTCAGCGGAGGTTCTCCCAATAGGTCCTCTGATTAGAGATCATTTTAGAGGAAGTGCCACTTATCAACTGGAAAAGAAATTAGTTGATGTAAATAGCAAGTAGATTCTACTGGGAGGAGTCACACACACACACACACACACACACACACACACACAGTACACAATAAAGAATATGCAACTGGAATCTACGGCTTTGACAAGGCATTCTATTAGCACAGTCATTTGAAAAAATGAAAAAGGTGTACTTTTATAGCCTAGAAAGTTTTGCTAAGCCGGTACATCTAGCCATGAATCATAGGGCTCTTCCAAGGATTGGTCCGACCAATCACATTGATCCGTCCTTACAGAGTGTGGCTTTGACATAACCTAGCGTTAGCTTGTCTGTGTGCACTGATTTGGCCCCTTGGATTGAGCCCAGTCTATCATTCATGGCTTGACAATAAATTATTATGTTACAGTTAAAGTGTTGCTCCGGAGTGATTTCAAGCATAGTCCTATAGAACAAGCCTGCTAAATGCACTAGTTAGTGAGTGAAACAAAAGAATTTGGAACAGCAAAGACCGAACGTGAACGCAGAAGTGAACAAGCACTTTACATCGAGCCACTGGAACCTCTGATTATTCTAAACCAAAAGTAAGCGTTAGCGTTTGGTCTATGCCGTTCCAAATTCTCATTCCATGCGCCATCTAGCGCTGTTAGAAGGCTCGTGCAACAGGGCTAAGCTTGAAATTACTCCGGAGCCAGCTGTTTTATACGTTCAAAAGTTGCCAGTAACAAAAACGTCTGACTCCCTAAAAGAAATGCTTACAACATTTCAGAGAGCACATACTTAATACACGCAACTCTATGTCTAAAACAACAAAATTACATTCCACTAATGATACTACATGAACATTCTACCACATCACAGAGAAGAAGCTCTTTTCCAGATACATACCTTCAGCAGAAACTGGTAAGGCTTCTCCATATGCTGGGGCCTATTAAAGACAGGAGATAAAACAATTAATAGTACCTAAACATCCTGAGCCGAAACACCCAGTCTGAACTGATGTGTGTGTGTGTGTACTTCTCTGACCGACTGGACAACAGCATTGGCCTCCTCCTGGCTGCATTTGAAAGGACTATCACACACGGCAGCATTTTGGCTGTTTTGAAATAAACATATCCATCACATCAAAAATCTCAGGATTTCACATTCAACTACAGTCAACTACTGACCCAGACTTCTGTGTACAACAACCTGCCACTTTATGGCCACTGAAAGTGCTGACCACTTCCATAAGGAATATTGAAAGGACAATGTCTCAACAATGTGCTTCAGCAATGATATGTACAGTCGTTCTCACCAGTTTATCTCCCCAGCTTTAGCCTGCTTCTGCACTAGGGCCCTCCAGTGGTGATGGGTGGACGTTATGACCTGCACTGCAAAGTCCTGGGAACGACAAAAGACAAACAAACACCTTTTAGGTTCTAATACTCTGAACAAAAGCCTCACTCACTGACACACACACACTAATTGTTTTTGGACCTAAACAGAGGGCAAGAACAGCAGATCCAAACATTGGTCATAAGTATATTATTGAATTGGACAGGATGACCAACACAGTGTTCAACTTATCATTAGGAGTTTATGGGTATACACACACAACCGCAGTCTTCAGGATGCCTCAGAATAAAATGGTGTAATCAAAGTACTTTATGCTTGAAAAGCCTCACCTTGTCCTTAAACTGCCCACTGAACGCAAACTGATTCTCCGGCTTTCCATCTGGCACTTTGTATTTCTTAAACCAATCAACAGTGGCTTCCAGATGACCTGGCTTTTTCTTACGAACATCTGCAATACCTATGCACAGTGACAAAAGGGATATTGGTCTAATTGCACAATGGCGAAAAAAGCTTTTCTGTAATTATATACAACATAAGATGCGCTTCAAACCCACTGTTAAGCTCTGAAGCATCAGGATCCTCTGTGTTAATGGCAATGATTTTCCAATCAGTCTCTCCCTCATCGATCATCCCAAGGACTCCCAACACTTTTACCTGGATCACCTCCCCTCGAGAACACACCTACACAACACAGGTGAATGAGTGCATACGGTAGGCTCACAAATATGGCAGCTTAAGTTACATACATAAACATAATCATAGACTATATTGAATTCCAGTACAGAGAAGGATGCTGACACTCACCTTTGAGCCAATTTCACACACATCTATGGGATCATTGTCTCCACAACAGTTTGTATCTTTGTCTGTGTGACTGGGGTCCTCCCACGTCTGAATCAAAAAGAAAACACAGACACAAAGAGCAAATTTAAAATAGGAAAGGAAATGTCCATTCAACCAACTGAGAAATTGTCATCACCAAGGATTTGAACCAGAACAAAAAGGAAAGCCTATATATAACTACAGACACCATTCAGGTCCCCTACATGCTAGTGAACCGGTGACAAAGCAAACATTTACATAAATATCTACCGCCTCTGTTCTCACCTGTGGGAGGGCTCCATAGTTCCAAATGTACCCTCGGTGAGGAAACACATTGGCCACATATCTTAGCTTGCCCTTTTTCACATCTTGTTTAATTGGGTTCAAAGCTTCTTTTGTTGCAATCTGATAAAACAAATCATAAGAATAAAGTTTTTCATATTCTTAAACACATTAAGACATCCTAATGGAAACGACACAGTAAACCAAGTAAAGGCAATCTATTTATACTATACGATTTCATGATATACTTCACAAAAGCATCAATTTCACTAGCTAGACTAAGTAACTGAATAGACCTCTCAATCAAGACTGAGAGTTGGTCTCAAGTCAAGTCATTCATGTCCCATTTACGGGGGAGTAACCCTAAACAGCATGAAACTGAAGTTTCATTGCTGCAAACTCTTGGGAAATGCATCTTACATGTAAACGAGATTTAAATCCAGTTGTTTACTCAATTCAAACATCCATGGTTTTGGTTTATCCATAAACATTAACACAGATATCCCCAGTGGTTGTAAATGATAAAAAGCCCACTGCCTTGCCAGATTGGCAGTTTGGCATTATTGGTTTCTGGATTATTTGTGATAAACATGCAGGGCATATTTCCATTTTGCTTTAGGTGCATCTGGGTTGATCCAGGAACCATTTAGCAACCATTAATAATTAAACTTCACACTTCTTATAATCCTAATCCCCTCCTCCCTTGATGACAAAAGCCATGGAATAGTTTTGGGAAAGATTTGACGGATGAGAAATTGTTCATTTGTCAGTCATTTGACCAGCTCAGATTAGCATCCATTCTATTTCAAAGAAATTTGTTTAAGAACGAAAAATGCCTGAGACGCCAGGACATGTCACCAATTCTCCCAAATGGATTGCTTAATAGTAGGTGCTACAAGTTACACCTATACTGTAGTATGTTTGGCCTGACGGCTAGCCGTGGTCCTAGGATGCCACCAGCGAAGATCGAGTGTGTGTGATGTCCGCTGGCATGGATAAGGGGGAATTGACTTGTTTTACTAATGAAATGGAGGAGATGGAGGGGGAGGAAGGAAACTTTGCAAATCCATGGTGCATGACACACAGTAGTAGGCAAGTAAAAAGGGTTGGATCTCAATCCTTTGGGTTCCTCCCAAAATACATTTAATAAAACAACATTTAAATAGCATGGTGTACAGATTCATGTAGACTATACTGAAATGTCACAAGTAGAATGTAGATTATATAATGAAGCACAAGTCAAAATACATCCAATATCAAGATTACCTCCATTTTGGCATTTGACCAACGAGGCACTTCCACAACCATGTTAAACAGGGGCTGTGTAACACACAAAAAGGTTAGGTCTACATTTTCAAACATGTCAAATGACATATCATTTTTTTTTAACTTGAGTTCCTTCATGACTTCATCAAAGGTAACTGGTTACTACCTGATCAGTCTTCAGCTTCTTTGATGGTATCTCATTTTCCTGTGGTGAGACAAAAGCCTTGGCTTAAATAACCTGGAAATGTAGTCCTACTATTAACTAAAAACAAGTGTCTGACAATTTCAGCCAATTATGGACAGACCTGTTCATCTGATGCGTAAAGAGGAATGTCATGGAAAGGTGATATGTACTTTCCATCTGAGGTTTCTGAAGAGGCAAGGGATAAGTAACGTTATCAAAAACAAGGTCACATGCATTTTCAGAAAGATAGACCTATGGCTTGTTTCTTGGTTTAATATCTATAGGCCAAGTTACATTACCATTTTGACCTTTGGTCAAAAGTTAATTATTCATTGATCCTTTCATTGAAGACTTTCTCTGAAATCAAATGCACACCGTCTTAGGTAAATGTAGCAAGACATCTATTTATAACATCTTAACAATGCTAGATTCATATTGTTTCAATGCCAGGTGGAGAAATGACACAAAGTTGCATTCCACGTGGTAGCCAATTCTAATGAGTAACCTCCCTCAATTCAGTCACTGGATTTGCCATGTTAGTAGCCTAATATAAACCTTCTCACAGTTAGGATCTTGTCTTAACAAAACTCATGTGTATGTTGCACATTTCAAATCATCAGATAATGATTGAAAGCCCTGTTGTGTAACAGTTGATAGTACGAGGCTAACATTAGATCGTTTTCTCGACTGCGTGGTTGTGGCCATTTCTTGATATTCCGTTACAAGATGCCATTTCTAGTGGGATGCATTCGTCATCTCACTGAAAGCGGAGCAATGAATGAAGAACGTTTCTCTACAGCAGGCTAGTCGACTTACTAAAATAAATCCTGTAGTCTGTTGAGTTTGGTCGTCCTCTCTCTTCCGTTTGATAATGCATCATTTTTCTGAGAGAGGGGGCGATTATTCGTGAAACAACTTCGTTTTTACAAATTGTCTGTGCGTTAAAAACAGCGATCGAACACCTCACCGAAGATCGTAGTAACAAAAGCATAATTCAAGCCTTTATATGTGTCCACTCAGTTCCTGCTTTCCTGTTACAGTTTCCTCCACATGGTACTTCCCAATAGCTTCCACAAGCTTGTACTGCCACCTATCTTTACACTCTGGAACATCTTTCCAGTAGAGGAACATGGAAGACAGCGACCTTTGCCAACAGAAAATGGCTGACATCCGTCAACAAACTCAAAGGTAGCCTACCCTAGGCCCAATAAAATTGTGACATTTGTCCAATGTATATGTTCTAATCTAGAATTATCTCTGAAACTGTAGCCTACAGACTGTTCACCGGAGAAATGATCAACACATATGTTTCTCAGCATTGTCTATTCTAAGGCTTAGATGGGTTTAAAACTCAAGGTTTTAAAGGTGAGAACACTATTGTAGCCTATAGTTGCAGTGTAAATAGTGGCAAGACTATCACTGTTTGTTTTCCCTCACATCAACACAAGTGCATTAAACACTGTTGTTGCCACCAGGCTATAACTTTCAGGTTGTTTGTGTGTGTGTGTGTGTGTGTGTGTGTGTGTGTGTGTGTGTGTGTGTGTGTGTGTGTGTGTGTGTGTGTGTGTGTGTGTTTGCAGGGAGAGCTCCTTTGTTTTGGTATGGCTAGGGCCGCTGCATCACTGACTACCCCACACTGCAGGCACACTCTATTACAGTCTCAGCTTACTTGCACCCCCTGAGAGCACCATCATGGCATCATGCTGCCTCAGATTGTCTTCATAATGGTCACCATAGTAACAGGATGTCTGCGTTGTAGGCCTTCCTCTTTGTATTCCTCATTTTCAGCACATCCTGAAGAGCGTAATGGCCTAGGAGTAATTAAGCCAGCACATTCAGAAACTAGAGTCCTTATCTGCTTGCTGGGTAAATAAACATACACATTGCACGAATCCCTCCCCTTCTTTATTGTCTGCCTCACCGTTTGTTCAAACAAAATATCAGGCACAGAAAAGCTGATTGTATGTGCCACATTGCACATTACATCATTTTCTTTTTCTTCCAAAATCTTTTTATGTCACGTTTACATATAAAGTGCTGTGTGTAGTAGGCTGTAGGCCTACCTCTCAAGTGAAAGGAGAGATTTTGTGATGCCAACCAGGCCTTTCATCTAGGAATGGGTGTGACCGGCTGTTTACACTATAGTGAAGTCATGAGGGAGCATTTAGAGGTTGAACTAACATCTCAAACAACCTTCCAATGTTCGTTCCTCAGGCACAATCAAAAGTAAAGGCAGGTACAAGGTAGGTAGAATACAGAACTCTGGTGGCATGAACAGTTTATGAGCAGTTTACTATGAAACTGTGTAGTTTATTGGAACAAGTATAGCTGATCACACACGTGATCACCTCCATGGGACAGAAGGGACTGAAAACATTTCCATTCATTGAAATAATATTTTAGTTGATTTTTAGTTAATTACTTACTGTTCTATACTGTCAATCATCCTTTTCGCTTGTCTAGTCAATGTTTACATACATGTATCTGTGTCTTTAAAGAGCGTGGGACTTTGTTCAAACATCACATGTGTCACTGCTGCTACACAAAAAGGCTTTGTGGTGTTAAAAATTAATAATAATATTACCCTTTACCAAACATGGTCCTGCCATAAAACACCACTTCCCCTTTGTATGTGGCCTTCTCTGTCATTTGAAGGGGCCGTGAGTTACTTGTTGTTATAGTTCAGCAGTGTCAATATCTCAGTCCCTGATAGCAGGGCTTTGCTAGTGTTTACATTGGCTTCAGAGCATTTTATGATCCTGTTTCATGTGATGTTTCCCCCGGCCATTATTGTTCTCTACCTATGAGGTCATTGTTGATCAAACCTCTTTGGTTAGTACTGAGCTAATTTGATCCACATGACACAGTGTCCTGAACAAAATGATGAATACTTTTTTATCATTTTTAAATACTGTGGTAGTAGCCTATTTGTACTGTAACATCAGACAGAGGCATAAATTCTTTAACCACTGATGATCATTAGATACAACTAAGACAAAATTATTTTCCAAACTTGTTGCTTAATGTAGTTTTCAATATATTATATTTATATTTAATATGGTATATTCATTAAGGAATAACAGAAATGAAAAATGCACCATGTTATCTATATTCATTCAATTTTATTCCACGAGGAAAGATCCATGATAAAATCTAAGATGTAAGAGGATCTGAGCAGTGTCTGAATGTTGCTGCTTGACCTTTCACCAGAATTCACTAGAATTTACATGTCACTTTTATGCAAATGCAGATAGTACAAAAAATCTCTTAACACACACTGTTGAGTTTTTAGGTGATAAAGTCAGATGGAGGCATAATTCATTTCTACTGTCATCTTTTCTGCTGTTTCATTTATCACATTTTTTGTTGTTCCATGCTACTTTCCCTGCCTCTTTACTGTACTCTTGTCTCCATGGACATAGGTGTCCGTGGTGATGACGCATAGCAGTGCAGGAGAGGGGGGCGTGGCCCCAGGTCTTTTCTGTCACAGGTATGAGAGTGGAGGACCAGGGGGGAGGAGTTACCTGTATGGAGCAGGTTGCTAGTGTACACAGCAGCGCTGCACCTGTTGCCCTTCTCAGGCATAGACACACAGTCACTCTCTCTCTCTCCCTCCCTCTCTCTTTCTCCCTCTCTCTCCCTCCCTGGCCCAGCCGGAGAGACGACAGGAGGGGTGCGAGGGCTTCGCCATGGATCCCAAAGAAGCCAGTGGAACAGAAAAGGAGAAAGAGGAGAAGAAGGACAAGGACAAAACAATAAAAAGGAGAAGCAGGCTGTTACTCAGGTACTTGGAGAGGAGGAAAACAGACACTATCGTGGATGATGACAAAGGTGATATTAATATTGGGACGTTGGTCAGAAGAAGCCAGTCGGACAAGACAGAGTACAGTGCCAGACTCAAAGGTAAGCTACAGTATTATAGCCACAGAACATATGCTGTGCGTGGGCTGCGTTTGAGGTATAGTAAATATAACACTGCCAATGAGAATGGCTGTCATCTCAGGTTCTCTAAGTTCATTAAATGGACACCGTCTTGTTTGCCCGGCGCCTGTTGATGCTGAGCACCTGTTGGCTTGTTGTGTGGACCATGATACGATTCCTTTGGGATGATGTCATGTCACATATGCAAACCATGCTGTGGCCTCCCCGTAGCAGTGCTGCTGGGCAGGGCTGGCCGACAGGCTGGGACTAAACAAGCAGAAGTGACCTTTGATTGGAACTTCACAATGGCAAGTCTTTATACTGGCCACTAAATCATTGAGCTTATTACATAGAATCTGTACAGTGCAAGAATATAGCCAAGCTGAGCATCCATCCTAGTGATACAGTGTGATGTGTGGGTATTGCTGCAATTACAGTATTTGCTTATTCTAGTGTGCATGTTGGACAAAATGAACAGCACATGAACAGTGTCATGAAAAATACAACTTTCTCAAGTTACAAAAAGTAGGCCTCAGCATTTCAGGAAAACCTGCCATGCCTGTCTTCATTACAAAAGTCTATCACACACATTAGGAATGCAGACCTGCAGGCCAGACAGAAAGACACTGGTAGTGCTTTAAAGAGAACTATGATGGAAATCTCGTGCGACTTGTCTGCTTGGTTAATGATTCAGTGATTCAGAAAAAAAATCCTGGGATTAAGAATATAATTGTTTGACACACTTTAATAGATTACTTAATATGTTAGATGTCCCTCTGCACAGCCTTCTCCAGGTGCTGGCAACATGCAGCTTCTCATCAGGTAATCCAAAAAGTATAAAATCACCGCACACTGGAACTGAACTGGAACGTGAGCGAAACGTGTTGTTCACAGACAAAAATAAATTAGCAAAACTCAGTTCCAGTGTGCGGTGATTTTATACTTTTTGAACACTTTAATAGATTCTTTCGATCGGCTTTTCTTTTTGTGGTCTATTATCAAAATGATGTGCAAGCATATTGACAATTAAATGTCAGAGGAACCAAGTCAGCTGGCCTGTTATGTACTGTAGGTAAAATAGTGGCAGTAAACAACACATCAGCACCTTCTACAACTTTCTTGTTTTGTGTGTAAATGCAACACAATATCCCTCTCCCACACGAGGGTCTAGTTTGAGTTAGACTGACATTGTGCTTGACTCGGGTCTTACAAGCACCACAAAAGCTGGACTGACTTCTTTGAATGAGGAAATGTAGAACTTGCAGAACAGAACAATGACTTCCCTTCACGGCAGCTTGTTGGTTAGGTCATAATAATTAAAACCATATATTCTATCTGGTATGCTCTCCTTACCTGTTCAACAGGTTTCACACCTTAGTTTACAAATCAGGAGTTGTGCGTGGGTATGTGTATGCATCTTATAGGTATGTGTGCTTGATGATGACACAGGATACTTATCTCTTTCTCTGACCTTCTCAATTTCTCTTATCAATGATGGCATGTTTTTCAGACCTTGGTCAATGGGTCTTTCAGAATACAAAATTCAAATACACAATACAGTTCTGCAATGTTTCCCTACATGGTCCTGCTATTGTCATCTCAGTAGTATACACTGTATTGGAGGATTATGTGCTGATACTGAAAACCTAAGTGGAATACCTTAGGAGGAGTAAGGAATTGATTAGAGAATTGACAAAGAATTAAACCAATAAGCAGAATCGACAAGGCTATCGATGTTGATAAAATCCTGTCAGTTTAAACCCCAGACGTTACTGAGAAGTGAACCGTAAGACATTCCCACACCTGCATAGTGATTTAGTCAGACATGGATTCCTTCCCAACCACCTAGGCTTGGTTTGGTGTGTGAACATCCATTCAAGTGCCATTGTTTTGTTTTGTTTTTTTTGTAGAAAGAACTCGGTTCTCAACGTGTCACTTTTCCTCATGGTGACATGCAATCCATCTAGGTGCAGGATAGATCACTTTCAGCCAGTGAATGGCTCATATCTACTTTCACAGGAAATCTCAGTCAGTGGATGGCATTTGTGCTGCAGATTTAAAGTATAGCCTACAGATTTAAACTGCTTACAGGTTCTTTCTGGTTTTGCTGAGGTATAGAGATATATGTATTATACCACACTAAAAGATGCTGCCTGTGTGTTTCCTTTTTGTGTCCAGTTGTACAGTTGTAGCTTGAGGCGAAAGGGAGGCAGCCCACGGCAGCTTTTAAATGCTGTCTTCATTGCATGTTCTCACGGGTGGACCCTTTCACTCCTCATTGAGCCTGACTGGGATAGCTTCCAGTTGGACAGCGAACTTTCTTATTCAGAAGTTTTCCAATGTTTTTTTTTTTTTTAATTTATACTCTTTTTCTACTTCTGTCCTATTTCTTTCACATAGAATATCTGTGATGGTTGTAGTAAATGAGAGAAGTATGAAAGTATTTGGCATCCAAAGCAGTAGAAAAATGGTGCAGTCCTGTAAGGTGATATCATGAGTGGGGGTTGTAGTATCCAGTTTACCTCTGCCCGCCTCTGTGAGACTGACAGGCTTATTGTTCCTTTTCTTCATTCAGGAAAGCAAGATACTTCTGCCACCCCCCTCCAGAGTAATCAGTGAATCCTTTTTTTTACATTTTAGAGAGGAAAATAGTTGAGATTTACATTATTAATAAATCAAGAAATGATAATGGGAAGTAAACCCTGTGACAGAGCATAGCTTTAATGTGGATTGTCGAGGCTATATTTCAGGCAGAAATGTTTGCTTTTGATTGAGTCTCTTTGTTGATGCTTATGACTGCTTAGCTACGTCATAGCTACAGCATGAGGGAGCAACTTAAGATATCTCCAAACATTAGGCTGTGTTTGACAGTTTAGAGAGAGAGTGTGTGTGTGTGTGTGTGCTTGTGCTTATTGGATGTGGGTGTGGCATGGACTTGTCAGACACCAGCTGAAGCAACTGGAATGTCTTTGCAGTGCCATGACATTACATCACCACGGTGATGACTTCTGTAACCTGACACCAGGGCATGTCTGCCTCTCTCTCTCTCTCTCTCTCTCTCTCTCTCTCTCTCTCTCTCTCTCTCTCTCTCTCTCTCTCTGTGAGAGGAGGAAGTGAGGCGATTAGGTGGTGCGGAAACATCACTCTTCCCTGAACACACGCTCAGACCTCGTCTCAAATGCAAAGTGCAGGCAGCGAGAGACAGATTAGCCGCTCTGAGCGATAAAAAGAGGGGGAGGGAAAAAAAAACTGAGTGAACCTGACTGAAATTCTAATGAAGGTGGCTGGCATCCAGTCAAAGTCATTAGATCTGTGTATCCACGGGCTGCAGTCTGGGTGCGTGTCAGGCAAACAGAGCTAGATTTATGTGCTCTTCCACATCTATCCACCGCGCCTTACAAGATGCAGATTTTGTTCATTATATACTGTAAATTCACACACATTCTGTAGGTATCATGATGTGTGTGTGTGTGTGTGTGATTTTAATTTCTCCCCTGCATTTTTTGTTAGTATGCTCATTATCATGTAATATTAATTCAAAAAACATGCACACAGGTATCTGTTTTTTTTTTTTTTGTATTAATATGCTTTTAATGTCCACAGATGAAAAAATCCAACAATCTGTATTTTTATTTCCTTATTTATGTCATGATTCTCATCATTCATTGTATACCTATTATATCCCATCAGAGAAAATGGCTCCTCACGACCTCTCGTCCCCATCATCTCCTGCACTTGACCCTGAGGAGATTCGGCAGAGGAAGATGGCCAAGAGGGCCAAGGTTATTAATGAGTTGGTGAAAACTGAAAATGACTTCCTGACCGACCTGGAATTGTGCATCAGAGAGGTGCTGCAACCTCTTCGAGTAGCGCAGGTACAGAAGCCTTGACCTCACAGGAGAAAATAATGCATCATATTTGAACCCATAATGCTGGAGTGGGGAACATCTAGCCTGCCACAGCCTTTTGAGCCGGCCCGTAGAGGCAAGGCGGTTTGGCTGAGATTTTTTCTTTTTTCTTTTTCAGAAATCCTAAAATGAAATGTTAACAAGCAAATTACAAGCATAGGCGATTACTTTTGCTTGAAATAAAGTATAAAAATATTGAAAATCGGTGCCCTCGCTAGAGATGTTCTCACATGTAGGCTAATACAATAATCAGTTAATAAACCAGAGACTCACTCAATATGCTCAGCTCTGCGGAAGAAAAGTTTCTACATCCCTAATGCTTAATTTTATAGGATCATTCTTATTTTCAAGAACTTGATGAGATCAATGTTCAGGCTAAAAATGAAAACGATAATGAATCATATTTCACACAAGCATTCTAATTGATGTGTGGAGCCAGTGTTTCTGAGGAGAGGCTTCTGTTATATTTCCTGATACTGTACGCCTGAACTGCAGGTAGTGGATGTGGACCGCCTGTTCACCAACATGGAGTCGGTATGTGCTGTCTCAGCTGAGTTACTACATCGACTGCAAGAGGCCACAGCGGAGCCGGACCCTGAGGCCATACTCACAGGTAACCGCCCACCAGTCACACACTCACAGTTATAACAGCAGTTTTCTTCCCTGGGGTCGTCTTCAGCACTGCTGGATAAGGTGTAAGGTCACTGAGCTATCTCTCAGTTCACACGTTTGCTAAGGGGTCAAGTATTCAGTGTAATAAAATGGTACTACCACGTCGATATGACACACATGTCTAATGTGTTGGGAGTTTCACACGTTCTGTTTTGTTGTGTGTTCACACATAAGGAGAGGTTTTCATCCAGGCCAAAGCTGTGGTAGAAGAAGTCTACAAAATATACTGCTACCATCATGATGATGCCAACACCTTGCTCAAGTCTTATGAAAAGGAGAAGGAGATTCAGCAGCACTTCTGCACATGTATCACGTCACTGAAGTAAATACTGATATTTTCATCATTTCAATCTCATTATCAGGCTTTTAAACATCATCGCTCAGACTAATATTCACTGTTTATGATTTTACTTTACAGGAAGATATACGCACAAGAGTAAGTACACATTCTTACCAATAATTCAACATATTTGTATGACAAAGATCCTTCACATTAGGTGTGAATATATTCCTTTGGATATCTCTATGCAGGGTTGTTCTCATAAATATCTACTTGGTACTATATGTGGTTGGTTCTGACCTCTCCTGATATTGTATTTCCACAGAGGAAAGTCCAATTTGCTGGACATGGGTTCCCTTCTGATCAAGCCGGTCCAGCGCATCATGAAATATCCCCTGTTATTGGCGGAGCTATGGCACGCCACGCCTGAAGACCACCCTGACCATCCGCCACTGCAGGAGGCCCTCGCTACAGCCAAGATCATTAACTTAAACATCAACGAGTTCAAGCGAAGGAAAGACATTGGTGAGAATGTGGACAGCAGACAGACATGCTTATAAGGACATCAGAGACAATGACAAATTCCAATTATTTTATCAGTACTGTCCTCTGTCATAACCTTCTTACATAAATGTGCCACTGATGAATGAGAAGGAGTGTAATGTGTTCTATCTCTATGGTTACTAGTGATGAAGTACAAAAGGAGTGATGAGGAAGGCGGCACCCTGAAGAAGCTGAACAAGTTCAGCATCCACTCCATCAGGAAGAAGTCAGATAGGCTGACAGGCTACCTGAAGTTCCTCACAGGGGTGGAGCCACAGGTGCTGATTAAAACACTGAAGTTTCTGTAGTCTTTGCTGATCTGAATTTGTATGTTGTTAATACTCAAGGATGTATTTGGTTGAAATGTCATGGGAGACACAGGTTTGTGTTATATCAGAAGAATGTTGTCAATGTCAATCAATGCAATTTTTGTGTGCAGGTTCGAGATGAGCTATTTGATAAGGAGGAGAAGTTGTTTCGGAACCTGGAGAAGGCTGTGAGACTGCTGGTCAAGAATGTCCAGTATTATTTGCAGCAGGCACAGGTAATTTCTTTTGTAACCACTCAACATAAGGACAACCAGATGCTACAATGAGTGGACTGCAGTCCAGATATGTCACATTTTAAGCAACAAACAGGAAAACATAATGATGACACCTGCACTGTACCTGTTGGGCTGCTGAAATCATGTCTAGGATAAGAAGGAACCCTATGTCTGTACATAATCATCTTAATACATTTGACTCTGAATTGTCACCTTTGTTTTGTCTAGTCTTACTCACATTTTCCTGCCTGTTATGTTCCTGAAATGACCATAAATATACCATTAAAAAAGCAATTAAAAAATCCAGAATTATTAAAAAAATATATATTTATATTTTTTTACAGTTTACACTACATGCCAATCTTTTGGGGGTCATAACATCTCCTTGCTGTTCTCTTTTAGGAAATGGTATCTGTGACTGCACAGAATGCACAAGATCTTGAAAAGATTATGAAGAATAACGACCTTATAGACACCAATGGATTTCACAGAACAAAGAATGATACTACTACGTTAGACCCTTACAAGCACTTTGTGAGTTGTTTTGCTCTTGCAGTATATGATATAAGAACACATATCTCTTCATTAATTTTCTCTTCTCTGTTGGCTGCACTTGCTTCTTTCTTTTTCACTTCACTTTTTTAAAATATGTACACTTTTACCGCCTGCCATCACCTCGGCCTATGTGCGTCTGCCTGTTGCTGTTTGTAATGACTCTAGCTACACACATGGATGGTCTTCTGTTTATCTGACTTCATCAAAATTTTAGATTTTTTAAGACTGTCATCTCAGCTGATTACAGCTGATTACTGACTATTGTGACTAAAAATTAATTATTTTGACCGTGCTTGATGTCTTGACTGCTTGTGTGTTTCTGTATGTCTCTCCTCCACAGACAGATAGGCTGGATCGTCTGGTGTTGGCCCCGTTGACCTCCCTTCAGAGCATGTTTGCATCCCCGCAAAAGCTCATCCAGAAGCGGTACGACAAGCTGCTCGACTACTGCAGCCGTCTAGAGACACGGTCCTCCTCCTCTTCCTCCTCCTCCTCCCCGGCTTCTTCCTCATCTCCCTCACCCTCTGACGAGTCATGCCTGGCGGGCCGAGACTACCAGGCCCTCAATGCCCAGCTGGTGGAGGAACTCCAGAGGTTCAACAACGCCGCCTGCAGCATCGTGATCAACTGCCTTATCTTCCTGGTGGCCCTACTACAGCAGCTGATGGAGTTAGCCATGCAGAAATGCCCCTCCATCCACCAGCTCCCGGTTAGCATCTGACATTTAGACAAGCTAATGAAATATTAACACTAGGTCAGACTTATTTAACTATAAAATGATGAGGAGGATACATTTTACAGTTGGAACACCAAATTATAAGAGAAAAATAGAGAACTCTTTACTCATCAGTTTAATATTTAAATAATAGAGGCAGCGTGTTCACTTTGTTACATGTTTTTAGACTGAATCATCTAATGAAATGTTTTCCATAACTATTTTTAGGCTCCTTTATCAAACATCAATGAAGTCCAAAACAGTATCATGGAGGAGCTGAGCAACTATGCTTTCGTCAAGGATAATGCACAGCGCTTGATGGAGCGAAAAGTGAGCTTTGAGAAACGAGAGAAGAAAACAGTGGTAAGTTTAGTAAGTTGGCAATATCAACAACAACCCAAACAGTAGTAAACAGATACAGTAGATTTTCTTTATTACTCCCATGTGAGAGGGGAGCCACAGTAAGTGTCATGCATGGTAACACCCAGTACAGGGATTTTACACTGACTGGATAATCACTCTCTTTAATAAAAACTCATGAGGTCCCCTCATCCCTCCCTTACTTTGGCTAGCTCCTTTTAATTGTATCTAATTCTAATCTAATAATAAGTTTACTTAAGTAGAATGTTGACATCTCATTAGTGACAGCAAAGTTCAGTGCAGTGATTAAAGTCGGGCCCTGGTTACTTGTCTTTCATACTTGGTACTTGTGGCCCTAGATGGCACAAGTCTGTAGAGATGCCCCACACAGAGGGCGCTGGTCAGCAAGTGACCCTGCCCATTCAGAGCACTGATGACTGGGCTTCTTCTCTCCAATCCCCACAGGCCCCAGAGATCCAGCGTCAGGAGGAAGGACACAGGGCCCGGCTGCTGGAGGGGTACGGCACTGAGCAGCTCTACCAGCTAAAGCGCAACTGCAACGCTTGTCAAGAGCGGGATGTAAGCCTGCTGGAGGGAGAGCTGGTGGCCTTGCTAGAGGATCACGACCCACTGGGGAGCAGTAGCCGCTGGCTAGTCGACACAGGCAGTAAGTGTGTGTGTATGAGCATGTTTATGAGGTGTATGTGTGTGTGTATAAACAAGAGCACAGGGAGGGAAAGAGTATATTGATGTACTGTATGTCAGATGAAACGTGTGCTACAACAAACATTGTGGCATCTGCATTTGAGATTGTATGTGTGTGGTGTATGACCATCCATGTCAGTGCAAAGAGTCCCTATAGATAACAAGTCAGTGTTCCATTAGGATGCTGTGACTTCCACTGAGTGATATATCCGAATCAATCTGAATCTTGTATCTAACAAAGTACTCATTTCAAAACAATTTAATGTCCACCTTCCGTGTTAGAATTTTATTGAGTTAATTACTTAGTCACACTATAGTATTTATTTATATATTTTAATCATTGTGCGAGACATTCAGGAGTGTCACTTAAGGAACAGCTTACTACTCATGTAGTGGAACACACTGGAAAAATCCCAGAAGGCATTGCAATGTCACAGTTCTTCGAACTAGCCCTCCACCTGTCCCCTGAGGCCTGTTGCCTCACAACAAGGGCTGCCTGGTGTTTGTAACTATGCTGTGATCCATGCCATGAGCAACAGCACCCGCATCAACACAGCCCGTCTTGTTGTGTAAAACTCTCTCAGGCAATGGAAAACAGGCCTAGGAAAATATTTGGTGTTACACACACACACACACAGCTGATGACAAACCAATATGTGTGTTGTTTAGGAGGCAGTGTGAGCGTGCACGTCTGCACATGCTATTCAAATGAGCTATTAGAGATGAGTTGAGACTTTCAAGTTGAGACATAACTGTTTAACCGCATTCAAGAACTCAGAACTCTGAAATAAGATAGCAAACTTTCATCCTGCATCCCTACTACTGTGCTATCCCAGTCTCCATCTGTTGACACTGATCCCCTCTAAGCTGATCTGGGATCACCTTTTTTCTTACAAAGCTGCCATTCACCCCCAACACACACACACACACACACACACACACACACACACACACACACACACACACACACACACACATACCTCTCCATGTGGTTTAGGTGTGAGCTCTGGTTTCCCCCTCTACACTCCTAACAGACAGAGGTCTCTTTGTGTGTGTGTGTCAGGTACGCAGGGCTACGTGTACTCTTCCTTCCTGAAAGCCTACAACCCCCAGAGGGAGCAGACGAGGGCACAGGCCGAGCAGACGGACGACTTTGACAACCTGAGCCTGTTTGTGTCGGGGAGCAACAGCAGCAGCCTTCGCAGTTATAGCCTACATGCCTCTGACAGCACATCCACCCTCTCTGGCCTGCAGGGGGAGCCAGACAGCCCTGAGGATAATGACACTGGCGAAGAGCAGCAGGTAAGGCTATGGCAAACCATCAGTGGAGAAACTGATGCATTTCAAACAGTGGTATGTGCCTATGTGTCAGAATCAGTGCTTGAGGAATATAGTAATATTATATGTATATGATGTAATGTGAGCTTGACTTGTTTCATGGACTCATTTAAAGAATGCTTTGGAACGACTCTGCTACAGTTACATGCCACATGACCACACAAGCTTGACATGGAAACAAACTTGGTCACCAAAAATGGTCTAAACCACATACTATCTGAAAGAATTAGGAATATTCTGATAAATGTCATATAGGTGACTATAATGACAGTGCCACAGGGCAGGAAGAAAGTTTTTTTTTTCTTGTAGAAGCAGAGACGGTTATATAGTAGGACTTTGGTAGAAGTATTAACCTGTCCCTGTGTTCCTTAAATGGCTACAGATGGAAAAACAGTGCCATCTGTTGGTCATCTTTCATAGTCATAAAGATATGACCAACACATGTCCAGTGAAGAGTCAATATTTTTACCCTAAACAACACTTTGCTTTGCCTTTGCAGTTCTATGCAGTGTATGCTTTCCGTGCACGTAGCGATCAGGAGCTGACCCTTCAGGAGTACCAGCATGTCCGCATCCTCCAGTTTAATGACCTGGGAGGCAACAAGGATTGGTGGCTTGCTGAGTCCAATGGCCAAAAGGGCTATGTTCCAGCTAACTACCTTGGAAAGATGTCATATGCTTAGATGGAGCTGCAATAAGCATTTCTTTCTTTTTAGTCCACATGACTGAAGGACTGGTCAGTATGAAGGGATGAAATGCCCAATGGACAGTGCATTTCCGTTGTGAAATCAAGCCTTGCACTAAATCATTTCCTGACGTGCTAAGCACTTTCTGCAGACTCAGTGTTGAATGAAGAAGTGTGTCATCAACTGTCTTGTTATTGTTATACAAATGTAATATATGCATATAAATATATTGAAAGTTTTTATAAGACATATATTGACCGAGATAAAAATCTAAATATGGTAACACTTTTACAGAGATCTACATTTCATTTCTTTATGATGAATAAAAACGTAATGATTCAACAAAATCTATCTGTTTTTTTACTGATTTGGAAAAAAAAACTCTGCAGTTCTGGTAAAAGGGTGTAGATGTTTGACCTGAACAGACGATGGAATTCCAATCTACATACTCTAAATCACTGTAAATCAAGGGAGGTCAAAATTTTCTCTTTGTGGGCAACATTTCTGAGCAGATCTTTTTGATGGAAAACAGGCTTGTAGTTGTATCCATGGCTGTAGTGTTCAGAATCACTGTTACAATGCCGAGGCCATGACGATATGTTTAACAGTTGGCGACATTACATTTTGTTTCTAGACCTCCATGGCCGACTGCTTGAAAGAAAGGCTGCAATTGACCCCAAGGCCTTAGTTTGGCCCCCTTTGTAAATTCTTAAAACTGCCAAAAAGGTTATGTTTTCCTTGGTGTTGTTTTGTTTGTCTGCCTGTTTGTTTTTATGTGCAAAAAAGAACATGGGTACTAGGACAATGATGGGTATTATGTGAAATAAACAGATGGCAGAGTTCTGCTCTCTCCAATAGCTTTTCCAGTTCAAGATGTTTCTGAGTGCAGAAGATTTTTAAGAGTTTTTTTTACAATGTCAAGATTTTTTTGCTTTTCTATGAGAACAGGAAGAAAGACTTCATTAATAAAAGGACATCAAGCAGATCCCATTATTAACTAAGCTCCCTTAACAGTCTTTAAATTTTTACTTAAAACATCCTAAATTCAGTTTTTTGTTCTAAAACCAGAGAAAATGAATCAGTGATTATAACAGTGAGTTATGTTGACTGACAATTCAGTAAATGCAATTACATGCATTCAGTTACATTCTACATCAGGGGCTGCATTCCCAAAGAATCTTCAAGCTAAAGTTGCTCAACAGGAGAATTTAGAAATAAAAATAATGGCCATGCCAATTGCAATTTAAGACTCTTAATTGAAAAGAAAAGTAGTGGCAAAAGGAGCACCTAAGAATAAACAGCTTACAGGTAGACTTCTAACCCATTCCCAGACCAATTCATAAAACATCAGGAGGCAGTGGTTTGCATGTACCACCTCCACCTCTCCAAATCTTTTTTACATGTTATATATTTGAGATATCTAATGAATCACCATAACGGTGCAGCTTGGGATACAGATGCCACCAACATCCAAAACCCTTGTCAAAATATACAGTATATATTCTTCCTTCATAACCAAATACTACTTCACTCATCAACCAAGTGACCTTGGCCATAGCAATGGAGCTTTTAATCTCTTATCCTATGAGACAATTGTTCTTCCCATCTAGAAGTTAGTTTCAGCTGCTTTGTGAACAGATTTTTAGAAGAAAATGTTTTGTTTGCAACATTTAGAATGATTTAGAGCTATTATAGGCCACGCTAAGATTCTCTGTACATACGCTCCCAGGGGGACATTGTTGTCTTGTAAGCTTTGTTCATTTGTGAGGAAGCCATAGGAGTCTTCATTTGCGCCATAATGAGCCATTTAACCAAGTGACCACAAAGCTGTTATATTGGCTTAAAAATGGCATGAAATCCTGCCAACACAAAACACACAAATCTTATACTTAAAAAATGTTATTTATTAAATGTCCTTAAAAACAAATTTTCAGTGATCCACGGAGACAGATCGAGGCAAAATACCATACAATAGTCCATGCTACTCCAGGAACATTTATTCAGTATCTTAGAGGAGAAATACGGTGTGAACAATCCATAGCCCTGCTGTTCGAGGTTAACAAGTGCTGTCCATGCTAGAACTGCCAGCCAACGTAACCAAGAATGGGACATAAGACAATGAAACTAAAAGTGAGTTCTTGTTCCCCAGTCATCTAGTGTATGCTGCCAATTCATTATTTAGTCCATGTTGAACTAACAAATTCTCTACCCTACCAAGAGCACTTAGAGAACTTGAACAACAGGGATGTGGATTGATTTGCACCGGATTTCTCCTCAAATGCAATTAGATGTTAAACGGTAATGTCTCATCCCAATAGCCTGGCACCCTGTCAACCTCAACATCACCCTTCTCACTTCTTCAGCTTCTTCTGAGCCGCTTTCTTCTTCACCATCTGCAGCCTCTTCATGGCCTGGAGTTGAGACTCCTGAGACGTTGGCGTTTTCCCATCGGCTGAGGACTTTGCCCCATTGTTGCTATTGTTGTTCCCGCTCCCGTTGCCTCCCCCGTTATTCCCTGAGCCTCCGTTCCCTCCGAGGCTGGCGCTGCCACTAGAGGTGGAGGTGGAGGAGGAGGAGGAGGCCCCTGGGGATGAAGACCCAGCCACAGTCACCTTTCCCAGGCTGTCCCCGCTGGAGGAGCGGCTCAGTACCTGTTTACCTAGTGTCAAGGGTGGGGGTGGCTTCAGGGATGATGTGCTAGAACCATTGTTCCCATTATTGTTGCTTCCAGGACTGCCAGATGTTTTGGTGCCCATGCCTGATTTGCCACTGGCCATACTAGACAAGCCTGCAGGCTTATTAGTGCCAGAAGAGGGAGGGGTGGATTTACCACTGGCACTCTGGGTGGAAGTGCCCAACTTTGTGTTAGAGGAGCCAGCAGTGGAGGTCTTGGTAAAAGCTGCCCACCCAGTTAAGCCACTTGATTGTGCAGATCCACCGCTTGCAGTGCTGGATGATGCTGCTGCCGAAGTCTAAAGAAAAGTGTATTGGATGGTGTTATGAATGGACGACAGCTCACAACTTCAAACTGATATTTATAACAGTCAGCAGAGAGGAGACCTGTGAACTGTTTCCCAAAAGCATGCTAACTGGTTAGCAACTATGCTCTTGGGAAACAGAAGCCTTCTCAGTGTATCTGCACCTGAACTTACCTTTACTTCTGCTCTCTTGAAGGCCTGGAATGTGCTGGTGGTTTCTACTTTGGCCTTTACCTCAGGTTTCTTTACTAGGGAGTCTTTCACAACAGGGGCTGCAGATGATGTCATGGTAGGAGATGGCTTCTGAGTTTTCTGTGCCTGTTGACAATTACAATATACCAGGGCAAGTACATCCAAAAAGTGTATCTAATATAAAAATGAGAGAGAGGGGAAGTTTTAATGTAGACTATATCTTACCATGCGCTTCATCTGCCTGGTGCAACGTGCACAGTACCACACCAATCGTGGATCATTAACATCCTTGTCAGTGACTTGTGGTTTGTGGCAGTCCTGATGATATAAGTTGTGGCATTCTTGACATTCCACTAGCTGATTACCTGAAGTGACTGTCATTTGTCTACATAAAAAGAAACAAAATCAACATGTATAGCACCTTCATGTATAACCTTTAAAGGATTTCAAACCTAATGCATTGCATTATTTTGCGGAAACATGCCTGCACACAACACAAGCGAGGCCCATCTGCATGGCAAAGATATCAGCACTGGTCTCATCAAGGCCGGAGAGGTCAGGCAGACTCAGTTCCTTGCTGGCTGGAACGGTGATTGGGGAAGAGCGGTTCTCCACAGGTTTCTCTATCCGGGCTTTCTTTGGTGGGTCAGGAACATCCGGTAAATCAGTAACTCTAACCTACAGAATCAAAAACACAAGTTAATTCTCTCAAATAAAGGTCGACCACACTCCTGGTGAACACAAAACTAGCAACAGAAAGGCTTCCTAGGATATCAGGATTTTATAGCTCATGTTTATCTTCAGAAACATACCTTTTCACTGGGCCTTTTTTCAACATCCTTTTTACTCTTTTCTGAACTGCTTGATTTGCTGCTACTGCTGCTGGAGGATGAGGAGCTGGAGGAGGACTTGGAGTCCTGTTTAATTAATGTTACCTTGGGTCCCGGGACCTTAGGAACCTCAACTTCCTGCAACAAATCAACAACATTGGGCTCAAATGAAAGTGAAAGATGGCTGAATTTCATTTCATTGGAAGGAAGAATGACGGAAAAACCTTCTGTAATGCCCGGTAGGTCGAGTCGCTCCCTCTTGATAATGATTCGTCAAGTAATGCCTTTAACTTTTCGGCAGAGTCTTTACTTTTCGAATGCAGGTATCCCAGCCCTTTCAAGAAGATGGGGTCTAGCTCAAGACTAACTGTTCCAGCCATTATTTAGGCCTTCCTGAGGGTAAATAGAAAATAGCAATTGCACATGGAAAAATTATATATATATGAATCCAATCACAAACTACGCGAATTGATGGAGCCTGGACCTACACAATTATTGGATACTGACGTCTTTCGTCTACAACTGTCATGAAATACTAAGATCACCCTTGAGAACAACAATAAGTCAGATGAAATTACGTTATCATTAGAGGGAAGTACACACAGCTAACTATGGTTATTTTTCGCCGGTATCTTACCTATGTGGCTATATTTTTAGGGTTATAAAATATTCGGCTACCACACGAACAAAGGCAATGTCACGGATTTTGATAATGTGCCAATGATAACATTACAACACAAAATCACAATGAACTGTATCGTTACAGTAGTATCGATAGACTACTTCCAAGCTAGCCAGCTAGTTCGCCGCCAGACGTCACCGGTGCTGTCCAGCCTTTAAATCCTCCAGTGGAAACACGACCTTATTCAGAATTTCATTAACTTTCGGAGGTTATTACTGTTTCTGATACTTTACATGCATATAGAACAGATATGATGTGAACAATATTTTATTATGCTTAATCAACATTCACGTGCGGGCTACAATTTAGCGCTGAATTGATATCAGAAAAAGATTGTATCCCACCGGCTAGTTTTCAGTGTTACACGAGGAACGTTGGGTATGTTCGCAGTAGCGATTGGTTGCGCTGGCTAGTACTTTGCACAGTTGGGAACAGAGCCGTTTATCATCATATGCAGTGCAGTGATCACATTTGTATCACCTTGCTATTCGGCTCGGCACATTAGTTTAAAATAGACTTAGAAGTTATGACACCAAAACACTGCATCGAATTACACAACAATGCAATGTTACAATATTTCAAAAGAGTTCAAAATATTGCATTTCTGCAGTGACGGGTTGAGGAATGCCTACAAGTCTAATCTATCCAACATATTGCATTCAGTCTATAATTTGTAAATCATGCTTCCAAAAATGTTAATAAAAAACCCTGCTTCATAACTTATAGGGGGTTTGGACTTTGAGGTATTGAGAAAGCTTTACAGGGAGCACTTATTATGAGCAAGGGGTAAGGAAAAGTTCCCTTGGCCCTACCTTGGGCAGATGCCCAACTCAAACGCCAGGGGCCCAGTACAGTCAGTTTAGTGATAGACCACCCATTGTGGTTGGACAGTTTAGGATTGCCAACCAAAACTGTTGAGTCAAGTGGGGGTAACGTTAGCATTTAGGTAGAGTCATAAGGCCATTCATAAGATGTGAAAAGAAGGCAGTGGGTGGACGGAAGACTTGACACTCAGCAGAGTTGATCACTATTATGAAGACTTAACCCCGTGTACAGCATGATGTGAGATTTATGGCAGAGCAACAGTAGGCTATAGCAGCATAACTAAGGTATGGTGCATGCATGGTAGCTCAGCACCACAGAGGGGATGGTCAGTGGCCCCAGGGTGAAGGCAATAGGCAACCTGAACCCATCCAAGTGTCTTTGAGCAAGATACTGAACCTCAAACTACTCACTGCAATACTGACGAGTTGGCCTAGTCTGAGAGTGTCCACCTCTTGATCGGGAAATCAAGAGTTCGACTTGCGGTTGGGCTATACATCATCATAAAAATGACACCTACTGCCTCTAGCCTGGCACTCATATATCTAGATGGTTTGAAGTTAACATACGGGACTACCAAAGGACTAAGCCCCCACTGTAGTCATACTGCACAGCCATGTGGCCTAGGAGAGAGGCACCCTCCAATGCTCCACATATGCAGGTCGGATTTAACTTTTAACGAAGGATCTGAGTGCACCCAGCCAAGTGGTGGAAGTGGAGGTTACAGACCTCCTGATGATTTGTAATTTGAGTAACTTAATTAGCCTGGCGAATGCAGAGTGAAATGAAATAAGCGAGCAAAGGAGCATGGGAATTCCCAGGCTATAACTTAATCGCAATTCACTCTTTAACGCTTACTTGACTCTAGTATGGGTCTGAAAAAACTACAGTATTGTACTTACTTGGTTCTCCAGCAGAATACTGTGGAGGTGTCACAGACTAACAAACAATCAGCGAAGAGGAGTGCATATACCCAATGCCTATAACCCTAAGCCAGGGGTAACTTAATAGCAGGTGCCATAAGAATAAATGACAAATGAAAGGACTGTAGGCCTAGTCAGAGAGGCATTATCCAATATATCCACTTTAAAATTAAATAAATAAACTATTTTGTCTCCTTTACAATATCTTGTTTGTAGTATACAAAATACACCAACTTAGAACTCACCAACAGGTCAGATATCCAAAACTGTTTTGGAAACATCATAATCATCTAGGGTTTACACCACAGTCCCTGATCAGCTGTGCCTACACGGGGATTCGAGCCCTAGATTGCAGGGGTAAAACAATAAAATTGGGGCTATCACTTTAAATCGCAATCTCTGAAACAGCAGAGATCATAAAGTCATACGAGCCTATCAGTGTCGGAGAAAGGCGTCAGACATAAATAGACCACGAGTAAAATATTCAGCTGACTGAATCATTGCGTTTGTCGTAATTAATTTTTTCACAGTGAACACAATTTTTTTTCCAATTAGATACATCCTCAATAAGGTAAGTGTACTTTGTGAACATGCCTTCACCTAGTTAGCATGCAAAAGATGGCAGCAAGTTAGCATGAGTAACGTTAGCTTAAAATTGCCACCTTGGATTTCATTAACAAAACCAATATATTCCTTGTTATTACTTATTCTCCATTGTACCTGTCTGAATGCATTTAGGTGTCAGATACATTGTAATATTATCACACGTGGAGGCTTGTCGCTTTGCACGTCACTGGGTCTGTCGCATGTTGGCCTTGTTTGGGTGCCTAGCTGAAGGCTACCGGTAAGATAGCCTGATGGGGAGGTGATTACGCGAAGCTAGTTTGCTAACGTTACTGGTCTTGGAAAAAACTGACCTCACGAAATAAAACTGAAAGGGAACCAAGTGTCTTTTTCAGTTTGAGTTTGATGTAAAAGTCTGCTGCGCACGTAGTAGTTCTGTGCTTCCATAAATACTCCAGGACGCTCATCTTCATACTTTGCGCGAGGTAAAGCTAACGTAAGAACAAATCAAATGTCTGCTGTCCTCTGCAATAAAGCAAATATAAAGATGACCTCAATGTGTAACGTGACTTTTATGATGAATAATAGAGTTTTAGCCCTCGCGTGGGGTATATCGGCAACGTTGTGTCTGTTAATGGCAATTTTCGCATCTTGAGTGTTTTTCGGTCAAATTTGACGTAACGTTATGCATCCACTGTTTTGTAGTTAGCTCAGCTCTCGTTGTTATCATTCTTACCATTTGTACACGATGCATATGACCAGTAAAATAGTAACGTTATGTTGACCTCCAATACTTAACCTACGCGTATATTTAGATGGCTATCTTGGCGTCTTGCATTGGTCGTCTGTGCACATTCGACAGTAGGTGCACAGATATTGCAGGAACAGCGGTGGTGCCTGCTGGAAAAAGCAACGACGCCATAAGTGCACATGCTAAACATTTCCATTTAGTGTCTATGAAAACCTCGAATTTGTTGTGGAAGCCGTGAATTGCTTGGGTTAAGAGGAAAAGGGTAGAAGTTTTTCTTGCGAAAAATGTAACGTTTGGGTCAAGAAACTTGAAAACTAATTGGTAGCCTTAGCTGGCGTTAACTTAGCCATGCGATGGCTATGCTAAAGGTGTCATCTACTGCAAACTGGTTCTCGACATCTTTTTTTGCCCAGGATGTGTGCATAATGTAAGCATCCCGTAGCTGCCACGGCCATGTGTTTTGTTGCTTGGTTAAAAGTTGAACAGGTACTCTGAAGGAGGAGGGCATCTAGGGGGGAAAACATTGAGCCTCTTCGGATGTGTTGAATATTCTGTGGCTTCAGTCTTAAATTGTTATGGAATGGAGCTGCTGTAGGCCTATCCAGTATAGTGAGGAAATTGCACTGCAGTCTTGGATGATCAAGATTCTCATTCATTCTTTGTTTGTGTTTTATTTTAGTAATTCTAAGTGTTGACCAAAGAAATGGTGATGGAGAAGCCAAGTCCCCTGCTTGTAGGGCGGGAGTTTGTGAGGCAGTATTACACACTTCTAAATAAAGCACCAGACTTCCTCCACAGGTATGTGACAAGTGCCATGCTTCTGTTTCTGTATTTCTTATCTGTATTCCTTACTTCAATAGAAATGTCATAGTAATCTGTCCTTTAATCTGTCAGGTTCTATGGAAGACACTCATCATATGTGCATGGTGGTTTGGACTCCAATGGAAAGTTGGAAGAGGCGGTGTATGGGCAGGCCGTATGTATCTTTAGGTCATCCAGACAATCGGTTATGTTCCATTAGTTTGTTTCTAGGTTTTAAAATCTTTTCATGATATTCCATTTTTTTTCAGGAAATTCACAAGAAAGTCATGTCACTACAGTTCAGTGAATGCCACACAAAAATAAGGCATGTTGATGCCCATGCCACACTGGATGATGGGGTGGTGGTCCAGGTGTTGGGGGAGCTGTCAAACAATGGGCAACCCATGAGGAAGTTCATGCAGACCTTTGTACTTGCTCCAGAGGTAAAAGCCCCTTTAGGAAGATTGAAGTGAGAAATATAACTGCAAATTTGTTGATGTAGGGGAGAGTATTTTCTGTACTTTTAACTGGAAATGGGTAAAATTATATCAATGGTTTGGTTGTGACTTTTGTTATTATTTTTACAGGGTTCTGTGGCTAATAAATTCTACGTACACAATGACATTTTCCGGTATGAAGATGAAGTCTTTGGAGATTCTGAGGCGGAACTTGATGATGGTAAGTGATATTTAGTTGGATTTGTACTGTGTGTGTGTATATACATATGGAATGATTTATAATTTGAGAAAAAAAAATGCCTACAGAATCAGAAGAGGAAATGGAGGAGGAGACTGAAGAGAGGCAACTCTCTCCAGAACCTGCTCCGGAGAATTCTAACAACTCCAGCTACTATGAGCCACATCATGTTAGGTGAGCTGCACAGCTGACAAAATGGTGATGCAATAGTGGTTTCTGCTGGTACGCATGCATGCATGCTGTCTCCATTACATATGTTGTATTCTTTCCCAGTAATGGTGTTGAGGAGACAATTGAGGAACCAGCGCCTGAACCGGAGCCAGAGGTAGAACCTGAGCCCAAGGCTGAGGCCCTGAAGGCAGAGATGGAGGAAAAGGTTCTGGAGGAGATTGAGGAGAAGACACCCTCTCCTGTACCTGAGGAAGTCTCAGCCAACACACAAGAGGCCCCCAAAGTGAGACACCATTTCAATAAAACTGAGAAAAACAAAAACAAAAAAAACTTAAAGCTAAACTCTCTCTCTCTCTCTCTCTCTCTCTCTCTCTCTCTCTCTCTCTCTCTCTCTCTCTCTCTCTCTCTCTCTCTCTCTCTCTCTCTCTCTCTCTCTCTCTCTCTCTCTCCCTCCCTCCTTTTCTTTTCTTTTCCTTTCTTTCTTTCTTAAATGGTCATGTTTTGCAGACATTCTCCTGGGCCTCCGTGACCAGTAAAAACCTTCCGCCAAGTGGTTCAGTTACAACTGGTGTGACACCCCATGTTGTTAAAGCACCTAGCTCACAGGTATAAGTCTTGCATTCACAATATTTGTCTTGATAATTTGTCTGTTTAGTCTTTAGGAATGTCATCTATTTGATGTCAATGATGTGTGTTTGATTTTAGCCCCGCGTGGACACCAAGACTGAGGCTCAGGCCATGCCGATGCGGCCCCGGGACCAACGGACGCGTGACAGACCAACGTTCACTTCAAGAGGACCTAGGCCTGGTAAGTAAATCAGTTGTCCACCTCAAAGCACTGCTGATTTACACCTCCAGGGGTCTCTGCTGATTACTTTGTGTTAATGCCCCTGTTTAGATGGTGTTGCCCCTGTGGAATCACAGGCTGGAAAACCACACTTGAGCTTTGTCAACAGAGGTGAATCCTAGTACTTCCTAGTACTTCCGGTGTAATTTACTTTTTGGAAAGATGCGTGCAGGGTGTATCTAAATATGGATTTTGGTCCCCACCTGCAGGCAGGGCAGAGCCAGAGCAGGGTGACGCAGAGGGCAGACGGATGGTGAGGTACCCAGACAGTCATCAGCTCTTTGTGGGCAACCTCCCACATGACATTGACGAGAGCGAGTTGAAGGAGTTCTTCATGTGTGAGTGTATTGCCATACTGATTCCACAGATAAAGTTGAAAAAGAAATATTATGTCAAAGCTAGATTTTTTGACTAATTTGTGTCTGTTCTTTTTTTTCTGTAGCATTCGGCACTGTTGTTGAGCTTCGGATTAACACCAAGGGTGTCGGTGGAAAGTTGCCAAACTTTGGTTTTGTTGTCTTTGATGACTCTGATCCTGTGCAGAGAATCCTTGCAGCTAAGGTGTGAATAATATACAATGTTTCTCCACATTCATTTATGCAATTTTTTTTTTGTAAAATCATGGTTAGTTTCAGATACAGTATATCTTAAAAAAAAAAATAATAATAATGATGATGCAGAAGATGCCATTGTACATAATGTTGATTTGTTAGATTGTATGTCAATTTATGTCTGTAATGTTAGTGTGACCTTACAGTATTGATGACCTTCTGTGTCTGATCTTAATCTCATGTCAGCCCATCATGTTCCGTGGCGAGGTGCGTCTGAATGTGGAGGAGAAGAAAACGAGGGCAGTGCGGGAGCGTGAAATCCGTGGTGGCGGACTAGATGACCGCAGAGATCTGCGACGCAACGACCGTGGCCCTGGAGGCCCTCGTGGCACCATCGGCACAGGGATGATGAGGGAGCGTGATGGAAGGGGCCCACCTCCCAGAGGGGGCATGGCCGCTAAACCAGGGCTGGGCTTGGGCAGGGGTGCCGGTCCACAGGGTGAGGGCCGCTTCAGCAGCCAGCGCCGCTGAACCAGCAACGCCTCATCACACTCTGCAGCTTGGAAGTAGTAACATGGTCATCTTCACCGTTCGTGTTTAACGAAAGGTCTACATGTATACAAGTATATACTTTTGTTTTTATTGTTATGTTGTATTTCTTTTTTTTCCAAGTTGGAATGTGACACAGCCTGCCAACCATTTATTTTGGTTTGAAAAAGACGAAATCCTTTGCTACTAGCTTTCTGGTTTCTCCAGATTTCACAAACTTCAATTTTGTAAATGTATAAATGCAAACCAACAAGGAATAATCTGCAAAGTTTGTTGGAACTGGTAGACTTTGGTTTTAATAGTTTAGCCCATTTGGCAAAGAGATTACACGCCTCGAGTTCATCGAGGAGATACTTTGAGAAAGCCCTCCATTGCACATTTTTCTATGACTCTCTTCTTCTCATTACCATTCAATAAGTGTTAAGTACACATTTTGTGCAGTTGGCAAACTTGCCCTTTTACTTTACTTTTTTATTTTTATTTTAATAAATACTGCTTCAATGGCGTAGAAATGCACTCATCCATATGCACTAATGGGTACTTTGACACCATAATATGCAGCTGAAGGGACCCCCCCCCCCTGGCTTGATGTCTTTAAGCTAACATTTTGAACTGGACAGGCTTCCCTTACTGCCTGTGTGCTGTGACCAATATTTCTCTACATGTTTAAGGCTTTTGTTGTTGTTATTTTTGTTTTGTTATTATTCTTTTTTTGGTAGTTGTGTATGTTTGTTTTTTACTTCTCAAGAAGCTACACCCTGGACTTGGCCCTACCTAAAAGAAAGCAACATGAGCGGCACACAGCAGCTCTGCATGAACAATAACAGGGTGGTGCAGAAAAAAAAAATGATTTTTTTTTTTTTTAACTCTTCATTTTTTAACCCAACTCTATAGTGAAGGATGAAAAGAGGGATGTCTGTACTAGTACTGACTCCGTGCATGGGATACCGTATGAAATGTATAGTTTAAAGAAATTGAGAAAAGATATGAAAAGCTTTTAATGATTCCTGTTTGAGCAGGAATTCCTTCTTACCATGACTTAACCCAAGCATGATGGTGCCTTTTCTTCCATCTCTTCAGTCTTACTCATGAGCTGTGGCTGGAGTACAGCAGCCTCAGAGTACAGCAGCCATTACAACACACAATGCAGAGTAAAGGAGCAGTATTCTACATCTTGTTGCTGGTGCCTGTACGTTGGCTCAAATTGTAACTCTTTGGACTGATTTTGAGTTCCAAGTATGTGACCTGCTGTGAGTTTTGTATCTTTATTTTTTTTACATTGGCAAAGAGAACAAAGGAACAGTGCCTAAATTATGATTGAAAAGTCAAAAGTGAAGTGGTTGACGGAAGATGTGAAGCAGAAATCGCTTCGCTTTAAACAAGTAAACTGACCAATTTCAGGGGAACTACCACGAGAACTCACTCAACACACTGCAAATTTGGACACTAAAAAAAAAAGATACATTTTTGAACGGACTACAATGATCCTGTTTTGAACTCTTAACTGAATGGATACAAAGAAAAAAAAAATGAATTATTGACATCTTCTTACTCTAGAGGATGTAGGTTTGGAAACTGAGGTTTGATGTTTTCACCACCCTTCTCAAGGTCACCACAGTGTGGAGGACCCCCAAAACTGACTGTAGTCTCTTTTCATCTAGTTTTTTTTTCCAGGCATTTACTTTGAAATGAGCAGGTTCCACTTTGTACTCACCTGACCTCACCTGCCCTGGCAAAGCACTTAAGACTTTCTCTGTCACACTGTCAGCCATCCTCTCTACATGCTGTGTGTGCTGAACCATTTCCACTGGGAAGGCTGTGGTCGTTCAATCTCAGCCAGTAAATTGGAGGGGGAGAGGAAGGGCCTCAAGATGCAGCTTGAACAGGATTTGGAGGAAAAAAATGGAAGGTTTTCTAGTTGTCTTTAAGCTATTATATTTTCATTTTTGCACTGATTTGGGAAATACTATTTGATGTAGCGCCTTTTGATTTTTGTATTAAAAAAATGGACTTTAAGGTCTTCCTTGCCAGGAATATTCCTTGCACTATATACAGTGGTTTGGGGACAATCTCTGTCAGGGTAACTGCATTGTTCTTATTTTTATGCAGATCTTTTGGGAAGAGGAGAATTGGTGGCTTTCTTGAGCTCTCCATATTGAAGTGTTAATTAATTTTGTAGAAGACATGACCAAAAAGCATTCTGAAGAGGTTTTTCAATGTGGACTTCACCTACTGTTTCTATATAGAAGATTTTCTCTCGATACATTCGTTTGCCTGACCTGGTGTGGTCATGTACTTTTGGAGTTGGCATTTTGGCCTGCTCTGCAATTAGCACCCCCTAGCTTTTGGGATGCCTCAATAACTCCTTTGTTGAAAAAATATTCAATGATTGAAAAGAGTCCCTATTGGAAGAGAATAACTTTGTCTGCACTTAAACCTGTGAAGAACAGATTTTGGATGCTCTGAGCTTTGCCATCAGAGAGGTTTACACAGAGACTATGATAGTTTATCACTGTTATTTCAGTGACCCTAATCAACCCAAATTGAAAGCCCTCCCCCCTAAGCAAAGGCTGTAAATTTTGCCCACTGTTGATGGTACAGTGGAAAGAATTTTTGTGTCATCATTCCAGTTCTGTGTGTTCCATGGAGTAGATTCATCCTCTTGACTTTAGCAGGTGTGGTAAGCAGTGGATTACCTTTACTGTTTTTTTTTTTCTTTAATGTTTTTTTCTCTTTTTTCTTCAGTAAATACAAAATGTGTTGAAGGTGGAGAAAATTTATTTTGTTTCTAGTTTTCCATTCTGAATGTGTTAAAATTAACATACAATAAACTACTGATATCTGCAATATGTGAAATTGTTTGCCTGAAAGTGACTAATTGGTAGAACATTCACATTCAACATTCTCAATTATCTAGGAGAAAGGCCCAACAAGGCTCAACATGCACCAACTGAAGAAGGCTTTTGTGTTGTGTTACCCACTAGCTGTCAACACATGCATGATCAGCAGACTAAAATTTCATTAACAACAGCATAAATCATTGCTTTCTGGTTTCAGCGGTCTTGCCGAACTGAGCAGAGCATATTATGTGCAGTACCTCCAAGGCGGTACAGACTATGCTTATGGTGAAATGGTACTGTTTTAATAACAGTAATGCCAACTGCTAACTGCCAATACATCTTACCAACACACCTTAGTATTATGAAGATTAGCAATGTTTTCTTAAAAAAAAAAAAAACGTTGAAAGATTCTTTATTTTTATTTATTTATTTATTTATTTATTTATTTATTGCCATTTTACATTGTCATGTTGGACCTAACCTAAACTCTGATCTGTTAGCCTTATTCCTCCTCTGAGCTCATGAGCCCCAACATACTATGGGCACTTTGAATATCCTGAGGATAACCAGAAAAACTTGGGTGACTCAGACCCGCAATATACGGTTGTGGCCCAATAAATGGTCTTTGTAACTGTGGCCCAATAAATGGTCTTTGGAACTGATAGCCAGCAGGAGGATATGGCCACCTGAAATCAGTTGGAAGAAGACACTGGCGATACCCTCCATAGCAAGGTCTACCATTAGACAAGTATGGAGGTATGAACACAATCCACTTATTTGTGAAGCTAGGCTTGTGGGACACAGGAGAGCTGGTTGCAGGAGATGCTGTAGTGGAGGGTTGACTGACTGTGACTGGGTCTGAGGGTACAGGCACAGGGGTGGGAGGTTTTTCTGTAATATTGACGATCACACAGTCAACTGTCTGCCTTTTTTTTCTTGCTGCTTCATCCATTGCAGACATGGTATTTTTGCCATCTTGTTCAACAAGCAGTCCTGAAAGCAAAGTTTAGGAAAACAATTTCAAAATTGCCACAATTAAGGTAGTAATTGTTCAATTGCAGATGACTGATTATCTACAGAGAGGAAAAAATCAGAACAATTTGGCTTAAGAATTAAAAATGAAACTGCAATAACTGCTCTACTGCAAATATTGGAGGTGAGACCTTGATTTGGACTATCTTGAGACATGTTCCAGGTGTGGTCATCATTGATACTGGTACGATCAAATCCTGTCCCCACATTGCTCTCTGAAACCATGATATGGGCTTGTTAAGGCAAATAGCAAAACTGGATCATACCCTAGTCAAGATACGTTTCTAAATAAACCATGAAGCATTTTAGTTGTGACAGAGCTCAGATGCCAAACCTTGAACATTTTTTGTTCTTCATTTGTTTAGCATTCATTGTAAATCCTAAGTATTCTAATAGTCAGATTACCAATAAACAGTTGTGCTGATAAATAATAATCTCATTCTCAACCATTAAATATGTTAAAATGTAGTGACATGTATCTTTAAACGTCTCAAGTATGTCCTACCTGCCAGGTGTACCTCTGAGAGGAATCGCAACAAGATAAATACCACAGCCACTGGAGTCATGGTTCACAATAAGCTTTGGGGAGATGGGCGGACTTTTATATACAAGCAAAGGTATTTGTCTCGCCACTAATTGTTGTGCCTTCAGGTTGATTCTGGATAAATGATATTGTGTGGCCAATATCTAAATACAGACTGAATACTTCTCTCATGTGTCATGAACAATTTCCCTTACAGCTGCATGCTGAATCTGAAAACTGCAGGCTACACTGATTTCACCTGATAGATAGATCAATTTCTAATTCATCTCTTTGCATTAGGTGACATATTCAATGAATAATACAGAACACACTGTGATGAGTTTTGCACAGACATCTCAACACACTAACCTGTATAATGCTATTAAAGGCAACAGTCACAGGCTTTAGACTGGTCTTCAGTGGGGTTCTGACATCAGCAGTCTATAATTGGAATAATGATTTCTTCATTATTCTTAACCTGATGTGCTGTGTAAGTCAGGGGTGTCAAAAATAAGGCCCGGGGGCCAGATGCGGCCCTTCATCATCATCGTTTCATGTGGCCTGCCTAAAAAGCTTGAAAAGTAGGTGTATGTTGCCTGTTTAAAAACCTGATTACCAACAGAAAAGGGATACAAAATTAAGTGGTGGTGCATTAGGACTGTTTTAGTGATGGTCAGAAACATGAGGAAATGTGAATTTTCTTTCACCCATGTTTGTGGTCACGCATGTACAGGTAAATTTGGCAGGTCGGCCCTTTGAGGAAAATCCCATTGCTCATGTGGCCCTCGACAAAATGAGTTTGAAACCCCTGGTGTAAGACAATCGGTAGGCCCTAGAGCCCTTAGCATTTTTTATGATAACATCTATATGTGTTTTAACTGCAGAAGAGAGTTGAGAGTCAAGCCAAACCCCCAGGTATTTGAATTCATCAACTCTCCCAAGGGAGGTGTCATATAGAAATGAATTATCAAGTTTATATGTTTAGTGGAAACTCCTTGTTGGGGAAAGCGTGCAGCTTTGATTTTTCGTATTCAACAGGAGGTCATAGGCCTACTTTTAGGCCAGTTTTGATTGGTATATCAATAAGTCTGAAGAACTGTATCTTAGATATAGGCCTATTATAATTCACTGAGACATCAGCATATAGATGAATAAAACAATCTGAAAAAACTTGGGGGAGGTCATTGAAAAATATTGAAAATAGGAGAGGCTCTGATGAAGATTGTTGAGGGATCCCCTTTTTCATAATAGCAAATCTGGACAGACTACCCTGAAAAAAGACACATTGCTGTTGAGCTGAACCTAGAAGTGTCTAAAAGAATAGGTGGTTAATAAGGTTGAAAGCCTTGGTTAAGACTACAAAGATCACTCAAGTACTATCATCCAGGGATGATAAGACTAGCCTGACATAGCCCACCCATAAAACGAATGTTCATCCATATCCATGGTCTGGGGGACGGTCTTCTAGGGCAGATTTACATCGGTAGAGAGACTATCGGCCAATAAGCGAGCTGTCCAATCGTTTCAAACCAGAACTGAATGCCCTCTCCCCCGCCCTAATTGCACCAGGTTTAAGAACCTCCAGACCATGAATACGGATGAACAGCAGTATTATGGTTGGGCTAAGACATCATTGATGAAGTTTGATATAGCAGTTGTAGTGGATTATTTACGTCTGAAACCTGACTGATGTGATGTGTGACTGATGACGTGACCAGTGTGATAAGGACCAGGGGTTAAAGTGGGGGGGAACGTGGGGGTTCGCAGTACCGGCACCTCAGATAAATTAACAATATCATCCCATTCTTCTTCTATACATTTTTCTTTGTTTGTGCCGACATAAAATATGAGAGTTCCCCCTCCTCCCAAATCCCACTTTAACCACTGATAAGGACCACAAGCACATTGCAACATCATGAAAAGTTTGCCAGGTAGAATAACTTCATCATAATAACATCTGGCCGGTCGTAGACCAGTCAGGCTCTTAGAATGTCTATTTTAGGCCTATTTTTTTTTTTTTTAGATTGTTAATATTTAATGAATTACATGTAGGATAAACCTTTACCTTTTGAAGTTTTTTTTATGTACAGGAGAGAGATAGGGGGTGGAGTGGATGAGCCAAGGAGCATCACACACACACACACACACACACACACACACACACACACACACACACACACACACACACACACACACACACACACACAGATATTTGTCCAGAAGGATTTTAGAGGCTATCCAGGTGTTGTCTGCCTAATTTCAATCAGGGGGAAACGAAATCAGTATGCTTATGGTCTGACTATTTTGTTTTATATTGTGTTCAGTATTTAGTTCATAGTGGTCTTTCAGGTTAATTTGGCCTACTTAAGGAGATATTCGCCTCCTTATCAAAACAGAAAATACGAAATGAAACCACACCAGGGGACTGATATAAACTGAGAAGTTTGACCCACAGACATACGTGTCCCCTCAAGGTACACTTTCACTTTAAATGTATGCCCTCCTAGTCTGCTGAGCCACGTATCGCCACGTCTCCGCGCCTGCGCAGCACAATATTCCAAGTCCAGTTCCGGGGTCGAAATAGTAGCCCAAGTACTGTCAGAGATCAACACCGAGGTATCTGTTTTTTTCTTATTGTAGAAGCTCCAGAAACACAAGAAAAACACAATAAGTAACTTAACTTAAAGAAACACGTTTTACTCTTGATCAAGAGGACATCAAAGAGGAGGATGAATTTCTTCGGTCTAATGAACCCGAAGCAAGCGGGGCCACAACATTCTAGTGTTGAGACGGTGAGTTCGCAGCAAGCTAGCTTTGCACAGTTTCAGGTAACGGGTCATATTAAGTTGAGTGGTATTTATAATAAAGAACAATCATCATTATGTAGTTGGCCTATGATCTTGGGGAATCCTCCTACTGTTGATGAAAGCTTGTTTTGCACTGGAGTGTCAATGCACCCTGTACTGTGGGTGTCAGCTGTAATCAGCAAAGTGACAGTGAGGTGTTGAGGGGCAGGGTTGCACCTCGCGCTAGCTTGGTAGTATAGAAGTAACGTTAACGTTAACACGAGCTAACCGGCATCACTTAGAGCCAGTTGAGATAAATATTAGCTGCTACAAATAACTAAGTGGTCGTTTTGCAAAGTTTCATTGACAGTGAACTTGCAGTTATTGTCTTGTTTTGCTGAGTATTATGCCTAACGTTGCTTGTCCTGATAGCTTCTGTACTAGTGCACGCTAGCCGACCCACGATCTGTCAGATAACGTCGTGACCAATCATGCATCGACATAATTCTTTGTCATAACGTTACCATACATTATACTTGGCGATCATCATCAAATTGCTTTCTGTGATAACTTAGCTAAATAAATGAATTCAGTTCGACAGCTATAGCATTCCTGTCAGAGGACAGTTGGCTATTTGCATTCTTGTCTTAATGACTGGCTTGGAGATTGAGTGACAGTGACACGTGTGTTGGAAATGTTGTAGAATCTGAATTCAATTCAATTCAAGTTGTAGATGGAGTTGGAGTGGCAGTATTGCGCAAATGTGTGGTTCCACATCTTGGCCTAATGGCAACCTGACTTCTTTCTCATTACTATTCTGTAGCTGTCCTAAATTGATAACATTCCACCTTTGTCATACAGTGAAATCATGCAGTCAGCATAATGCTCTGTTTTATGTACCAGCGTTTCTGTAATGTAAGAGAATATACTAAACTCTTTTTGTGACTTCCATGTGACTAAAGAAATACAGAATGAGATTCATTTTTTAATCTGTCCTTATTCCACAGATCCAGAAGCTTTGTGATCGTGTAGCCTCTTCGACACTATTAGAGGATCGCAGAGATGCTGTCCGTGCTCTTAAATCTCTGTCCAAGGTATGCAGGCTATATAAATCCTACAGTTGGTTTTAAATCTGACAAAACCAAATTAAGGTTCTCTACCTGATGCGCATCAGCAGCATGATCTGTGTCTAGAAACTGCCATGTCTCCTTTGGCCTACTAAACATGGCATAATGCAACACTCAGCAATTGGGGATGTTAGGGCGTAGATATGGAACATATGGAGAAATCAGTGATTTTATACATAATTGTCCTAATATACAAATACAGAATTTTGAGAAAGATCTTAGTTAGCTAATGGTGAAGAATGGTGTTTCCTGTTATGACCTTCCACTAGACGAGACCCATGCACTTGAGGAATTCTTTGGGATTGACCCCTTCCATGTTGACAAACCAGACAGGTAGTTGCCTGGTATTCTTTTCCTGTTACAGTGCCCCGTCAGCCACAGAGTGGGAGGTGCCACTGTTGAAATGAGCCACCTGTCTCCCCAGCCATGAGTAATGTGTTGATCAAACATGAATGAGCAGTTCTGAGGGTAGGCAGGAGAGAGTGGCTGTAGTAATCCCGCTCAGTGGCTCAGTTGGACTGGATGCAGGGTCCTCACCAGTAGCTTGTGGGTATTCTGCTGAGCCAAGCTGTCCCCAGGCCTCTGGCTCCCCTCACCCTCTAACAGTCAGCACATTACATGGTGGACAGGAAGAGGAAGAGGACCCCCCCCCCTCCCCGTAGATCCATGTTTACTAAGTACCACATATGAGTGGCAATTCCTCTTCTGTGTATTACATATGGGCATATTATGGATCAATGGTTGAATTTTGCTTCCAGAAATACCGCATGGAGGTGGGCTCTCAGGCTTTGGACCACCTGATTCGCATTCTTCAAGTTGACAGGTATGGTAAAAGTGAATTGTTTGAAGTCTTTGAAGGTACAGTACACTATAGTTTTGTCCAGACAGAGGTGACTTGGGCTGGATTTGTGTTTCATAGAGACTTACTGTGGGTCTATATTATGGTAAGTGCTGTAGTGATTCAGAGGTTTTTTTTTACCTGTCCGGTTTCCTCAGGTCGGACTCTGAAATCGTTGGGTATGCTCTGGACACTATCTACAACATCATCTGCAGTGACGAGGAGGATGAGCAAGGTAGTTTTAGTAACATTGTTTTCATTTATGTGTGTCTTTTTAATTTGCATGAAATAATTCATTTAATTCATTGACTTAAATGTATGGCTCCAAAATGACCTACTCATTGTGATTTTGTTTTGTTTTCTGGTGGGGAATTACCACAAATTTTGTAAGGAATAATTTGAACCTCCGTCCTCCATCATCCTCTGGTGGTTTTTGATTATGAATGTGCTGTTACAGCAGAGATTGTGTGTTGATCTTTCCTCTCTTTTCTTCCATGTTTAACCCTGCAGATGAATCAGAAGGTAAATGACTTATGTGCATGACATCCTCTAACCCCTCAGGTGACCTGCCGTGCCTCGCTAACGCTGTTTGGCTCTGGCCTGGCTGCAGCCAATGAATGCCGATTCATTGTTGGGCAACATTTTGTTGAATGGCAGAATGAGAGAAGCAGACATTTTTTGTTGTTGTTGTTGTTTTTGTTATGTAGACATGACTATGCATCTAAGACTGATTGTGATGATTTGCTGGTGAAAAACTGGACATGTAGATGCAGTAGATGTATGTTTGTTGAAGAGTTGTGTAGAAAGTGGATTACCATAGATGTTTGAATGGTGCCAAAGTGATTGAGGAGGGATTCACTTGTCTGCCTCACCCTTTGCAGATGCCGCCCCCTCTCTTTCAGGGAAGACCAGGAATGTTCCTGGTCAGTATTGTAGTTGGTTGTAGAATCCTCACTACTACTTTCCCCAATCTCGCTAACTCTAAAAACTGATATAAATGTCATAGCAGTGGGGTGTTGACTTCCTTTCTTTGTGTCTGTGTGGGGGATGGGTGGTGTAAATTCTATACATCTTTCATTTTTTTTTTGGTCTTCCAACATTCTTACTGCGCTCACTTTGTGATTAACTGTCACCCCCACTCAGTCAGTCTCTAATATCCCACCAGTATCCTTGTGTTGCAGTGTCTTAATCTTCTAGACTAGGCTTGTTGGTAGCCTGGTGCTAGGCTTTCTGTGTGCGTTGCAGTGTCTTAATCTTACGTGCTAGCTAGGCTTGTTGGTAGCCTGGTGCTAGGCTTTTTGTATTCCTTTATGTTCAGTCGCTTCCAAGCATGGGTCCTCTCTCACAGGACAGCTGAGAACATGCGGCAATTCTCCCTTTTACTACTCTGCACTCATCCACCCCCTAAAACCTCCCTTGTTCTCTCTCTCCTCCTCCCACGCAGCCCACTCTCTTTCTTTCCCCCCAGATCTTAGCTTTCCCCTTTGTTCAACTCACCCCCACTCTCCCACACTTTCCCTTTCCTCACTCCGTCTTAGCAAGACATGATGTGGCATGCAAACAAAAGGTCTCACCATCTATTTTTGCCCCTCCCCCTCCCCCCCAATCTGGCTCTCAGAGGAGATGCAGAAGCAGGTGGATGACATAGGAGCCCAGTTCACAGAAAGCTTCATCCAAGACCCAGAGAACATCACACTGCTCCTCACACTCTTGGAGGTGAGTGAGGGGGCGCATATACACACAATCTCCATCTCACATGTAGCTTATTTGCAAACAAAGACCCCTAACTGTGTGTGTGTGTGTGTGTGTGTGTGTGTGTGTGTGTGTGTGTGTGTGTGTGTGTGTGTGTGTGTGTGTGTGTGTGTGTGTGTGTGTGTTAGGAGTTTGACTTCCATGTGAGATGGCCAGGTGTGAAGCTCCTTACAGCCTTGCTGAAAAACCAGTGTGCTCAGGTTCAGGGCATCATCCTTGTGAGCCCGATGGGTAAGCGTACACACACACTCTCACACTCACACACACACACACACACACACACACACACACACACACACACACACACACACACACACACCTCTCCAAAGAGGACTGATACTTGTGTGTGAACATACAGCATATGAGGTCGAGAGCATCTGATCAGCTGGGTGTGTTTTGTGTCCTTGCAGGAGTTTCCAGATTAATGGACTTGCTAGCTGACTCCAGAGAAGTCATTCGTAATGATGTAAGTCATGCCTCTGTCACCTCTGTCATGTCATGTCACTGAAATATTTTTTTACACCCATTACCTACATAGATTACAATGCGCATAGTATGTAGGATTCCTAGGAAGTCCTAGTACTGGTGTTTGGTCTTTGAAATGAATGTTATGTGTTCCCTCAGGGTCTACTGTTGTTACAACAGCTTACTAAAAGCAATGCAGCCATTCAGAAGATTGTAGCTTTTGAAAATGCCTTTGAGCGACTCCTGGACATAATCACAGAGGAAGGCACCAGTGATGGAGGTACAGTATGCTGACGTAGTGTTAAATGGACCCTTAGATGGAGCCCTTTAAAGGAATAGTTCACCTCTTTATGAAAATTGGTTATTCACCCCCTTACCTGGAGTTACATATGTGGGTAAGAGCATTTTGGTCTCAGTGCATGCGTTGTCCTAGTCTGGCAACCCCAGTTTTACCTGTAGCTTAGCATAGGCGCTGGAAAGTAAAGTTGCCAAAGAGTTGCTATCTGGCAACATTACATTCCTGCGCCTATGCTAAGCTAATACTAAAAAAATGGGGACATTTAACTCCAGGTAAGGGGGTGAATAACCAATTTTCATAAAGAGGTGAACTATTCCTTTAAGATCTTTTTCTCCCTAGTAGGGTGCGTTCAATTCCCACATGTGCTTGTGTTTGTTCTGTGTGTACTGTAGGTATAGTTGTGGAGGACTGTTTGTTGCTGCTCTTGAACCTACTTAAGAACAACAGCTCCAACCAGAACTTCTTCAAAGAGGGCTCCTACATCCAGCGCATGAAACCCTGGTTTGAGGTGGGGGATGACAACGCTGGCTGGTCCGCTCAGAAGGTCACCAATCTTCATTACATGCTGCAGGTGAACACAGGTTTCTTTTTTGATCATCATTCTACAGGGGTTGGATTGGTGTATAAAAAGGTAGTAAGTGTTAGTTACACAAAATTGGCACATATTTTATATCACAATATTGTCAGGGTAAAAGAAAAGATTCTGGTATAACTGGCTACAGTAATTTGTAAATGTCAAAATAATAAAGCAATCACAGCACAGAGTATATCATAAAAGAAACAAATCGACCATTTGAAAAAGAGGTGAATTTACTCCTTGTTGTTGTGTGTGTTTCTCTTTGTGTGTGTGTGTGTGTGTGTGTAGCTGGTGAGGGTGCTGGTGTCTCCAGTGAACTCCCCTGGGGCCAGTGCCAGCTGTCAGAAGGCCATGTTCCAGTGCGGCCTCCTCCAGCAGCTCTGCACCATCCTCATGGCCACCGGCGTCCCCGCAGACATTCTCACAGAGGTGCGACTCCCTGACTGCCTCTCAATGCCACTATCGTACATCTGCCTTCAGTGTTGGGAGGGTTACTTTTAAAATGTATTTCGTTACAGATTACAGAATACATGCTCCAAAATGTATTTTGTAACGTATTCCGTTACGTTACTCAATATGAGTAACGTATTCTGAATACTTTGGATTACTTTTAATGTTATGCCTTTTTACAACTGCATGAATGTAGCAATCACATCCTGCAAATGTTTGTTTTTATCAACAAATTGGCTGTTCATAGATGAGTAGTAGATGAGATATAGGGTTTGTTAACATAAGCAAGGACGATTTATTCTAAAGGGCAACATGGGCAGTATGGCCTTGGCCACTAGCTGGCTTCAGATTTTTAGATCAGGAAACATAACACTTTTTTTTATTAATTAGATGAGCTTAAAGTTTGTTTCCTTCGCATTAACAGGACCTAGCAAAACCCAAAAGCATTTTCCCAAACGTGAACTGCATTTGGAGGTTTCAGCCACTGAAATGGGCTACTTTCAAAAACTCCAGGCAAAGTGGAGATTTCTATAAACACACGTTTTCAATTCAATTCAATTCAATTCAATTTTATTTGTATAGCGCACAAATACAGTACATTGTCTCACGGCGCTTTACAGACAGTACGGGAAGCATCCATGAGAATCAGGGGCAAGGAAAAACTCCCTCGCTTTGTAAATAATTTGTTATGTAGGAAGAAACCTTGGGCAGATCCACGCCTCATGGACTCAGCCTACCTGCCTGGGGCCTAATGAAGTATCCGTAAAGTCTGATGCATAGATTGACCATGGTTAACACAAAACAGTATGAGTACTGAATGTAGTCAGAGATGATATACACATAGTTTGTGTGACAGTCAGGGCCAAGGGATGGAGTCAGTAGTTGGAGTGTGGGATTAGTCAGTAATTGGAGTGGGATCAGAGTTCATTGGGTGTTGGTCGCCATCTAAGTAGTGGTCATCAGGGGGCCATCAGGCCAGTTCCATCAGGGCCTCAGAGAAAAGGGGAGGATGGTCCTGGTGTGTGGCTCCGGGGGGGGGGGGGGTTGATCAGCATCCGTAGTGGGGTAGGGTTGGTGGCAGGGAGGTTCATCACTCAGCCAGTGAGTCGGGGCAGCATCCGTAGTGGGGTAGGGTTGGTGGCAGGGAGGTTCATCACTCAGCCAGTGCGTCGGGGCAGAGGAGGCAAGAGAGACAAAAGAAGCAGAAACAAGAGGGTTAGGCCAATCTAGGAGGATATCACTTCATGATATGTGTCATATAATCTAGCTAGAGTGATGAGAGAGAGAGAGAGAGAGAGGAGAAAGAGGGTTGTACAGGATGGCAAGTGTGCAGAAGGTGGCAGCACTAGGCTATCGCAGCATAACTAAGGTATGGTACATGGCATCTCACCAACCCAGAAGGGGGTGGTCAGTGGCCGCCTTGGAAAACCAGCAGAGGTAGCCCTCCCAGGATAGCCCAAGAGGAGTGGTGATATGCCATGGCCCACTCCTAATTATAGGAAATGTCAAAAGGAAGGTTTTAAGTCTAGACTTAAAGGTATTGAGAGTGTCCGCTGCGCGAATGTAGGGAGGAATAGAATTCCATAGAAGAGGTGCTCGATAGGCAAAAGCTCTTCCTCCAATTGTAGTTTTAGATATGGTCACTTTTTCAAGGAGGCCAGCATTTTGAGATCTCAGAGGTCTTGCTGGATGGTATGGAACAAGTAAATCTGTAATATACGCAGGAGCTAAGCCATTAAGTGCCTTATACGTCATGAGAAGGATTTTGAAGTCAATTCGACTTTTGACAGGAAGCCAGTGTAGAGATGCTAGAATGGGAGAAATATGTTCATATTTCTTAGTTCTAGTGAGTGTTCTAGCTGCTGCATTTTGGATTAGCTGTAGACTTTTAATGCAGGTGTTACTGCACCCTGAGAACAGAGCATTGCAGTAGTCGAGTCTGGAGGTAACAAATGCATGTATAAGTTTTTCAGCATCCTCAAAGGACAGGAACTTCCTAACCTTAGCAATGTTTCTAAGGTGAAAAAATGATGTTTTAGAAATGTGCTTTACATGGCTATTCAAGGACAGGTCTTGATCAATAATTACCCCCAGATTTTTCACTTGTGAGCTAAATGAGAGTGTAGGACTGCTAAGTGAGCTATGATGGTGAAGCGAGGTGTCCTTCAGTTGTTTAGAGGCAATCATCATAACTTCAGTTTTATCTGAGTTCAAGCATAAGAAATTTTTTGACATCCAAACTTTAATATCTTCAAGACAGGCATTGAGTTTGGTTGTTGCAGTGCAGTCGCTAGGCTTCATAGAGAGATAAAGCTGTGTATCATCTGCGTATGAGTGAAATGCAATGCCATGTTTCCTAATGATTTCACCCAGAGGTAGCATATAGAGAGAGAATAGTAGGGGGCCCAGTACTGAGCCTTGCGGAACGCCATATTTAACTTTAGCATGACAAGATGAGACGTTGTGGGCATGTACAAATTGGTATCGATCAGTGAGGTAGGATTTGAACCAAGTCAGTCTATGGACAGAATGCGTAAATGTTATTTAGCTAATTTTATTTCTAATTGTGCCAGCTTTATTATTTAGTCCTAGGCCTACTTGCTTATGATTATATGTAACAGGCATATCTGTCTTGCCGCTGAGTGGAGTGCATTTCATTTGCTAGGCGCAGTTGTGTTACTAACATCATCGTTAGGAGGATGTTTAATAGCTATTATTGCGCTTTGTTTGGCTTAGTTTCAGACAATGCGGGGAATCACCCAAATTAGAGAGGGGATGGCTAAACACGAGAAACTGTAAAATACCGCTGAGTAATCCCTTGATTTTTACAAAGTAACTGTATTTTAAATACCACCCGTTTAAGCTGTAACTGTAACTGAATACAGTTACTCATAATTTGTATTCTGAATACAGTATTCCGAATACATGTACTCCGTTACTCCCCAACACTGTCTGCCTTTAACGCCTGAGAAATAGGCATTGATTGGAAAAAAAGATTGTTTGCTTTATGTTGTTTCACTGTCCTTGTTTCAGACTATAAACACTGTGTCCGAGGTTATCCGTGGTTCCCAGGTTAACCAAGACTACTTTGCATCAGTCAACGCTCCCTCGAACCCCCCCAGGTAAGGATTATCCACTGCAAGGCAGTAATACTTGTGTAAGGGGTCCACTTGTGCTGAAGCCTGAGTGCTTCTCCGAACAGGACCAGAATCAGAAGCAGGCATTGGGCCACTTCTGTTTGATTCTGATGAAGACACTGTGCGTCGAAACGTCAGTCTTCTTTTGCACCTCAATAAAGATCATAAAAGTATTCGGTATCCTCGGGTCCTTCTTGGGCATAGTTTTTTTTTAACGAAGTGGCCCTGTACCTGCCTGCTACTTCTATAAAACATAAATTTCATCTACAGTGGCCATGTTAACAACCTTAAAAGATTGATTGAAGCTCTATTATCAGCAATTCTCATGTCTTTGAAGTTAACCTTTCTTATCCATCACAAAATTTAGAATATTTGGCTGCACAGACAAACCACTCCTGTTACCAATCAGCCTAATTTCATGCTAGAGCCTCACGAGTCTTTGCTTGTGTGTGTGTGTGTGTGTGTGTGTGTGTGTGTGTGTGTGTCCCAGGCCAGCCATTGTGGTTCTGCTCATGTCTATGGTGAATGAGAGGCAGCCCTTTGTGCTGCGCTGTGCAGTGCTCTACTGCTTCCAGTGCTTCCTCTACAAGAACCAGAAGGGACAGGGAGAGATTGTGGCCACATTGCTGCCTTCCACCATAGATGGTGAGCATCTGCACCTGCCTTCCACACACACACACACACACACACACACACACACACACACACACACACACACACACACATATATATATATATATATATATATATATATATATATATATATATATGGGCAATTCCAGCGTTATGGACGTGACATTTTCGTGCATTATTGATGAACAAAAGGCCACATAACCTCCGCAAACCTAGCAGTATTTCACAATTTTTTTTCATATTCTTCTGCAAACTGCATGGCTGAATACAGGTAAACAGAAAAAATTAATATCATGATTTGCATCATAAGAATATGAGCCTTTAAATTTGCGTTATGGACGTGACGAAAAACGGACAAACTTTTGAGAGAGCGTAGTTTTTGCTGTGAAGTGTGTGAAATTTCTAGAGAAACGTAAATATTACTACATTCATATCAAACAGGACACCTCAATAAAGACAGAGAAAGACTTAATTTTAAATGTAAATGTAAAAAAGTTGGTTTTCATTGGGAGACATGGTGTTATGGATGTGACGTTATGGACGTGACGTCTGGAAAAACCCTCCAAAACGATACAAAACAATTGTGAACGGTGGATTTTAACCTGTAACAAGAGAAATGGTAATATAACAATGAGAAATAACTGATAGTATTGCAGCTTTGTGTGTGTTATCACCCACTTATGCCCATATATATATATATATATATATTCCTCATTGTAGGCTGCCATGTGTATGTTTTGAATTACTGTATGCTTCTTTATTTTTCTTGGTCTCTCTATTTGACTGTTTTGAATGTTTTCTATCTCCCTTCTCTCCCCCAGCTAATTCCATCTCGGCAGGCCAGCTGCTGTGCGGAGGCCTGTTCTCGGCGGACTCGCTGTCCAACTGGTGCGCAGCGGTGGCTCTTGCCCACGCGCTCCAGGACAACCTCACCCAGAAGGAGCAGCTGCTACGGGTGCAGCTGGCCACCAGCCTGGGCAAACCCCCCGTCTCCCTCCTGCAGCAGTGCACCAACATCCTCTCCCAGGTAGCCCCCCCTGCTCCCCTCCCCTCCACCCCTCCGCCCCTCACCCCCCCACCCTCCACCTGGGTCAGGGCAGGAGGCAGCCATTGTAGCACGTCAGGAGAAGGTTTCAGTAAGAACCAGTAGGGCTGTTAACATTCTTGACCCTTGTGCCCTAACAAGAACCATGATTACCTGTAATCAGGTGATATTTGACCCTCATACCATTGTATCCTAACATGAAGTATTGTTACCTGTTATCAGGTGATATTTGACCTAACAAGAAGGATTGTTACCTCTAATCAGGTGATGTACCTTAGTCGGATTTAAATAGGAAACTGTGCTGATTTGCAGTATAGGTTACAAAGTGCAGACTTATGTTCTCAGGAGAATTGTGAGTTTGAAAGTTTAGACTAGTGCATCAACAATGACTATGCAAGCTCCTGTTTGTTCTCATGTGCACAGCAGTGTTCACCCGTGGCTTGAGAGTGCCTGGTTGTCTGTGCAGTGAATGTCAATGGTGTTGCATTGTGGTTTTGCAGGGGGATAAGATCAACCGGAGGGTGAGTATGTGTGTGTGTGCGCGTTTGTGTGTGTGTGTGTGTGAGAGCAGCAGCTCCTGATGGTTTGGCTTGGCCTCTAGCAGGGTGCCTCTCTCCTCTCTGTTACTGGGGGTTCTGGCTTCCTGTTATGTTCATCCCTCTGGTTCCCTCCCTGTTTGTCTGGGTTCACTCAGTTCATCGCTCCTTACTGACCCAACTCCCCATTCTCCTCATTAGTCCTGGCTTTGAACTTTGACCCCATTTTTGTTTATTTGTTTGTTTTTGTTTGTTTTTTTTGGTCTGTTTTTGGGGAGGGTTCGGGTTGCAGTCTGGAGGATTTAGATGATGCCGCTGTGTTCTATTGCGCCGGTTCTATTGCGCTTCTTTTCTTAGAAGGGGGCTTCTAATGTCAACTTTGGTTTATCCCCAGGCAGCTAGGGGGCAGTGTGATCAGAGCACAAACTAGACAATCACCTTTAATATGTTCATATCTCTCACTGAAGGACCTCAACAGCTAACAGTTGTGATTTTTTTTACTTTTTGTTTCTCACCCCCCCCCCTCTCCCTCTCTGAATGTATTTCTATTTATTGCACCCTCGGAGACCAAATCTGAAAAGGTGAAGATTTCGATTGCTCTATTTCCCCCTCTGCTGTGTCTCTGACTGATGACTCATGTCCGTGCACCACCATGTCTCCATTCTGGAATGATGCCCCTTGTTTTCTGTCTTTATTTGAGCACCTGCATTAGCAGTAGCACTACGGGCTGCATTGCACTGCACATGCCCACCACAGGGCACACCTCCTCCCAAGGCCCTGTGCTTTTAAGGTCGGTGCACACCAAGTGCAGATTTTTACATGAAATAACACAGGTCTTCATGCAAGGCCCCTCCACAGCGAGGATGAAATTTTCATGAGTTTGTAAACACATTTTTGCATCGAACGATACATTTGGCATCGTGTCCAGTGTGCACCGACCTTTACGTGACTCCTCTCCCTGTTTTCTCTCTCATCCCTCTACCAAACCAAACAGTCCCGATTTTAAGGCAAACCGTGCTGAAGCTGCGGTGCTTCTTACGGTGTTAGACTGGATGGCCTAGTACCTGAACAAAAATTGTGGCTGTGTTTGTGAACTCACTGCTGAAACACCAAACGCACACAGATCACTTTTCTCTGCATTGTTTGTCGTCATTAGCTTATGCCAAGCAAACAAATGCCCTCAATTACTTTAATATGTTTTAGTAGCAAATATTCTTTCAATTATTAAATTTTATTTCGTTTTATTTTATTTATTTGTTTATATATTTCTTTAATAATTTTGTTTGCGTTTGAGTGTCGTCGTTTTTTTCCCCCCTCACTGTGAAGGGATTGACTCACTTATTTCTTTCATGAAGCAGGGATGTCAAAGTGTCTTTGAATTTACATTTTAATTTCAAATAAATATGAAGTGATCCGTTTTGAAGTGCTTTTGGTAACGCTTTCAACGCTTTCATTATTTCCCTTTGAAGTCTACTTTAAAGGGCATGCAGCAATAGCTTTGCCCATACATGCCAATCGTGTGTATTCCATCATGTAATCCCCCCCCCTCCCAAAAAAATGTTATAAAATTCATTTGGGCCTTTATGACCTGGAAGAGCACAACCTGGTTGGATTCATGTTGTTTGAAGCTACATCTTATATCCCCCCCCACCACCCCTTAAACCTGCCCCTCATCTCCAGAGCTATTTGTTTCAGTGGCGCCTCATTGTAGACCCTAAGGTCAGCTCAGGTGTGTGTCCATGCTGAAACAGGTCCAGGCTACTGAGGACTGCATGCTTCTTCTAACTCAGTACAGTTGATTTGACTTGTGACCCTGTTGTTTTGAAGTAACCTGATTAATCACTAATAGTGTTTTGTTTTGGTTTGTTGAAGTGATATACGGTATGCATTTTTGTTTTGTTGTTTTCTTTGCTTACTTTGCTAATGTTGCGTCCCTCAAGATAATAACGGTGTGATAGTTTTTCCGCGCTTTTTAAAATGCCTTTTTATTTTGTCCAAGTCCGCACCACCTGGCAGCTTGTGACTTTAGAAATTTTCAGAAAAGTTCCAGAATATGTGCACAGAGATGTTCTGTTTTGAAAGTTTCTCTGAGTTCTTTATGTTCCTTGTTCTGTCTGTTCTGTTCAGCTAACATAGTTTAGAGTGGGATTAAATGAAACTAGAGCCATTAGTCAGCTGACTGGGACACAAACTCATCACTTGATTGTGTTTGGCTTGTGCTCTGGCGGGGGGGATTAGATGCTGGCTGCTGGAAACAGTGGCTCATGGCTTGGACTTGTTTCATTTAATCTCAACTCAGTGTTCCAGATAGAGGAAGGGTTCTCAGGACAAGGTGACCTCTGATGTAGGACTGAATGTTATGCGCTCTAGAACAGTGGCCGCCTTGTCCTGTGAGGAACCAATCAATGAAGAGGTGGGCA